>JANZXR010000008.1:11118453-11145782 GCA_027575705.1 Erythroxylum echinodendron
TATCACTGTTCACAAATGCATGAGCATGAGATGTGTTTTCCTAATTTCTCTGATTTACCACACTTGGATCCGTTTCTTTGGTCCGACCCGTTCTACTGAACCGGAATGTTACATTCTATCTCGTGAGATGGTTGGAAAATTTGGCCAGAGTCTGACTCAAATTTTCCTCTGTGTGTAACCAATGCTTGGCTACCACATCGTCAAAGCCTGCATGTGCTAGCCATATTGTTTGGAATCGAAACCCTGGTGGTCCTATATCCCTCGGTTGTGGTTGTTCTAATTGAATCAATAGAGGCCTTTGGTCGGATCCAAGGAAGTATAAGTGATGATTCACCGTGTGGGGGAATTTTTCCATCTATGATGTAGAACGAAAAATTCTATCTAATCTAGCCTGCATAGTTCCTCTTCTCCCAGTAAACTTTGATCCGACATATCCCAAATCATGCAGTCCACATTCATTCACCCATTCCATAAAATATTTGTTAACCACCAGTGTAGTTGTGGACCTTCCCCTTTTATCTGCGATCTCCAATTTAGCCCTAAAGTTCCCTCCAACAAGCCAAGTTTGGTGGATTGAACTTCCTACCCATCTTAAATGATGTCAAAGAATATACTGATTTGCAAATTGTGGACTAGCATACACTGCAATAAACTCGAAATAGCAGGATCCATACTTGACGATAGTGTGAATAAATTGCCTATGAGCTACTTTCACTAAGATTTCAAAATATTTCGTCCATAACAACCATATCCCTCCAGCAATTCTGTTTGCTTGTACTCTAAAGGAAAAATCAAACCCCAGTTTATGAACTACTGCTTGAGCTTGTGTTTCACTGATTCTGGTTTCCAATAAAATGAAAATTCTTAGTTTGTATTTGTGTATGTAATTCCTCAGAATAACATGGAATCGAGTTCCTCCTACCCCTTGACAATTCCAAATGATGATATTCATAATATGAAAGAATGCATGAGCGACATACTCTAGGTCTGAGTAAAAGCTATGTTGCCTGCTAAAACATCAATACACCCTCTGCCCTGTGGTTACGATTTGATCGTCACTGTGGAACCCTTTTTCACTCAGGGCTTCCATCATACCCATGTCTCCATTCCTAGTATCTGGAGGTTCTGAGGGGGAAAGGTGACTTGCATCTCCCCTGCCCCTGCAAACATCCCCTGATCCCTCTATACCCTCCATCGGTTGGTTTTACTCCCCATCATACGTCTCTTGCACCTGAATAGTTTGTGTGTCACACACCATTTTGTGATGTGATCTGAGCATAACTGCGATGTGCTTATCTTTTTCTGAAGGCTGGAGCGACATGGGAGTAAGATCCAATCCCTTGTCTATATGATTATTGGCCAGCATCCGAGACCCTTTCTCCTGGAACAATGTGGCTGCCATCTTTCCTTTTGAACCATTCTTTGAATTCCTATTGGGTCCAGCTAAAGTCGATGCCAGCCCATGAGCCCTCTGCTTGGCATTTTCTACTAGGAGATCTAAGTAAATTCAGTGGCTTGTGTGGACACGAGCTGGTACTGGCTCTTGTTAGGCATTAGGCTCATCCCCCATAGTGTCCTTGTATGACAGGGGGGAAAACCTCGAGTTGCCCTTATGAGTACCCTCACTGTGATTGCTTGGTTCTCTCTGTGCCTGGGATTTCTTTGATTTGCGGGATCTTTGCATTGGACCTGAAGCCAAGGATCAGTGTAGACAGAATCCATATCGGGCCTATGATAGGAAAGCTTGATATGGATGTTATATATAAAGGTTAAGGTCTCGTATAGTTGCTCATATCATTCGTAAGCATAAGGATTCTCTGACCCATTAAGAGGACTTATGTTTTGAGAAAACTATCGAAAGACGTTGACCACATTTTGGGTGAATAGTTTTTTTGAAGATAACGACAGATTCATGCTCGTTTCAGCTTCTCAAAGCTCCTTTGAATTTATGGAACTGAAATCAAGTATTTTTCGCATTTCTTCATTTATTGTCCTTTAACGTTTGATCCAGGATACATAACATGTTACATGTGGTATCAAAGAGGAGACGTGATCGGGTGGTTAAAAAAGAAGATTTTTCATTTTTTTCTTCATAAGGTATTAAGAGAATTAACTTATGTTTCTCGGTTTTTCTTGCTTTTTACTATATGAATTAGTGTACATGTGTTTAGCCTAGAGAATTGGGGTACAAATTAGCCTAGGAGTGCGAAAAACGGTCCCAAGACTTGCTAGAAAATTACCCAAATGGTCAGAGGTGACGAACACCGTCAGGTGCATATGGTGCATAGTACCGCCCTGAGGGCGGTTAATCTGGTGCGTGTGACATATGGGTGGACAGGAATGAGCCACATTTAAGCACGTGCGACGCATGTGCCTGTCGATAAGCTCGTTTGGCGTGTGCAACATATGCGCAATACAAGTTAAGCACGTGTCGCTCTGTGGCGCGCACTCCTCTCCACGCACAGCTGACGTCAGCGTTATAATGCACTGACGTCAGCGTGCTACAGTAATTAAAAAACACAAAAATTTTATATTTTTTATAAGGGTGTTCCAAGATGATTTAGGTCGGTTTCTGGGTCTGGGAAATTTATAAAGCAAATATTTCTATTTTTCTGGATATATTACATTAGTAGTAAGTTAAAGTTTAACTCTAGAAAAGGAATTAAGGCGTTCTAAAGTTGATTTCGAGTGAATTTTCATACTTCGGACATCACATAAGGGAGATACTTCAAGTTTTTGTGTCTCGAGTCTCATGTTTAGTGTTTGGGATTGCCTCATAATTACTTGGAAAAGGAATTGAATTTTCATGCAACGAACTTGCCGTAAGGAAGAGATATGAGGTTCTCGTATCTTAGGTGGTCGGTTCAGTGTTCGATGATGCATGATAATCACTCTAATGAGATTTTTCCTTTACAAGAGTCTCAAATGAAGTTTTTAGAGAATGTTTTCAGTACTAGTTTGCGACAATGAGACTGTGCATTTGGGTTTAGCATTTATTGATGCTACATTGTCACATACCATATGCCCATAAAGAATGTGAGAATAACATAAAGGTGTATCCCTTATATTTGTAGACTTTTTTAGCGCTAATCATGATGTAGTCAACAAAGTAGCCTTTGAAGTTACTATTTTGAATTGTTCTGCTGACATGTCAGGAGATGTCTCTGGTTTTATGTTTGGTTATTCTGCCTAAAAGTGTTGGCCTTACATAAAATTTTGAGATGTGCATAAAGGCATTAAATAGGGGAAAGTTGTTGCTCAAGTGATCTATTCACCCAACGGTGGTTGTGCCATAAGTGTTGATGGTTTGTACTCCGATCGCTTTTATGAGTCCAAAAGTGTTTCATAATATGTGTGATTAGATTCCCATAATAGATATTATGTAATGATTTTAAGTATCACTGTTAACCTATATTAGTGTTGATTTAAACATTATCATTTTGCAATCATCTTTTCCGTCAACAATATCAGTGTCACCATTGAAAACCCTGACCGATTTCAATACAAAGAAGTAGAAAAAGGATGTATTGAATGCTATGGGAAAGCTGAGGATGATATGGCCATACAGATGAATAGGCCATCTCCACCTACATTCATAAGCTCGAGAGCTCATAAAGTAGCCTATAAATCCTAGGATATGTCTAAAAGATTATGTTGCATAACCATTAAGAGATTCGTACCTGACCATCTACTTAATGGACTTCTGGACACAGACATAGCGAAGGAATTTCTTAGTAATGTCTCCCAGAGGTACACAGTCTCACCTAATGTTGAGATAAGTGCCTTGATGAAAGAATTATTCTACATGAGGTATACGAGAGAAGGGGAAGTGATGGAGTACATATCAAGAATGATTCATCTTCACAATAGACTGAAGATGCTGAACATTCCTCTTCCTGATGTCTTTATAGTTTATCAGACTCTGAATATACTCCCTCCAGCATTTAGTAATCCGATGATAAGATATTATTCACTGGATGAGGAATGAGACTTCAATGCTTTGATTGGACATATTGATGCTAGTCAATCCAGTGCTAGTAAAGGTTCTAGGAACATAAAGAAGCCAGCAGTATGAGGCCTAGAAAGAAACATTGTGACCATTAGGTAACTCCTTAACTTATCAATTTATGAATCTAATTTGCTATAGTCGCATTAAATACTTGGTGGCTATATAGTGGAACATTTGATCATGGTGCTTGTATGATGCAAGGTTCATATCCAAGATAAAGCCAAATAAAGGGAGGGAGGAATTGATGGTTGACAGCGATGAAGAAGTGAAAGTAATATTTATAGGGGATGTATGCATTGAACCTTATTACAAGATTCATTTTGGTTTTTACACGACACATTTTATATGTGATCTTTGCATCAATTTTAGACATAGAAGGTTGACGTTTTGTATTTAATGCTTCTTTTGTATAGTTGTGTTTAATGAAAAGCATAATGTACAACATTCTTGTCATATGGTTTGTATAGAATGTATCTTACCTTAAATTAGATATATGTTTCTTCGTATCTTGCCTAACAAGTTATAAAAGAAGAACCCTAATGAATGAAAAGTCATACATGGTGTGGCATAAAAGTTGATCCACATTTCCAAAGCTAGGGTTGAGAGATTGATTAAGGAAAGCATTATTTCAATTTTAGATTATGATGATCTGGGAACATGTGCTGACTTTTGTAAGGGTAAGTTGACTAATAAGGATATAGAGGTCAACTTGTGCTTCTGACTTATTGAGTATGATACATACGGATATTGGTAGACATTTCACAATTGCATAATGTAATTCCAAATATATTCTGACATTTAGTGATGATTATTTCCTCTATAGTTATGTGTTCTTGCTTAAAGATCGAAGGTTAAGAACCAATTGGAAAGATCCATCCAGAGTGTCAGATTTGACCATGGAGGAGAATATTATGGCAAACATGGTGTTTCAAGACTTGAAAAGGTCCGTTTGCCAAATATATAGAATCGGTTGGAATAGTGACTTAATTCACTATACCGGGTAGTCCTGAGCAAAATAATTTGTTGTCAAAAGGCATAATTGCACCCTAAAGGACTTGAAGAAATCGATGCAGAATAGGAGTAATATACCTAACTATCTAAAAGTGTGAAAACTCAGCCTTGCACATATTCACGTATAAGGTTGCCTTATTAAGGTAATATAATCCTTATAAAGAAAATTGCATGCTCTTTACGTTCATTGCTATTTAGTTAGATATCTTAACTACTTTAAAGCTACAACTTTTACTGTAGAGAAGGAGGGATCGGAATAATGAAATCACAAATAGCTAAGTTCCTAGAATATGATGTCTATGATGATGGTGGGCCTATTGACTCCTAGGATGATATCAGGATGGATACTACAATTATTATGTACCCACCATTCATAAAGTTAGATCTAGTGGATCTAGGTCTTAGTATCGTACCTGTACAGAAACAGGAACCCATACCTATACATATAGAGGTTCCTGGGGATACAAGGTCTAATACAGTTACGTAAATCCACTAGAGTGAGACGACTTACTATCTTATCTATTTACATAATCTATTAGGTGAGCAAGATTATGATATTAGACATGTTTTAAATCCAGTTACTTTTATAGAAATTATTTTTTGGACCAAATGCAGATTTGTGGTGGGATGCAATGATTGATGAGATGTAAGTCATAAAGTATAGTAAAGTCTGGGAGCTAGTTAATTTGCAGCAGAGCTGCAAACTCATCAGTTGTAAATGAGTTTAAGACCTAAAGGATTTCAGGATAAAGTTTAGCGGTTTATGAGCTCACTCAGTTGCCAGATGGTTCACTCAGGGAGAAAGGTTGACTTTAATGTTACCTTTTCTCTCGTATTCTTGTAGGATACATTTTGTGTGATTAAGGCAATTATAGCTCAGGATGATATAGAGTTACATCAGATGGCTATCAAAACCACTTTCTTGAATAAAGACCTTTATGAAGAGGTCTATTTGGTACAACCTGAAGGATTTCAATATCTATATGGAACTGACATGATTTGTACATTAAGCAGATCAATAAATGGTTTACATCAAACCTCCCGAAAGTGATACCTTACAGTTAATCAGGTTATGTGTAACAGCCCAGACTACCCGCTTGCAGATATTGTCCACTTTGAGCCTCGGCTTCTTGGGCCTCGCGCTCTCACGGTTTTGTTTTTCCAGCGTGTAAGCCTCTTTAGGGCATTACTCCCGCAAGCCTCTTTGTGGATTGTCATGATCATAAATGGTGTTGAGTGCACCCATGGATAGATTTTAGTTAAACACATTTTTCGAGCCTACCATTGGATTGCTCAGTTTTTGAAGATGATGATTATTGATTGATCATGAGTAAAAGCTTGGAATGTTGGCTTATTGCTATGATTTTTGAAAGTCATCCATCTTTGCTTTTTATTATGTATTCTCAAAACATATGGGAATTGAGTAAATGTTTTTTTGTCTTTGAGCTTAATTTTGATGTTTTGCTCGAGGATTGTTAAAAGCCAAATGTGGAGGAAATTGACAGGTGCTTAATTGATTATAAATTTATTCCATAACACTTTGCGATTAATGTCATGAAATTACTTAAGATACTTACTTTGACTTATATGTGATTCTAGGCACAATTCAGAAACAAAAAAGTTAAAGTGAGTAGAAAGTATAATATTTGGTCCATTTTTTTAAGATTAATTTTTACTTGTCTTTATGGATTAAGAATGAGAAATATTGGAGCAAGTAAAGACAATAAAATTTAGATGATGAAGTAATATAGCCCGCGGCTATTGTGCGTGGAAATTGCATGTTTTTGTATGCAGTGATGTGAATTTAATGAAGTGAATTTAATGGAAAGCATCTTGGAATTATGGTAAAACAAAGATGGCAGCTAGCAGGAGTACAAGCAGAAAATGGAGCAAAATGCTAAAGTTGAACCAACTCTTACAAAAAACGCAGCAAATGGGACAACCTATGCACGTGAAATTAATGGATGGTTGGAAGGAGCAAAACGACAATGCAAGATGTAGAAAACGCCAATACACCGCAGACCACGTCAAGACCAAAAACACACAACAACGTCCAAGAACAAAACGACAGCGCAGATGGTAGGCAGGAGCAAGTTAAATCGTAGCCCATACCACCTGAAATGCAGACCATGTGTTTTACTAAACGCAAACAGCATCTATGTTTCATGCAAATGTTATGCATGAAACACAATCGTTTGGCCAAGACATAAGGGAAGGGTTTTGCATGAATAGTAAGATGGACCATAAACAAGTTTATTTGTCACATCAATAGCACAGTGAGGAGAATAGTAGGGCGATAGAAATAGAGAAGAGTGAGCGGCGTGAAACAGAAGAGAGCTTAGAGGCACAGTGAAGAAGAGCAACTAGGGGTCTTCGGAAGGGATATTAATAAAGGTTGAAGCATTTTTTGGGAGAAACCCATAGAGGGGTAACATCCCGATGCCGATTTAGACGTGGCATTGATGCCGATGACCTGGGTTAAGTGTTTTTCTTTGTTTTAGTTGTTTCTTTCTCTCATTAGGAATCGATTATAGTATCTTGTGTTTATTGAATTGGATATTGTGAAAAGATAATTTTAGTGCATTCATTTAATCGTTTATTTGCAACTCATTGGTAGAATTTCGATATAATATGTAATTATTATATTGAAATTCATGCGTAGCGACTAATGATCTGTAATCATTAGGGACAATATGACCTAGGTTAAATAACGCATCTTATGTGATTGTTGCCTTGATTAATCGGTTTTTCTAATTCATAATGCTACTACCTAATCAAATCTAGAGATCGTATCCAAGATTATTTAGTGGTTGAGTTTAATTAACAATCGTATCTTGATTAAATAAAACCTAAGGAAAAACTCAGGTTAATTATTAACCCATGATTAATAATTTCTATGAGAGGTTTAAGAACAAATCAATGAAATATGCTTAATTGGGGTATAGGGGTACTTATCGAATTCTCCACTTTTATCATTTTTCGCATATTTTCTTTAATTTGTTTTCATTAGGTTAGTTTTATTTTATTTTCTTATTCCAAAAGTCAAACCTAGCTTTTTTCCTAAACACCGATTAATTTCATTTTAACAACTTTTCACACACTCTCTGTGGGATCGACCTAGACTCGCCACTGATATAGTAGTAGGTCTAGTTATTTTATTTTGACTAGCATTACATCGCGCTGTCAATGTGCCAAATTGGTACTTTCTTTATTTTTATTTTTGCAACTCCTTTGTATATAACCAAACTTCTTGCACTTGAAACACTGAGGCTTTTCCTTGCGACAACAATTGTCTTCATGATGACCAAGCTTCTTGCAAATACCACATTGAGATTGAACTTTTCCTTTTGAAGTTGAGTCCTTTGTTGGATAAGTCCCCTTAACTCCATATTGAGTTACTTTTTTTCTCAACATTCTTCTTTGCTCTTGAGTATGCAAGGCATTGATTAATTCAAGCAAGGTATTTTGATTGATATCTCTTGAATCCTCTAGAGATGAAATTTTTGCCTCAAATCTTTTGCGCAAGCTTACAAGCACTTTATCTATGATCCTGCTATTAGGTAGCTCTTCTCCATCAATCTAATTTTATTTACCACCATCATTAGCCTATCAAAAACTCTTATAGAGTCTCCTTTTCTTCCATTCGTATAATCTTAAAATCTCTTTTGAGATTTGACACTTGCATCCACCTTGTTCTATCATTGACATGATAGAGTTCTTTCAATGTGTCCCAAACTTCCTTGGCTATTTCACAACTCATAATTCTTGGAAAAATTAATTAAAAGACAGCATTATGAATTTGAGATAAGGCTCTTAGAGCTTTGGCTTCTTCATCTTCATTAGCCCAAATTTGATTGAGTGTTGGGTTATTTCCTACAGGTGGTATTTGCCTTTTATCTTCAACCCACTGCCACAAGCCAATACCTCTTAAGTGAGCTTTCATTTTGATTGCCCAAACTTGATAACTCTCATCATTAAAAATTAAAGGTGAAAGAGTTGATGTACTGTTGGACACCATGTTGCTACTGTCTCTCGAACACTCATAGGCCCCTTAAGATCATTAGGAGCTCTGATACCACATGTTGGTTTTAAAAGAAATTACTATTAAAAAAAACAAAACAAAAGAAACAAGAATTTCACATATTTTTAAAGAAACAGAGGATAGATGCTCTTTTACTCTACTGCACTATCAATACACTTTAGGATGCTAGTTTATAGGCTAACAAATAACTAACTAAATCCATAAAGTTATGTTATTAACAGATATTCTTGCTAACTAAAAACACTAGAAATCTTCGATTAACTGGCTAACTAATCAGCTGATTTGAGAGTATGTTGCAGTATTTTCTCAATCAAATTTGGAATTATATCTCCCGCAATAGTTTTTGAATCATATCTCCAACAAGATCGTCCGAATCAGATTGGATCTTCATTGGCTTCTTACTTGCTATAGACAAACTTCTTTTATCAAATTGGTATATCATATAGGTACTAGCCATTTGAATGTCTCTATTTGAATAAATTGTGAAATCAAATACTTGGAAGGAGGTGAAACAAACTTGTACACATTTTACAAGCTGAAGTTATAAAGATGTACCCTGCTAAGATTACTATAATCTTCTTTTATAAGTTGTGTATGATAGGTGATCGAATGGTCAAAACCATTAAAATTAGTTCTGATTAACTAAATTTCTGTAATAATTGTAGAACTAAAAATTAATTTGTTAATTTCGATTGACAAAACAAAGCTAAAGTTTATAATTAGTTAACTAATAAATTAAAATTAACAAAAAACCATAATAAATTAATTACATATGAGAAATTCAATTTTAACTAACTCCAATTCAAGAAAAAATATTTCAACCAATTGTAAAAATGATGATCAGTTTAAAAAGAATAATTTTCATAATTCAACAGTTAGTCAGAAACCTACTCAGATAGTCATAATAAGTCTCAAATTTTCTTAAATTAGTTAGTTCAAACTTAGCATTCAACTCAAAATTTACCATAAATTGATTAAGTGTGATAACATTCTACATCAATTAAATGATAGCAATAAGCTTAATGATAAATACAAAACCATAAATTAAATGATTAAGATACCTACAGCTATTCAATTTAGTTTTTTATTTATCATAAGTTAAATATACAAATTCATAAATAACCTATTTGTTGCTTGTACTAATCATTCATGAAAATTACTGATGCTTGAATTTATAGATAGCTATACATATTATATTAATTTGTTAGATCAATCAATATTGATGACTCATGAAATAAAAGAGCAAGAAAAGAAATACTTGAATTAAAATAAAATCTAAGTTTAGAATAATATCTTGCAAGGTTACAACTAGAGTTTTGAATCCCCTCGAATCATAATATTTGGATTTAGCCCCATATGTATGAAAGATGAAAAGAAAATACAAAGAAAACAAAAGATAATGATATGAAGAAGTGTATGTGTAATGTTTTTCTCTCCTTTTTCATACCCAAAAACTAAAAGAAATTGTCTTCCAAACAAATTCAAATTCTTATATAATAGGGATGAGAATAAGTCTCCTAATTGAATTAAAATCTAGCATTGAGCATGATTTGCCTTATCCATTGTAACAACCTGTCAACTTTTTTCCAAAAAACGCGATTGTTACAAATAATGATCTAATTTGATGTAATCTCCACTTTTTATCTTCTAAAACAAAATGAATATTAATTTCACCATTAAAGTACCAAAATTAATCCAAAACAAAAGAGATAGGTCTAATTAACATAGCCAAACAACATCTTATTAAATTCCCCCACACCAACTCATGCTCGTCCTTAAGTAGCCAAACAACATATTATTAAATTCCCCCACACCAACTCATGCTTGTCTTTAAGTATATATCAATTTAATACATTAATTATCCTCATAATAGCCTCTCATCTTCTTTCATATTATCCAAAAATATCCTAAAAGCTAATACACATTAAAGGTTTAAAATAATACAACAATTGAGAAAACCAACATTCATAGGACACATTTTTAGATGAAAATAAACCTCTCATCAATTCCATCAAAATCAAATGAAACAAGACTTGACACCGTCTCATAGATTTTACTCGATATACTCAAAATGTTTAAGGTTTATTAAGCTCTAAAATTAAAGCATAGCAAGTTATTTACATAAGTTTGCTCATAAATTATATCTCCACCATTGACAAAAATAAATTTAATGCATAAATCAAAGGAACTTAATAAAAGTTCTAACGTGAATTAGGTAAACGAGCAAAAAAAGAAGTTTTTAGGTTAAACAAATTGAAGGGAATTATACAAACTTATGCACACAAGTTTCAACTTACATTAATCTAAAACTCACTTGATTCAAATAATATTCTTTTAATCATCTCTTTTTTGTTTTTTTCCTTTTTTTGAACAATAAACATGAAAGAGGAGATTTCTTTTTTTTTAATAAATACCAAAACCTTTAACTTTCCTTAAATATTTAGGTATTCAAGTTTGTAATTAATCAATATATAAATAATAAATGTAATTAAATAAGAAAACTAAATCAGTCTTAAATAATTAAATAATACTTTGAATCAATCAATGATAATAATACTAATACATGTGATTTCAATTGACCAGTAATGCAAAGATGCAATTAACATATTGAATAACTGACCCCTTTTGGTTCTTATAATACAATTGATACCTAATGGTAATCCTCGCAACAATCATTAAAAAAAGAAAGGAATGTATAATGTTTTACTAAAAGTTCAAATTTAGTTAATTACGATTAAGGATGACAATAAATTGACCTATGGGCTCAGATTCATTTGTTTTCAATAGGTTGACTCATGGCTAGCCTAAGCCAAACTGACTTAAAGACTTAATTATTCTAAGCAAAACGACATAAGAGTTAAGCCTCAGGTAGGCCCAAGTCTTAGCCCAGACTTAATTAAAAAAGACGTTTTATATTTTTAATTTAAAAAAATTGACAGGGCTAGCCAGAGGCCGACTTATTGTCATCCTTAATTACAAGCAAATTAAATGTAATTAGCTTTGAGTTTGGTAATTAATCATAGCGTATACTTTTTAAAACCTATTAATTATTTGTGATTGATAATTAATTAAATAATTAATTGAAAAGTAGCCAATTTCAACAAACATTAGGAACAATGAAAATATAAATCTGAATAAAGAAATCGTTTATTACGTAAAAATAAATTAAAACCACATAGTTTTGAACTCAATATCCACCGTAGCTTTAGTTTTGGTGTTTAGTTAATGGAAACAGACATAATTCATAATACTAAACGGTTATTAATCAATCAAACGATAAATAGAAGATAAGAGTTGTTCTTTGCTTCAAGTGGAGGATTTTTATTCCACAAGTAGTGATAAAGCCTCTCATACTCTGTATTTCAAGTTGCAAGTCTTGCTTGCAATTCTCTGTTTACCTCCAGCTTTTCCTCTCCTCTTTAGGGACTGCGCTGCTTTTTGTTGTGCAACTTAAAAGGAATGCCCATATTGCCTTCGTTTTCTCTTTGGGTTCGTTTGGACTTCCTTAACAATTAAGAGTTAATGACATAAAAGTAAAATACAATTAACCATTTTGGGTCTTGGACTTCCTTAACAATTAAGAGTTAATGACATAAAAGTAAAATACAGTTAACCCTTTTGGGTGTTGATCTCCAATGTCCAGAACTGGGAATCGAGCTTTGGGATAGACCGTTCCATATTAGAAACCTAAAATGGTGGGTGTATTGGGTGGGACATTTGACCAAATTGGCATGAGTTGTTGGGCTTGGGGCAACTGAAAATACCATTTTAGAGAGTGAGCACTATATTTTTATCAGACTAAAATTTTTAGCGTAGAAGCAGTTTCTTACTGTAATTTTTATTTATTTATTGATTTCTGCGACGATCTTATATTTTTCTTCAACCTCCGATTATTTACTACAGATCTAAACATATAATTACATTTGAAAACTGTAATAAATAAGTACTTATTTCTACCGTACTGTAAATCGTATAAGGCAATGATTCCGTTTTCAACTTGTGCTTCAACGGCTAACAATAATTCTCCGTCGATTCTTTAGTCCAATAATGCAAAAGTCCAAATAAAGAATTTCGGCTTCTGAATTCTGATTGACGAAGGCCAGCATAGATTATAGAGTGATGTGGACCACTTGTGTCCTTTAAGAAAAGCCGATGGTGAGAATGAGATCCTCGCCATGGTCAATGAGAGAAACGTGTGCTTGGCACACGAATCAATCCCACTTATGTATTAATTAATCCACCCAAATAATCCATCTTATGTAACTTTGTATAATATTTTTAAAAGGCTAATCAGATCATTTCAACCTAATGCATTGGAGTAATATGGTTTCTCCTTTTTCTTTTTTTTTCCCCTTCCAGTTTAACTCTAAAAAAACATTAAATCCTTGAGTCCTTCCCCCAGAGTTAATACATAATCCAATTGTCTTGTAATGAAGAGGTCGCTGGCATGAATCGACTTTGTCTCAGTTTTGAAGGTAAATAATTGAACCCAAGTTCTAAAAATGACCAATGAAATGGTAATTGTAGATCAAGGATATAGAAACATTGGTACATAAGCGTGCAATAATCAATTTAGTGAAAGATGCCTTTCACACTATGACCATTGCTTCTTACCCACAGATAATAGTTGTATGATTGTGACCACAATAATAATAAAATGCAGGCCTTGTTAGTATACAATAACTTGTCTCTTGGAAAGAAAAAGCGTCACCTTCCCTTTGTGCATTCATCCTCTGTGTTTTACACAAGACAATCTCTCTTTTTTCCCCTGTTTTGTGCTTTAGTGTTCTGTGGTGGAGAGAGAGAGATAGAGAGAGGTGCATAACCATGCCAGAGAGGTACTGTTACAGAGATGTGTTGCCATTTGCAGTGTTGGTGACAATGGAGTGTGTCAATGTGGGCTTAAACACACTTTTCAAGGCAGCAACTGTGAAGGGCATGAGCTACCATGTTTTTGTTGTATATGCTTATGCTATTGCTGCTCTTGTTCTCCTTCCCGCTCCATTCATCTCCTACAGGTCCATATCTCTCTCTCTCTCTCTTTCATCTCACCTGCTTGGTGAGTTTTTGGAGAAAACAAGATTAATGTTATGAACTAAATACATGTGCTTCGATTATTACGCAGATCAAGAGTTCTTCCTCCACTGAGCTTCTCTGTACTGTATAAAATTGCTCTTCTTGGGCTTATAGGGTAAATATTACTTAACCGACTGTGTGTGTAGATTTTTGAAGCCTAAAAAGTAGTGGGTTTTGTGAGATGATTAAGTAATTTGTCCTTCAATGAAGTGTACAAGTGAAAAGGGAAGGCTTATCAATCATGATTTTTTGGGTTGTGGAGCAGGGGTTCATCTCAAATCATGGGATACACAGGGATTAATTATAGTTCACCCACGCTAGCTTCGGCGATCAGCAACTTGACACCAGCTTTTACGTTCATACTTGCTATCATTTTCAGGTAGTGACCTATTCCATTAATTTCCCTGTTTGCTTCTGCCAACTTCATCGGCTTAAACTTTCATCCTGTTTTCCTCTGTGAAGTGACTTCACGTGTTTTTCCCTTTTTGTTAAAGTTGATCAAAGTTTTTTTTTTTTCTTTTCCCCTTAGAGCAGATGTCCAGTTCTGCTAGCCAATCTGACATCTTTATTCTGCTGTCTCTGTTTTCAGTTAGTATTTGTGCTTTCAGTTTGTTTAGCAATAGCCATCTTAAACGTTACTAATCGGCCCCTCTATCTAATGAAGTTGAGCTTTGATTCCAAGTTCAAAATCCATTTGTTTGAATGGAGGTTGTCTGCGGATGTCAGTGAGAGCAATCAAACAGAAGCTGCATCTTTCCTTTTTGTCATAATCTAATTAGTTACATAATCAATTGAATACTAGTACATGTGAGGATAGATGAAATTGTCTGATGATTGGTGTCTAGTTTCAAAAGTTGAATGATAATGAACGATGACTATTACTCCATTTGGGGATTGATTGAGACATTAGTGCCTTCCGCCCTTACAAGTTATCTATACTTTTGGTGGACCACTTCTAACTTAACTATGAATATTCCCATGGAAAGGATGGAAACTGTTGCTTTGAGAAGAACAAGTAGCCAGGCCAAAGTTTTGGGCACCATTGTGTCAATAACAGGCGCATTTGTAGTGACTTTCTACAAAGGCCCACCGATGTTTATAGCTTCACCATCATCCGATTTACTTGATCACCGTCTTCACTCTTCAAACCCCAACTGGGTCCTTGGCAGCATTTTCCTCACAGCAGAGTATATACTAGTTCCCCTATGGTATATTGTTCAGGTATTGTCTTGCTCAAAAGACATTTTCAGCGTAAACTTGTGAACTTGACATTATTTGAAGTGAAAACTGAACAGTCTGTAACACTATATAGACGCAAATTATGAAGGAGTACCCAGCAGAGCTAACAGTGGTATTCTTCTACAATTTGTCCGTGAGCGTGATAGCTGCAGTTGTGGCTCTACTTACAGAAGGAACTTCAAGTGTTTGGATAGTGCGACCAAATGTAGCATTGGCCTCGATCTTTTGCTCGGTGAGAGACGAATGGAAGTCCATAAAGGAGAAGAATTAGGGGACCATGTATCTACAGTTTCTAGTACTTGACTGTCTCTTTTTTGTTCCCTTTTGTGTCTATAGGGGCTCTTTGGGTGTTGCTTGAACAATAGTGTTCACACATGGGCCCTGCACTTGAAGGGACCTTTCTTCGTGGCAATGTTCAAGCCATTGTCCATTGCCATCGCCGTTGGCATGGGTGTGATGTTCCTTGGTGATATTCTCCACCTTGGCAGGTATGGAAATTCAGAAAATGGCCAAAATTCTTGTCAAAAACTTATGTTTATGGTTTTAGTAATCTTCCACCTTCAACTTTTGAAAAGTAAGCAGAGAAGAAAAGAGCTACAATGATCTGTTCTCTTGTTTTCATATGGCATCTTTGACACCCTACTTTTGTATACGTATATATTTTTTTCAGTCTCATTGGTGCTGCAATAATATCCATTGGATTCTATACGGTAATGTGGGGAAAATCCAAAGAAGAGCTCAGTCAGGATTGTGATTCAGGGATCCCAGAGCATCGTCCATCTTCGGAGAAAGTTCCTTTGCTGAAAAGCTACAAAAATGAAGTCTAGTTTATTGGCAAGGGTCAGAAGGTTCCTTGAATAGAACAAGGGCCAGTTTTTACTTATATGGGGGTCTCCATAAAACCAGGACTCCTTCCTTTGGTTGCAAGTATACTAGTGTACAAAATGTTAAACTCATGTTAGTCGCCAACGAAATAGGTTGAGTTTGATTGCCATTACCTTCAGAAACCCCCCTCTACCACCTTAAAACAGGGGATGCTTCTTTTTCAAATCCTGCAAAACTATGGTATTCCACGCAAAAGACCAATTAACAATCCTCAGATACATCCAATGAGCTGCATTGCGCATTTAACCTACTCGGGTTCAAGTGCTTTGTAATGATCAGAAAAGGAAAACAAATAACGGAGGTACCCAGACTGGTTAGTTTGCGGTTGATAAGGTGGTAGCCGAATAAAAGAACTTCCCATTTAGGTCATGCAGCGTCTACAATTATCTTCTCTTAATGCTAAATCAGATATCATAAGACGCACAATAACATATAAGGTCAAGTCCCAAATACCACAAAAGTCCCCGTAATTAATGTCATGAATATCGTATCGGACTTATTATCGGATTGAATTTTAGTACGATATTATACCGGTATCAGTCAATATTGAATATTGTTTCAAGTAATTTTTTAAAATTATAAAAGTCCCTGAATTTTTTTAAAACTACAAAATAGTTTATTGTCTTATTGTACAATTATACAATATATTTTTAACCATGCTATCAAAAATTAAAATAATAAATAATAATCACAATTAATATAAAATAACAATAATTTTCAGATATTTCACATATAAATAATAACCACAATTTATACAAAAAAAACAATCATTGTCATACAAATATAAAATTAAAAACAATATAAAATATTTAAAATATTACAATTTAATTTAATTTATAAAATTAATTTAATAATTATTAATAAATATAATTAAATTTAAAAGTATTTTTTAAAAATATATTTCAAATAAAA
Organism: Erythroxylum echinodendron; assembly: GCA_027575705.1. Classification (NCBI taxonomy): domain Eukaryota; kingdom Viridiplantae; phylum Streptophyta; class Magnoliopsida; order Malpighiales; family Erythroxylaceae; genus Erythroxylum; species Erythroxylum echinodendron. Next base: position 11,135,628 of record JANZXR010000008.1, read on the forward strand.
TTTGATTTAATAATTTAAAATATATTAAAAAAATATTAGTTTATAAATAATAATTTTTAAATTATTTATTTTTAAAAATAAAATATTTTTATTAATACATATTATATAAAAGATTAAAATAAATTTAAATAAAATAATTTATTTTAAATTTTTATTTAATGTATAGTTATTATTAGTAATAAAGTATTTATTTACAATTTAGTTTAATTTATAAATTAATTTAATAATTATTAATAAATATAATTAAATTTAAAAGTATTTTTTAAAAATATATTTAGAATAAATTTTGATTTAATAATTTAAAATATATAAAATAAATATTAATTTATAAATAATAATTTTTAAATTATTTATTTTTAAAAAATAACATATTTTTATTAATACTTTATTAATACCTATTATATAAAAGATTAAAATAAATTTAAATAAAATAATTTATTTTTAATTTTTATTTAATGTATAGTTTTTATTAGTAGTAAAGTATTTATCTTATTTTTAAAATAAAATTAAAAAACATAACAAATTAAAAAAATTTGAAAAAAAAAGAAAAAGAGAAGAAGAGTAGTCCGGCCGATAGAGATAAAATTTTAAAAAAATTTTAAAAATTTTACAATTTATTCCTTATATTTTTCAAAATTTTTAATACTAGCTGATATTTAGCTGATACAGACTGATATTTATACCCGGTACTAACTATCCCAATCTCGTACCGTTTTTTAGCTGTTCCAGTACGAGATTCATAATTCTGCCTACAATCCAAAAAGAAAAAATCCTTCAACATTTGGGAGACTACTATCAAAATCCTCCCTGCTTTCATCCTGATATAAAATAAATCGGAAAGAGTAACGATACATGGCCCTCTTTCGATTGGCACATACGTACAGATCTTATGAAACTTTCTTCCATACTAAGAACTACATACCATTTTTTTTAACTCCCAAGTGCTGCTACTCTCAGAAAAACTAAGTCCTGTCGTATAATGATGAGCTCCCAAACAAGATGAGCAAACTTGACCATCGAAGATGGTCATGATCCTCATTACATTGGCTTCACTCTTCAACCAATTTGAAATCCTTTGTGTTCTGTGGTCTAAATTTTCTCTCAAGTCCTGAGATCATCAGACATAGCAGAAGGTATACAATGTGTTGCAAGAATATCTAATGTTGCCGCTTTGGCAGTTTTGTTCTGTAGAACCACAATCTGCACAATGAATTCCAAAATCAATTGACGCTTCATACGTGTGAAGTATACAATATGTGCATTGAGGTGCCCCACACACAAATTTACAGAGAGAACCTGCTGGTATTCAAGGTCAAACTTTAAAAACTCATCATCACAGATTTCCACCATCTCTGCCAAGTTCTTAAGATTCTTCACTGGTTTGCCATTGAAAGAGAGAACCTTTATTGCAGGTACAACAAAGATTTTAATTAGTGAACGTAAAAACAGAAGCTACATTAACTAATATAACCAACTACATCAAGCCAAATACCTGAGTGTTGACAATCTCCTCATACCCAATATTAATGTCAGCCACAAGCACCTAGAACAAATTTCATAAACATAATTTATGCAGTCAATTTTTTTTGCTCTATCAAAAATAGTAAATAAAAAGCCATGTCCGGCAGTGCCTATGATTGGCGTGTACTTATCCTAAAGTAGTGAGCTCCAAGATACCATGGAAAAAGCATAGAATAAAGCTGGTTGAAAGACGAGACACACATACCTGTGAAATAACAACCACCTGTTCATCTATAGACTGAGCCATTGCATGCAGATGTTTATCCAACAACTTAACTGGAGCGTCAAATTCATAATCCTTTCCATACTGCAGCAAAGGACAATCACCAAGAAATTAGTGAAATTCCAAAGCCTTTTTGTAAGGCAAACTTGTATACAGTGTAATACAAATATCTTCGGAATTATAAATTGAAGAGTCGGGACTGCTGAGGTAAAGCAGTGACAAGCAATAGAATAGCAAACAGAGAAAATAAATTTCTAAATCCAATATGCCAGAGACAGGCACACTGGAGGTCAAACTCAATTACACACCTCCGATCGCAGATAAGGAACAGATACTGCAGTAAAAACAAATCCAGCAACAATGTAATAAGAAGGAGGTCTGCCGCTGTTATGAGCTGGTATAAGTCTTTTGTGAGTTGCAAGTTTAATGCTGAATTCCAATATCTTTGAATTGCGGAGAACTTTTACCAGAGCCTTGTCCCCGGTGTATTTCTGAGAAACAAGGTAACTGAAACTTATCCGCTCTCCATGCCTGAACGGAACTGAAAGTTAATCCAAAGAAAAAGAGAAATAAAAGGTTAATGTAAGGTAATATAAAAGATAAGTCAGTAATGACAACACCAAAAAAAGTTTCAACATTTGTCACAAACTAAGAAACATTTAGATTTATAAAGCTAGTTTGAGTAGAGTCCTGTGACCACCTTCAGCTATTGATTCTGATAAGATTTACCAGAACACAATACCATTTAGGTCAGCAGAAGAATTTGAGAAACTAAAATGAATAACACTGTGCACAATATGCAGCACCGGAGAAAGCCTTACCCCATTATATTCCTTGGATGTTGGGGACAGAAGCTAGATAAATCCAATAAAGAAAGGTACAAGCAGTATTTAAAGCAACTCTGCTCAATATTCTTTCCGGACCATCCACTCAGGTATTTTGACTACGTCATAAACTTTTATCAAGGTCTTACACGACTGAATAACCATGTAAAATTACTTATTACTCACATTGCAAAATTCCATATAAGATTACTTATTAATCGCATTGCAAAATTAAGAGCCAAATTTATGCAAATATTTAAATTAAAACCTGAGATAAGCAGATAAAAAAAACTTACTCGTCCCATCATTAGCAATATTAATTCCATCGAAACTTAAAATGACATCAGAAGGCTTAAGAACTTGTGATTCTGGAGCTGTTGGCTCAATTCTTCTAATGCGGACACCTTTCTGATTAGTTCCCATCCCTATTGACAACCGGAGATCAGGATTTTCAATCTTCTGCCACTCCACCCCAAGAACTGGGAAACCTATTAAAAGCAACAACTTTATGGTAAGAAAAGCAGAGCAGTCACAAGCTGAGCATTGTAAGCATATATATGACTAGTAAGATGTAAAAAGCAGTGTCTATATCATTTTCAACAGTTGGGTACCTGTATAAGCCCCATTCTTCTCATAATCATGAATAAAGTGCATTATGACTGGCGTTGGAATAACATAGCCAATATTTTCCACATCTTCATGTTTCAGAGACTGAAATGCAATACCAACACATTTCCCCTTGTCATTAAAGGCTGGTCCCCCAGAATTTCCAGAATTTATAGCAGCATCTATCTGAAATAGAATTTTAGTGAAAACATATGCAATGGATCCATTAGCAGCCAACACTAAATGGAAGTACTATATATAGTAGGCAGAATTCCAGTCTTTCTGACCTGCAATCCTAAGAGCTCAGTTGACCCATGGATGTAAGAAAGTATCTCAATTCGGGAGACAACACCACTTGTTACAGAGATTGTGTCGCCCCCAATTGGGTAACCAACAACAGTGACAGCATCTTGAAGTGCAGGCAACTCTCCAAAGTCAACTGGTGTGACTCCCTCCCAAAACTCATCATCGCTAACAGTCAACAATGCTGAAACAACAAGAAAAGAGAGCGAAAGTTGACATGAACAAATACTCAAAGCTTTTGAACTTTGACAGTTCAGTTGCACCGTAAGCAAAAAGACTAGTAAGCATTACCATAAACTTATAAGACATTCAAACATACATATTTGGACAATCACTGACTTAAACATTATCACCAAACAAAAAAGGAAAGGAAAAGTGATGCTTCTGAGCAGATGGAGAAGTAATATTGAACAAAAGTGTCTTGCCTGATAAATTTAATTTTTATTGCAGGAAATACCAACCAGAACTAGATACCAAATTAAAATACTCCATTGATAAATTGACGTTTCTTCCCATCTCATAATAAGAATCCGTCTCATACTAACATTCTACCAGAAAAGCCAAAATAAAAAATAAAAACAAAGGTAAAAAGTATTAAAATGTGTGGCCTGTCCTCCAATCTCTTCGTTGTCCTCATCCTCAACCATAGAAATATAAGTTCCGTTTAGGGTTTTAATTAGCCTTCCTCGATTAGGCAACCCAATGAAAACCGTACCGGACAGTTCCAACGTTGAGGAATTACAATTCTTTAAATCTTGACATTACTTATCTCTCCTAAAAGACACCCAGACTACGCCTCTCTTTAAAACAACTTTAAGTTTGATAAAAGCATAAACTAATACACATCAGCTTGCACATATGAAAAATTAAAACTTTACTCACCAATGTCACACTCAGTCCCAATAGCCAAAACAGTCGCCAAATACTTGGTGTCAGAACCTCTTTTCTTTAACTTCACTTGGGTGTGATGCTCCACCGAATGTGCATTAGTTAACACCCTTCGTCTCCCAACAATAAAGCCACTACTACTCGAACTATATTGCCTCTTTCTCTGCCATGGAAGCGAGAAGTTTGGGTCAGTATGCACACAGAACACTTTCACCACCGCATCCATAGCTGGAACCACCTTCACCGCACTTTCCCACTCCGCCGCCGCTGCCGCGGCCACGGCAATCCCCATCATGTTATTCAGTCGTATCTCGCTATTGGGTGCGCAAAAGTCGCCGTTTTGCTCGCTGTGTCGAGTTAAACGCCGTTCGGGCGACTTGGGTTGCTCCAAAGTTTCCGTTTGCTTCCCAACTTTCCGGGGTCTTCCTCTTCCCCGACGCGAAGGAGGAGGGCTGGTGGAGGTGACCGGAATTTCGGAGGAGGTTGTAGTGGTGGAAGGGACAGGAACGGTGTCGTTTGGAGGGACGTTTGAGGGGAACTGATAGTCCATGGTTTCAGGGGAAGGAGAGTTTTTGGGTTTGCGACCGCGCTTTCTAGGTTTATTGTCCATTTTGACTTTACGGGTTTGGTTTATGTTGTGCTAGTGTAAAGAGAGAGCCTTGCCCCTGGAGAGATTCTGGGATTGGGGGAGGGAGAGACTGAAAGAGAAGAAGAAAATGAAGAAGAAGGGTTGGGCTAAGTGGACATAGGACCTCCTCTGTTAAATTAGGGCAAGTCAATAATTTCGTGATTTGGTGAAATGGGATTGGAAATGAATTTAGAGGAATTATCCAAGCTTATGGATCTAGTTAGAGCCCATTCCTTTATTAACCTTTTTTAATTTCAATCGTACAATTATAGCAACAATAATAACGATAATAATTAAGTGAAAATTTCACTGATACGTAAAAATTGGAGAAATTTGATAGTACAAAGTCTTTTTTCTAATCGGTAAATAGGTTATTTTCAAAAAACTCACATAAATATATAGACTTACACATACACACATATATATGTAAAAAATATATATACATATTAAAATAATAAAGTAATAATAATTAAAATAATAACAATAAAAATAAATAAAAATAAATATGGATAATAAAATATAAAAATAAGTAATAAAATAAATAACACGATACATATAAAAAAGGTAAAAATACAAACAAGTCTATGAGGAAATATTCAGGTCAAGTAAGAAAATATTTAGGCTAAATAACTAAAAGAAAAGTATTATATATTAAATTTCTAGGCTAAAGGTAAGACATAAGACTAAAACGAAAATGATTAAAAGACTTATAAGAAAGAGAAGGACTTTTCTATATAAGATCTTTTGCATGTATCCTAGTACAATAAAGTTTTCTATTAAAAGTTATATCTTCGATAAGTTCCATCATAATTATATACATAAATTTAATTACATAATCTTTTTTAAAAAATGCTTCACCTTATTTATACAATAAATTTGGCAATTGCCTCATAATTAATTATCTTGATTTGTCAAACGTTCGATAATGCAACATCTTTCATCATCATCACTCAGTTTAAAATCCCGCAATGAAGCGGGGTCTGAGGAGGTCTGATAGTACGCAGCCTTACTCCTACATAGTAGAGAGGCTGTTTCCGGAGAGAGGCTGTTTCTAACTACAAAATCTTATAATAATTAACAAGTTTTTAACCTCTAAACAAAGGATTATGGCTTTCATCATATATACAACATAATATTTTAAAAAAATATGATGAAATAATTTATTCTAAAAAAATCTACCCATTATAAATCATGGCCTAGTCTATTTAATTAAACCAGATAATTGATATCCTAAATACTTAAAACAACATGTCTAAACTAGAATTCAATAATTAATCATAACTAACTCAAGGAAAATAAAAAATAAGGAGAATGAGGGTTTAGAAAAACTCATTAACATGCTCCACTTTCAAACTTCAGACCAACTCATTCAAGATCTGAAAATTTCCTCCACAACTTTAAACCAGCTAAAAATATGTAGGATTTAGTTCCCTTTCACCCCCAAATACTCCTTACAACATCTCCTAGCTTTAACCCACCTTGAAAGGATGACAAAACCTCTCAACCTTGTATGACTACTTTTAACTTTCTCCTCCACGGCTCCACCGTTTTTATAGCCTAAAAAATGTCTCCCATACCTGCGCGTTGTTGGATCTGCGATAGGCTTTTGCTTATCCCTTCCATTTTGAAGAGATTTGATGGAGATAATGTTAAGTGGGTGCAACTCCTCCTCCCACTCGACATTGCTTATTCTGTTGTTATTATTTTTCTCCTCTAGTTGTTGCGTTTTGTTTTGGTTGCTGGTGTGTTGCGTTTTGCTCCTCTAGTTTTTACATTTTGGTTGTTGCGTTTTCTGTCTACTACTGCATTTTATTTGCCAAGTTTTCTTCTCTATTGTTGCGCTTTGCTCCTGTCTTGGCGACTATGTTTTGCTTCCTTGTCTGCTGCATTTTGGGCTGTTCTGGATGCTTCTTTTTGCTTCTAATGAGGTTCCTTTTTGTTGGGTTATTTGCTTATTCTGGTGGCTAGATCATAGGCTGAACTTCATTTTTGGCCATATTTTCTTCTAGATTTCTTTCTTTAAGTCCACCAAGCCTACACGAAAATATTTAGTACAATTTAAACCTTTTTTAGAAATAAAATATAAAATTAAAAACTTGAATAATTAATAAGAAAATGCAATAATTTAACCCAAATGTGTTATGTAAATAATATAAAATAGGGATGTAAAATCTACTATAATTTTTACTTATCACCTCATAATTAATTATCTTAATTAGTCAAATGTTTAATGATGCAACATCTTTCTAACTACAAAATCTTATAATAATTAACAAGTTTTAAACCTCTAAGTAAAGGATTATGACTTTCATCATAAAAGATCGAGAGCATAAAATTTTAAAAATATAATGAAATAATTTAATATAAACCAACCTATCTTTTATAAATCATGGTCTAGTTTAGCTGTAGCTAGTTGATTTTGTTTGTGGACATTAGTCATATACACCATCTTTTAGCTGTCACTCCAATTTTAAACCTTAAAAGTGATTTAAGAAAAAAAACTAAATTGACTTCCAGAAGAAAGGAATTTAAGGATGTTACGTTGGAAATAAGAAACTTATAATTGTTTATACAAGAATTATTTGATCTTCTTTTGATATTAAAATTGGTGTAGATATATAAGTATTATTTATAAGAGAAGCATTTCTAAATACAGATGGAAAGAAAATGATATTATTTTTCAAATCCATTTAAAAAAATGATTAAAAATATCATCAAAATAAAGAAGGCTATTCTATGCCTGTTAGTTTTTGTCTTAAACTTTTCAGCTCTCTCTTTCTCTTTCTCTCACAACTCAGGACCACATTGTTCACGCACACCTTGTTACCTTAATTATATTGTTTACACACACCTTGTTACCTTAATTATCTCTTCTCCATTGTCTCTTTGATCATTGTAATGGTCGCTGACTAACTAAATCCAATTTCTCTGTTGGTTTTTTTGGTTTAAAATGTGTTTTTTCATATTCAATTGAAGGAATAAATCACATTTAATAAGAAAATAGAATCTGAGACGGAAGAAGAAGACACATAAAGGAATAATTGCAACAAATTAAAGAGAGAGAGAGAGAGAGAATAATAACTTTGTGATATATTGCTCATTCGCATATTTGTCACATAAAATTATAATATAAAGACAAATAAGTATCAAATAGACACATGTTTGAGACACATGTTTGAGTGGTTATGTTAAGGTTTTATTTAAATGATGCATCTTAGATATCAACTTAATTAAGTTGCATCATCGTCTCATCATACAACTCCTTTAAATTTACTAAGACCATCAATTTGTTATCATTTTATTCTGTAACAATTCCCCTCCCCCTCCCTATTTTAACTTTTGGAAATCGATCATGAAGCTCGAACAAGTATTTCCATGTAACATTCTCACTTCTACCATCTGACTATTATACTAGCTCTTGGGTTGCTAGCCTATTGTTCCTTTTGACTAATCTTTTTCCTAATATTGCTATTGGAACATGCTTTATAGTAGCAAGCATAGGCAGAAGTTCAGTAAAGATTTTTTGTACTCTATGTGAGCTTTTTTAAGTTAGGACACATGAAAGACATAATGTATGGTGGTTCATTTCAGTAATGTTAATTTATAAGCTACCTTCCCACATGCTTTAAGATCTTATATGGATCGTAACAAAGGTGATAGCTTGTGATTTATTTTCCTCTATACTGAATGTTGCTTATAAGGCCATAACTTAAGTAGGACCCAATCACCCACTTCAAATTCCATATTCACTCTTTTTTAGTCCACCTACTATTTCATTCTATTCTAGGCCCTTTGCAAATGAAACTTGGTTATTGCAAAGGCTATCTCCCCGTGTCTTAATGCATAACTTATCATCACTACATTGGAGTCTTGGTACTGCTGTCGCCTGCAACTAAATTAATACCAACTCTAGCAATAAAAATGTAGTTAGTGAAGAGTTGAGATCGTTCCCATGAGGAACTTTAACAAAAAATGTTAAACGAGTTGAAAATGAATTGGGGGGTTTGAATTAATGTAAATTAAAGGAATTAAAAATGGCTAAAATTGAAAAATAACAAAAATATCCAAATCTAGAAATTCAGTAAACAAACATTAGTTTCGGGTCACCGACATTATGAAACTAATATAGATCCTTAATCTAAAACTCAGTCCATTAATAAACATTCATTGGGAGGTGTTTTCTCTTAAGATAAAAGGAATAGAAACATGAAATCTAATCATTCATATTAGCCAACAACTTAGATATGATCTTAAGTTTAATTAATTAATAGCTTTAAGAACTAAGAAACAAATGAACAAGACAACACATGCACGACATACATTTAATTTAGTTAAGCGTCTTTTTAGAATTTCCAACTCTAACCTAAAGATGATAATCCTAATTGTCACCTGTGATTAGCAAGACTGAACGTTATATCCTACCAATCTAGCTATAAATTAAACAAATCAATCCCTAGTTGTATCAATCAACTTAATTATGAAAAGCAATTCGAAAGACACTTAATATTCATCAATGACATAAACTTTATTTAGAAATCTCACCATACTAGATGATAATGTGGGTTCCTTCAACTAAGAAGAAAAGTTTAGTTACTCATAAAAAAAGTAAGAACAAATAAAAAGAATGACAAAAGATAAAGTCTCCATCCCTGGTCTTTTCTGAAAAATACAAAAATTCTAGCCTAAAACTAGAAAACCTAGCAAGAAAACTGTCTGCAGAAAATGTAAAAACTAAGACTTAGGCTCTGCATAAACAGTACACATTTTAATCCCTTTTCGATCTTCTTTCCCCTTCATCTTATCGTAATCTTGAGCAAATATCATCCCCCTATATTCATGTTATAGATCTCCTTAAAAAAGGCAACACTTGATTCCCAAAATCGTAAAGATTTTGATAGATTGAATCTGATTTGAAATCAGATTCTGCAGATGGACTTTTCTTTTCCTTGCACGTGCCCACACTCAGTCACTTATTTTTCTACTAGCTTGTATCTTTTTTTTGATCTGTCCATTTCACGACTTTTTACTTTATAATCAACTTTAAGCTCAAGACTTCCTAATAACAAAAGATGAGTAAGTCCATTATGTAACATCCCCTCACCAATAGGAAGGGTAATTTGGTAATTGGCACGGGTTAGGAGTGTTTAATATGGCATTGAAAT
>JANZXR010000008.1:11148353-11179947 GCA_027575705.1 Erythroxylum echinodendron
CTCTTTTGATTTTACTGTCTAATTAAATATGCCGGGATTATTTTTGGACTTGGATTTATTTTTATAAATAGGGGGAAATTATTCTCACCCTACAAAAAAAATATTAAATCTTATGAAAGTTTTTGTTAGCTATTTAATTAAATCCTGGTTACTTATTAAATTATGTAATAAATATTTTTCTGAAATTTTTGTTCCTGATTGATTTAGTTTTATGTCTATGCCTTTTTTTCGATCCCGCCACGCATATTTTTTGGGTCAATTTTTATTGAAATAATTTTTTGTGATTTTATCTCTATTTTTGTACAAACTTAGCTCAATGGTAAGAGGCGTCCGCGAAAGCGGAACAAAACCGTGAGGTTGCAAGGTCGAGTCGCAGCCAAAGCGGACAATTCTGATTAAGGTTGGATGTCGCAGTATCACCCGCAAACACACGCCGCAGTATCACCTGCAAACACCTACGGGTAGGGTGTGGGGTCCAACATATATCACACCATCTGTAGTAGCATTCTATTATATCTTTTCACAATGCTATTTTGTTGTGGGGTTTGTGGACTATTTAACTGTGTCTCTATTTCTTTTTCATTATACATCATCTTGAACTTATCAAACAAGCATTCTTGTCCTTGATTATTTCTTAATATTTTTTATTTTCTTGTCAATTGATTTTCTACTAAATTTTTATATTTTATGAAACAATTTAATTGCTTCCAATTTATGAGAAATCAAATAAATATGATCGTATCAAGTGTAATCATTTACAAAAGTGATGAAGTATATAGCCCCATGTTATGTCCTCACATTACTTAGACACATATGTCTAAATAAATCAATTGCAATAGATAGGAAGCTCGTGTTCCTTTTCTAAATGGCTTTTGTGCCATTTTACCATCCAAACAATATTCACAAATAGATAAATCTACTTGATGTAAACCACTTAAGAAACCTTCTTTAGCTAATCGAGTTATTCAATTTTGACCAATATGAGGTAAATAAAGAATAACTTACAATACTATTTGAATAAATAACATCCAGAACAATAAAACCATCTAATATAAAACCATTACCAGAAAAAAAAAATATGTCCAAGATTATTGATCAATCACCATTGTGGAAATTTACATCAAAATTAAGACAAATCAAAATTAACACAAAGATAAGATTTTGTGAAATGTTTAAAGCAAACAACACTTCTTCTAGCATTAGGGATCGACCACCAAGCATGTCTAATTTACAAGTTCTAATCCCTTGTACAGTAACCTTTGAGTTGTCTCGGACATAAATCCATTATTTTCTATATAGGATTTTTCATTATTTCGCAAAGGCACCTCTATCCTTCACTATATGGTTGGTTACTCCCAATTCTACAATCCACAAAGGATGTGATTTGGTTAGAAAAATAGAACAAGAGATATTAAGATAAAAATTTTAGTATAATAGTATTTTAACTTTTTAGGCTTGCACTTGAATTTTTTTTCATGTTTTGCTTCTTTAAAGGGCATTTTCTTTTTCATGTTGATTTCATTTTTCCTTCTTTGAGTCCTGAGTATAATGGGTATATTTCTTACCTTTTTTCCATTTGTATCCACCATCATGCTTATTCTTCCAGTTCACAACTCTATGTGGGCTAAAACTAACTGCATATACCTTAAAAGGACATCTTAGAGGCTTCAAGATGTTCTTCTTCTAGTATAAGATGCCTTGTAGCATCTTCCGTTGTCTTGATGCTCTCATTGCCAGTTAGATGCATTTTCATATGCTTCCCACTTTAAGGTAATGAACAAATCATAACTTGTACTTATTGCTCATTTAATAATTTATAACCAACATCATACAATTCACTTATCATATTTGACATATGCCTCAAAAGCTTTCGCATTGTATGATCCAACCATTTTTTATATGTTTCAAACTTGATAGCTTGTGACCTCGCTTTAGTCACATAGGTGCCTCCAAAACATGCAGCTAAAGTGGATCATATGTCCCTAGCAATTTCATGTCTATAAAACTCATGCATACCATCATTATCCATGTAGCTAAGTAACGTAATGTGAGATAATAAGTTCTTTTTCTTCTATATTTCATAAATAACACAGTCCCTTTTGTGTTAGGCCGTATTGCATTCCTCGGGAACATCCATGGTTATGTTTAATAGTTTGAGAGGCTATTGCTTTTCCACTATTGTACTTCGTATGATAAAAAAACACACAACAAATATAGATGATATTAATCCAAAAATAAAATGATAGAGTAAAATGATTGCATCACTTTAAAAGGCTTCAGAATTTGTTTGAAAGATAATTTATCTTTTATTTTAAATTATTCATTATCACAATTACAATAAATCATATTTTCAATTTATGGAAGGTGATGATCAAGATTTATATTAAACCTACTATGATACCAATGTAAGAAAGTTTAAAACAGATAAATGATTGACATGGTCGAATATGCATTATTGAAAATTATCAAGATGAATTTCATATTGCCATAAGTTAAAGAACTTATTGAAAAAAAACTTTCTTCTGTATATAAATTATCTTTGTGTATTTATTTGTTTTAGTGATGATCATCAGTTTTTCCAAGTGAACATTATCTCATACTTGTAGATAATGTCAAGATGTAAACTGATTATCTATAGTTAACAATTGAAAGGTCACATCTAAACTCATCAGGTATGTCCTTTTATCTTCAAAATCCTTTAATAAGATAACACCTCATGAGAAAAGGCCTATTATAATGGCAATTGGTACATGTAAATTATAGAAAATCACCCTTCTTGCAACAGAAAGAGTAAACCAACTTGTCCCAATTATAACAGCTACATATTCTGTACAACAAATTATCATAAACACAATTCAGGCACATAAATTTGGGTATAATTTAACTCATGTAGATATTAGTAATAGGAGGTTGCCAAACATCTTGTTGGATTAGTTTTCAACTTATAATCATAAACGACCATCGAGATGGACTTCTTCTGTATCAAATAGAGTGGCTAAGTGACAAGTAAACTTTAAATCCATGTATAGACATTTTTCTCTCTTTTAATATCGCTTGATTCCTATCACTTTTTAAATTGAAAGAAAAAAAAGATAAATAACGCCATTGATTTTCGTAAAAGGACTCTTTTACACGTTAATGCACGCAAAGTATAACCATTGATTGATGTCATAAACGGAATGCACAATTACATACTTAAAAAAGATAAAAAATAGTAGTCTCTAAAGGAACTGGAAGGAAAGGCATGATCTTTTACCCTCATCTTTTAAAAGTAGAATTTAACCCTTCACCTAAAATATGTAAAGATTGTCAAAAACTTGAATAAAAAAGAAAATTGAATGCAACCACAAATTCCTAGTACATAAGTTTCATTGAGATGTTCATAAAGAGTAAAAAAGACTAAATTGACATTTGATAGTAGCATGGTAGTGACTCCATGTGATCTCTAACTACTGAATCACCTATGAGGTCTAATGTCTTTCCATTGACAATTTTTAAGAAGGTTTTATGATTAAATCTTGAAATATCACATTTTTAGGCTTCCATTTCCAATTAAGGATATCTTTGCCTACTCCTCAATGCATGAAACAGTTCTTTAAGTCTAGAAATGTCACACAACTTAAATTTGTATATTGAGAAACTTTATTAATGTCTAGTATCTAGTGACCTTTAAACAAGTCAATATTCCCTCCCTATATAAAAACCAAACACCATAACTCAACTCGCCATTTAAAACTCAAAAAGAAATCAAAAAGAAAAATATAAAGGCATGAAGCATTGGGTTAAAGGTAGTATGCACTTCTATGGTTCCATGTAGAGGAGCTTTTGATCATCAAGGTCATATTTAAGCATGGACTTAAAAGGGTTTGGAGAAAAGAGAAGTACCATGCTAACAATTGTAGTTAGGCCTAAATATGATAACAAGAAGGGGACTAATCTCTCCATGTGGAGGCGTTTGTATTTATAGGTATATGAAAAAAAGGAAGAAAAAGAAAAAGAAAAAGAAGACTATATATGAATGGATGGAAAGAGAGAGAGAGAGAGGGAGATTTATTCCCTTAGATAAGAGCATTCTGTTTCCTAAAAATCTTGGTCTTTAAGAGATAGAGAGTTTCTTCAGAGTAATTGTTGTTCACTGATAAGAAGCTCAAAAAGATGGACTCTTTTATATATTGCAATGTCAACTACCATATTACAAGTTATGGAATAACATTTGTTTAGTAGATTGTATATGATGTTCTATTGTAGTGAGAATTTTGTTCTTAATTGACTTGATTTATCTGTGAAACTTTTGTCAATTTTTTATGGAGCAATTGTGATGTTCTATTATTGATTTTGGGGAGTGAAAAATGAACTTTCTCATTTAAATAATAAGTAGAGGCCACTTTATACATATCAAATTTAACTGCTTTTGTTGAAATGGATGGAAACTTAACAATTTTCTAACAAATTCACTCAATTGAAAATTTTAAAAGCTAGGGCATTAGTTATATTGAGTTGTTCAAGATTCTAGTTATGAATAGTTGCAAGTATAAGCAGCATACATAATGTTGTCATTTTAGCCACATAACTTAACGTATCAAAATAGTCCACACCTTATTGTTACGTGTATCGCCTGGCTATAAGTCGTGCTTTCAATCTCTCAATATAACCATTAGCTTTGTAATTGATCTTATAAACTCATTTGTAGCATATGGGTTGTTTACTATGTGGTAAATTATTTCACCCCTAATTGTTATTAGCTTCAAGAGCTTGACTTTAAGCTTCTATAATAGCTACCCACTTTGGTGATTGAAATGCATGTTCATAGGTTTTAGGTTTTATGATGGAAAAGGTAAATATGGAAAAAAATTGTGATCATGGGAAAGTTTAGAATAAGATAAAAAAAGGAAAGAGGATGAGGATGAGGAGTACTTAATAACTGCAATTCGAAAGATAATGAATGAATTAGTTGTACATTGTATGAAATTATTAGCTAATGATGGTGTTCTTGTAACTAAGACTGTGGCTGGTGTAATCTTTAAGGGCACCTTAAATGTCAAGATAAATCAAACATGGGTAAATTGTTGATGTTGTTAAGTTGAAGATGGATATGGAAAAATGTGTTCTTGAAATATAACATTTTGAGACAAAAATCATTTCATATTTAAATCAATGACTTTGAAACCTTTTATTCCTATTTTAAAACCAAATAAGATACACTTAATAGCTCTAGAATCAAATTTTGATCTTCCATAAGATAAAGTAGAGGCAAAACATAAAAAACCAAATACATGGAGTTGGTATAATCATGCTTAGAATGGAAAAGTAGCTCAAATGGGTGTGAATGGAAATGAATAAAGAAAGTAATTTGTTGATAATATATGCTGCATAAGCAACATACTCAGACCATTAAGACAGGTGGAGATGGCTTTGAAATTAAAGGGATCGAGTAACACTAAGGACGTGTTGGTGTTTACACTATAATTTTATTTTATAGTAGAGTTTCAACACAATCAGATTGACGAATTATACCTTTAGAGAGATAAAAGAAAGGAATAACAAATCATGCACTATTGTTAATGCGAATGATTTCAAATTTTTATTAAATTAAGTAGAAATATAGGAAAAAAAATCCTTGTGAAAGAACTCTAGCTTCGGACTTTAATTTCATTATAAAAATCTAAGTGAACCTATTGTAGTCATTGTCAATAATTAAGAAACATTTGTGACTATGTATAGAGCTAATAGTAGGTCCCCATATGTCTATATATATTTTTCAAAAACAACATTTAGTAATGATTGTGCTTATAGGGAAAGGTAGCTTGTGTTCCTTAGTTAAAACAAAAATGTCATCTACTGAGTTCCTTAGCTAAAACACAAATCTCATGCACTGAGTTATTAGATACAAAAAAATCTTGATTTAATTTAGTGAGTTGATGAATTCTGGATGGAGATGCATGTCCAAGTTGATAATGCCATAGATCAAAGGTTGAAGGATAGTTGAACAAGCAATTATTTACATGAGAAACTTAAACTGGTTGATATAATCCATGTATGTGTTTAGCTAATCCAGTTGTCCTCCAAGTATGGAGATCTTGAACAAAGTAGTGATCATATAACACAAATAAGCAACAATTAATAGTGGAAGTAAGTTTTGTAGTAGATAATAAATTAAAGATGATCTAAGGGACAAATGAGGTGTTAGTGAGTGGGAAAGAATTAATAAAAGTAACAGCGCCAATATATGTAACTATAAGAGTTAAATTGTTTAGTATCCTAACAAAATAATTGTGCACATGATGATAAGAGGATAATGAACAACAAATATGATCTATGTTTCCTGAATCTATGATCCAAATAGAACTTGTAAGGTTAACTATAGCTGATGAACATATGTTAGTAAAGATTTTACCAAACTCAGGGGAGTTAAGTTTGGCAGTTCTCTTCTATCTTGTAAAAGCTTTGTGAACTTGATTTACCTTTGCATAAATAAGACTTTGTAGTACTTGTCCTCTGTATGACCATAAAACACAGAAAATAGAAAATACATATAGATCATTTTGTTTAACTTGAAAATTGCAACTGCATTATAACTAACATTGTTGTTATTGAAACCTTTGTTATTATATGGATTGAAGACTCGATTAGCAAAAGTCATTAGTTCAACTATTGATTAATTCATTCTTGGATTAGTGAGTTGACATTTATGTTGTAAAATCAAGCTAAAGATCTTATTAATAGGTGGTAAAGGATCCATCAATATAATTTAGTAGTGGTCAGTTGGGAAGTTTTCATTGAGACCTTTGAGAAAGTGTAAGATATAATCTGACTGCATATAGTTTCTAATAGCTTTTAAGCTCTACAATCATAAGTAGGTAAACACTTATAATTAGGAATAAGCCTCATATTCACAAGTTCATCCTATGGAATTTTCAATAGTGTAAAGTAATATATGACAGAGCTTTCACTTTGATTCAAGATGTGAATCTCTTATTACATTTATGAGATCCTAAAAGAATGTCCTGGGACAAATCTATCTTCAAGATTTATCCATATATTCATTGCATTATCCACCAAGATAACACTTTATGTAATTGAAGGAGATGATTAATGTGTTAACCATGAGAGCACCATTGTATTGTATCTTTTCCATACTTCAAAGATTGGATCATTTTTATCAGGAATTGAAATACTACCATCCATAAATTGAACGTTGTTTTTGGATAACAAGGTAATCCTTATATATTGGAATCATGACATTGATGGCTAGTGAAACAAGAACAAGTGATGGGTTTCCGCTTGCATAGAGATAGGAAGGACTGGATGGAGCCTCTTTCAGTCTAAGTTGTTAATTTGCCATTGATGAATAAAGGAAAAATTGGAAAGATTCAAAAATAGGTAATATAGAAGAAAAAATAAGTAAGAACATAGATAGAAAAAAAAAACAGAGAAAACTTCTTTCAGCTTTAATACCATATTTAATTTGAGGAGTGAAAAATGAGCTCTCTCATTAAAAGAATAAGCAGTAAGTTGCTTTATATACATTATCACTTCTGCTGACATAGATAAAAACTTAGCAATTTTTCAACAAACTCACTAATAGTCTAACTAACTAGAAAATTAGTTATAAAAAATAAACAAGCTAGTTAAATAACATTAACTGCCTTAACTTTTCTTTAACTAGTATGTTAAATTATCTTTATAAATATTATTATGCACATATGATAGTAAAAGAGATTGTTGAAGGGGTCACATGATGAATGATGATATTTACCTATTAATATATGCCTTTTTTGTACCTTGTAGTAATGTTGTAGTTATTTCAGACTTGTCAGTTCCAAAACTTGTCCACAATACGCCAACCAACTCATCGAGGGTTTGTTTGCAACCAAAGTTTTCAAATGTAATTTTTGTAGACTTGAGATAGAAAAAATACATTAATTAAAAGACCTAACTAACTCTATAGATTAAATTTACGGTGAATTAAGTGTCTATTCCACGAGAAGGGGACAGAAATGCAAGGGTGCTTAATTAGGTTATCTAAAAACTTGCAACTTATAGTTCAGGTTCAACAAAAAATCAAAAGCATCAAGAAGAACAACTTTGTGACCTTATCCACCTTTGCTGCTTGGTTATCCTTACAATGACAATGCCTTTTAATTCACTTAGTCAAAAATATATAATCAAACAAATATAATCTAATTCACTTGGTCAAACATATAAATAATCGAAACAAAAGTAAGGGGCATTAGTCTTGTCTTCCTATTTGCTCTCAAATGCACTTTTTTGAGTTTCAATGTAGCAATTTTTGGGAAACGTATTTTATTTTTAAAAACATATTAAATTAATTAAAAATTTAAGATAAGAAACATTTGTCTATAAAATAAAAATCAATTCACAAATACCAAAAATAAATAATTATTATTAAAATCTAATTATATTGAAATGCATGCATATTTAATATGTACAATAGTGAAGTTATAAATTTACTTTACATATATCAATATATTTTTAATTTTTAATGTAATTAATTATTTTAAATTTTGGATACATTGAACTAAAGTTACGAATGTAGTATTAGAACTCTTATTGATTTTGATACTACTAAGATAAAGTGTTAAAAACCGTCAATATTAGACATTTTTAGGTAATTTAAAATTTTTAAAATAATTATTTTTAATCAAAATATAAATTAAAATTAAAAAAGATTTCAAATTTTTGATGCAATAACTCTGATTTATTAAAATTAAAGTAAAATATTTTGTTAATTAACTAAGACCCTCAAGTTTTTCAACGAATAAATACATTCCTATTAAAATAGGATTGTGCATATAATATAAACACCACAGTTTCAGATTTACATCCATCTGTTGATCAATGATGTATATTTAGTCGCAAGTTATTTAGTAAAACCTTCAGATTGAACAACCTAACCTCACCGTCGAACCTACGACAATCATGCTACGAGGAAATCCATCCAACGACGCACATTTTTGGCAAAGTTTCTGAGGGAAGATGAATAGAGTAAGTGTATTTTCTGTGTATTAATTAGCTGCAAACTAAAAACGAGAAGCATTTAAATCCTGACTTCAGCAGTGCCCGTGTAGAAACAAACAATAAGCAAAAAAATTCAAGTATGTGCCTAACTGGATGCTGAACTCTCGTTCAAACAATGACATTGGTCTCCACAGCTAACACATGGAAACTATACCAGCACGTGGTCGCCTTCACATACCTTACCAATATTAGCAGCATTCACAACAATTATGTCAAAAAATTAAAATTTTAAACGTATCAAACATCATTTTAGCAACCAAATTCATTTTGATATATATCACTGTACAATCAAGAAAAGGGAAGGAAAGGAACTAAATAACCACATCTAGTCAGCAAGATTCCATATTTTTCGTCGTCACAGCTCTTAATGTCCTAAACTGTTCAGGTTTTTGGTTGGCTCTCACTTGGGTCAGATAAAACTCCTTTCGCAAAGCTGGTTGTGGTGGTGGTGCTGCTGTTGCTGTGATGAAGTTGATCACTCCGTAGGAAACAACAGAAGACCCCTATTCCAGTGGTCGCATTTTAACTGCTTTACTATCTGGACTGTGCCAAGGACAGTTCACCTTGTAAATGGTCTCTTCATTGCCTCGGTCTTCATGAACCTGGCCTTTCAGTCCCTTGGAAACGGGGACAAGTGTCAAATCGAAAGTATAAATCATAATAACTACAATTTGAAAGGGCAGTTATGCTACTCTAAGTAGGGCGAGGGATGATAGTCTCCCTTCCACACATCTCTTCCCTCACAAAGAGGCTCCCCAACCCCACTCCAAAAGAAGAGAGCATATGACAGGAAAATATCAATATAGAAAACAGTGAAACTCTTTCTTCAATAGATGGCTTACCTCTCCAACAGACTTGAACCACCGGGTTGTGAATCTATTTCCATGATGATTGCTTGTAGCTGTGAAATCTATCAGGGGTATCCCAACTGCCATCAGGTTCCTTCCTCTTGAATACACTGCTTCCTGCTACACCAGCCGCCTGATACATCTTCATTTGCTCCTCTGTCATCACTTGCAAACCAGGAAGAGAATGTTGTCTTATTGCTGAAGGCAGTCTCTCGTCTCTCTGATCTGTATCACTGCCTCCAGGACCTGCATTTAGATCAAGTTGGCCACCCCATTTCCTGTTATCAGAACTTAAACTGCTGCTGCCACCAGGAAGGCTCATCATATATGGTCGAGGGTAGGGAGATGAGACTACACCAGCAGAACCTACTAGCTGTGAAGGAACAGTAGGAAAGCAGAGTGCACTGCCAGAAGATGATTCCATATATGCTGTTGAAGCACCAGCAAAAGTGTGTGATGGCAGAGGGAAACTGGTCTCAAAGGGGAACCCTTGATACTGGAATGGAGCTGCAGGTGGAAATGACAGTGCTGGGGAAGATGATAACACTGACCCCCTGTAGATTTCAGGACCAAAAGTGGTGGATGTATTTGGAGGAGCCAAGATCCTCTGCGAACCAGCAGGAGCAACAAAACTCTGTTCCCCTCTACCAGGGAAAACTGATGGGACTGTTATGGCTGAATAGGCATTGGCGGGAGGGTACCAGGAGGAAAAATTTCCAAATTCTGCAGCATTCATTCTTAGAGCAGGAACAGATGAAGAGAAAGGTAAACTACTCTTCATGGACTGACTGCGCGATGCTGTTTCAGATCCAAGTTCATCAATACCTGGTCCATTGTTTAAATCAAAGTCTCTTGAAATATTAAGTGCACTGTTTGACAATCCACCAGGCAAGGATGACTTGCTTGGTATTGTAGAAATTTCAAAGCGAGAGCTGTTCTGTGAGAGTAATCCGGTATCTGGGCTCTCATCAACTCTGTTCAAGTCAAGATCAAGTCCACCACCAGAAGTGCGATCACGAGCTCCTGGTTCAGAACAAGATGCTCGAGGAGAATTTTGAGAAGCTACATCTTCCAGAACTCTCTCATCTGGTACATTTAAGTCGAAGTCCAGAGGAGCCCGACCTTGTTTGCTAGAAGTATCGACCATAGAGGTTTCACCAGTATAGGTAGGCATTTCCAAGTTCTTTCTAGGTTCAGCAGGTCGAAAAGCACTTGTGGCAGCTGAACCCTTCCACCCAAGCTCTCCCTTACTGCGCAGTGGGTTTTCAGGGAGAACAAATCGACCTTTGGCAGCAGCAGCCACTGTAATTGAAGTAGAAAAGCTTCCAGAAATAGATGAGACAGGAATAGGCAAAGGACAAGGCAGATGAACAGTAGATAAGATCCCATGACCCACAGATTTAGTAGGCTCACCTTGGTTTCCATCATCAATCGGAAAGCCTTCGTTCAAATCAAAATCAAGCTTCACAGCCATGCCAGAGCCAGTAGCTGAGACTGAAGCATTTGCAACAGAAGAATGTCGTTCCTTTATCTCCCCCGATTCAATCTCATTGGACCCACTAGATTTCTCACATGGTTCGTTTTCACGCATAGAAACCGTGGGTAACTCATCATCTTTTCTATCTAAATTATCTTCAACACATTCATTATTGTGATCTGAACCAGATGAAACTAAGTCTGTCTGTGGTTTCTCATTCAGCTCAACATGACAACCGATCTTAGAATTGTCAGGGACAACAGCCTTGGGCTCCAAAAGGGACAAATTTCCAGAAGGAGATGGTAGGCTAGCAACCTCAGCCATTCTATCTAAGGAGTCCACGCGAGTTACCATATTTTCAGATGGTTTCTGCTCTGTTAAGACAACACTACTTGACTCCTTATCAAGCACACTATGCTTTTGAAGACCAGCCTCTAAGGATGAGCATGTTGGTTTTTCATCCAATTCCTTGCTGCATTTTGCACCATTAGCAGATAATTCTGCTGCAGGTGCTACACTGCTTTCCTCAGCAGTTTCATTTGCAAAATTGACCTTACTATCGCCATCAAATGCAGAACTCCTACCCCTCGATTTAAAATCAGAAATAAAGTTACTCGTACCCGTCTGATTACTGGATTTCATACATTCAAGAGACTCATTGACATCTTCAACCCCTGTTCGATTGTCAATATTTTCAACAAGAGACTGGTTAATAACTAAAGAATCACATGTTTGTTCACTGGACTTCACATCTAACCTTAAACAAGAAACTTCAGCAGACTGATGCAAATTTGCAGAAGATTCCCCTTTCTTATCTTCAGAGCCAACTAAAGAAACTTTGCTTTCCCCATAAACATGTGTTAGCATTTGGTCAGCTGAATGTCCCATATCCTTCTTAGCCATCAATGAATCGACAGAATTTGGCCTTTCCACAGCTGCCTTATCATCAGGTACATCATTTGATTTGCAATGGATTTGAGTAGCTTCTTCAACCATGTTTTTTAATTTGCCATCATCAACTGTTGACGATTCTTCTGCTACAGGTGAGCTTCTCAGAGGAGAAGCCGAAGGTGAGACTGTGTCAGCTTTCAGAATCTCTCCAGCAGCCACACTAGCAAGTAAGTTCATTCCAACATCATCGTCCTCAGGTGAAGCAGATGCACTAGCTTCAGAAATCTTGGCACAGCTTTCAACTAAAGCATTTATGGAGCTCAAAGAAGCATCATAAGATTTTCCCAATCTGGGAATAACTCCCAGTAACGGGCCAGTAGCCTTTGATGCTTCTGGTATCTTTGGACTTTCATGGTCAATTTTCTGTCTCTCATTTAAAGCAATCACATTATTCCCTTCATCAGGCCCACACTGTGCATCTTTTCCCTGACATAAACTGGAATTCATACTTGATACATTATTAGACCATGAAAGTTCACCCTTTCCCCTAGCATTCCTATCATGACTATCATGTTTTTCAGTGGAAGGAGAAGCTCTACCACTTATGGCAGTAGGATCTTCCAAAGGACCCCCACTCGCACCCCTAGAAGGACTTCGACCAGTGTTTGGTAAGCGTACAATAAGTCTCTGATTGTTTCCATGATCAACAATGGGTATATCAGATGCTTTATCATGAGAAACTCCAGTTGGTGATAACTTCTCAGAGGTTGAACTCTTGTTTGCAGAACTAACTTTTCCTGCAATGGTGTCCTTCTGAACTCCTGAGGCAACAGAACCATGCAGACCATTGCTTGATTTCCGATGCCGAGAAGCACCACTGGAACTTCTGCTCACAGTCGCAGATCCAGTGGTTGAGCTCCTTGCATCTTCCCTACAGGAAGAACCAACAGTCCTTGCATGGTCACTGGAACAAGATTGGCTGTTGTTCTGAGATTGACTAGAGCTACTGCTCCTTTCCTCCTTGATTGGAGTGAGAGGTGGATCTGAAGTTCCAGTCCCAGTTAACATTCTAGAATTTGGATCCTTGGAATTAACGCCCACTGCCATACTCGTGGATTTCATTGTGCCAGGTAAAGATGACTTTGTAACATTTTCCCCAGCTGCAAGCTTAACTTGAGAACTTTTAGATGATGAAGCTTGTATCGTAGAGCTTCTAATTGCAACTTCAGCAGATGCTCCAGATCTCCTGTTCCCTACATGAGATACTTCAGATGGGGCTGGTTTGGTGGGCCATGAAACACCACGACCTGATCCAGTTTTTGCATCATTCATATTCATCTCAGCTTCAACACGTTTCTTCCATGTGTCAACTAAACTCCTAGCTTTCTTTTGGATTTCAGAATTTTTATGGGAACGCAAATGATTCACAGATTTACCCACATAACAACTCTGTAATGCATGAAGATTTACTGGTAGCTTGTCCAATGCTCGTAGTAGTGCCAGAAGAAACTCCTCAACAGACTTGTCACTTTCTTTAGGACTGGAACCATCACCAACTTTCCCTTTGTGTACTTCTTGCAACCATTCATCCAAAACAGGTAAACCCCGGAGCTGCACAAACCGCTCAAGGCAATCAAATCTATCTGTAACTGCTATTACATCAACAAGCATTATTCGTCCAGTCACATCAATTTTTTTGTCAATGCCGCCAGGTTGCATAAGTTGCACTAATTTCTCAACCCCTTCAAAATCAACAAGACCTCCTTTATCAGTTATCTTTGCAATCTCAGACTTCAATGCGTGCTCAGCCCTGCTTTGACCAAAATCTCCATCCTCTGCTTTACAGAAGCGCTCCCGTTTAGCAGGCTCAGAAACCTGATCACTACGTTCCCTCTTCTTCACCTTAGCATGAGATGAGAATGATGTACTGTTTTGAGCACTGTCTGAATTAGGCTTTAACTGACCTGTAGACGTTGGACCATTCAAGGGTTTTGGGGAACGGCCTCCCGACTGCACTGCCCCATGCATCTCTGTTCTTGTCTTGTCTAATAACTTGTCTACTTCTTCTTGTCGTTCCTGTATCAAAGACTTATTACAGATCTAATCAAAATAATAATGAATTACACGAATATGACAAAGTAAATAAAACATGTCACACTTACATTAATATAATCTTTATCAGTTAACCACCATAAGCACGAATTCTCAATATCGTAAACTCTTCTGCACACAAATGAGGATATCCCTGAAGGAAGTTCAACACCCTTACGAAGGAATGCAACTTTGCAAGGATGGAGTAATGATGCAGCAGGAATTTCATCCTTATGAAACGAGTAAAAGATTTCGTTAGGTGCAGCCTCTAGTAAGGCATCTTTTCCAAGCTTAACGTCAGAAGGTCGGTAAAGCCAATTGACCCCTAAATGGAGACTTTCTTCCTTTCCCGTAATCAGCTTCCGAATTATTCCAATAAAAGGCGGGGAATCCTGGGGAGGCTTGAAAAGTGCACAATCACCAACACGAATCTTGCGTCCATCCTATAGTGATGGAAAACATTTAAGTACATCATGATGGGGGAGATACAGATTACTTAGACTGCAAGCTAAAGAGTGCAAGAAGAATTCAGAAAACAAGTTATACAATTCAAATAATCAACTATGAATAAAGTATGTTACAGTTAGCAACATAAAATGCCACGAGACCTCTCAAATAAAATGTAGATAAAAAAGTATATATGCACCTTTATGCAAATATAATCACCAAAGAGCATGTCCTAAACTCCTAGCAACAGATGGAGCTTTGGAATTTTCAAATTTGTTGCCAGTAACTAACGATAGTCCAAATGAGAGAAGCGATTAAGGCACACAATGACAAAGCATAATACAGTAACAATTAGGCGAGAAACAAAAATAATAAATCGACTTAAACAATGAGAAACTGCTGCTAGAAGCAGCCATTTTAGCAAAAAAAGTAACACCTTGGTTTGAAATTGCCATTAATGTGGAACGAGAAAAGCAAAACAAAACCGTACAAGCTACACATAATAAACCCCAAACATGCATTCAAGACAGAGACGACAATGGTAATTGGGTATGAATAAACACAAAATTCGAGGAATTGAATCCAGAAATAAAAGGAAAAGGAAAGGGAAAAGGAAAGCATTTAATCAGATGAAGAAAAACAAACGATCATCTCAGATAAGAAGGCAAAAGACCAATTCGAATAACAAACGAGAGCAAAATGAGAAATTGAAACGCAAATACCTCACCGCAAAAACATGGGAAAGCTTCAAGCAACCAAAAACGTAAATAGTAAGCATAAAATACAGTCTTGAATTAAACAAGCTTGAAATACAGAAATACCAAAGTCTGGTCAAATCACCAAACACGATTATCCAAAAAGCAAGCGATCAAACCCAGTAACTAGAAAGCATAATCACAAATCAGCTCACCAAAAGTTGTCAAAGAAAGCACATAAGATCATAAGAACCAAACAAAACAACATCCAATTGTCCAGTCAACTTTGACAGATATAATGAAACAAAAGCACAACAAAACAAAGGCCAAGAAAGGGTAAAAGTTATACTTTGAGGAGAAATTCAAAAGACAATGAAGAAGAAGAAGAAGAAAAATCTGCGGCAACAGCTACAGTCGTCGAGGAGTTTAGAACCGGCAACATGTGCCGCCGCCGATTCCACTTCTCACCAACGCCGCGGCGACCACCAAAGAGAATAGCAATTCCCTTCCATCTTTCTTCCTTCTACAACTCAACAACAGATCAATCACGCTTCTTTCATCACTTAACAGAACCATCAATCCCAATCCAATTTAATCTCAAATCAAGACAAACCCTATAACGACCCTCAACCACATGGTCAAAAACCCTAGATCAGGAAAAAGAGCGGCAATTAAGAAATTGGCAAGGGTAAAAACATCAGATTGGGGAAATGATTGGAATTTTATTGATGGGTATGAGATTGAGAGGTGGGATTTGCCTCTAAATTTTGTCAAAAAATTTTGGGTTTATTTTTCTGCTTCTTCCTCGATTTTAGGTTTTTGGTTTCTGGGTGGGTTAGCTGCTGGCGAATCGGATCGATATAGAGTGGAGAAGATAGGTGTTTGTGACTGAAATACCAAAATCGAGAGACTTGGTGCGAAGAGTTCGCGAGAGAGAGAAGCGAGAAATGAGTAATTGGACCAAGGGAGGGGAATGGTCATTGAAATGGTGACGGGGAAGAATATAACGATGTCGTTTTAAGGGTTTGTTTTTCTGGAAACGTTGGCCTAAATTCCTATTGTCTGTCCTTTTTTTTCATCTGATTCTCGTTAAGTTAATAAGGGGTAACCTGTTGCCAATGATATTAATACATTATAATAACATTTCAATTTAGTTCTTATTTGACCTTTTTTTTTTTGAAATTGTCAATTACAAAAAATTATCAACCCTTATCTCTTATACAACTATTTGTGCTAACAATGTATTTCTTTCATACGAAATACTCAATTTTCAAATTTATTTCTTATTTGACATTTATTTCTCAAAATATTTTCTGTCCAACTATTCACCACAAAAATATTCAATTGTCTGTCACAAAAGTTTCTATCAACTCAATTTGCTAACAAAATCATCTCTTTTCTTCTTTTATAATAGAAATATAGTTTATTTGTTATTTTAATTATTCAATTAACGTGGTAATTTGATTAAAGTAAGATGAAACATAAATAATATATAAATAAATAAAATATACATAAGATGAATATTAAAAAGTTAGGCAAAATGGTCACTTTTAACCCTAATGTTTTTACCGATTAATAAGCTTTTAGAGTGAACAAATAAAATCCTAACATTTAGAAAATGTTTAAATATAACTCTAAAATAACTCTGCTAAGTTAGCAATGACCTAGCAATTTTTTTTTGATAGAAAAGAGGGCGAAGTCTTAAGAAATAAAGAATTACATCATGCACCTACGAAGAAAGGAAACACCACTTATATCCTAAACAACAATGGAATAAAATCTTAGAAGAGGAGTGGTAAAACTGTGTAATCCTGGGCCTAAAAGGAAGCCATGATTAGCTAGCTAGTCAGCGCAATGGTTGCCCTCAGGCTAAGTATGTTGGATACAATCTATCAATGATTTCGTAAAATAAATCTTATGGCACCAATGAGTTGAGACACATGACCATTGGAATGAAAGTCCTACAAACTAGCAACCGTTGCCATAGAATCATATTCGACAATTAGTTGACAAAATCCCAAATCCCAGGCTAACCGAAGACCATCCAAGATTGCCCAAAGCTCAGCTTGTATGGTCGAGAAAATGCCAATATTGCGAGAATATCCACGAAGCCAGTTGTCGAAGCTATCTCAAAAACTACCACCTACTGCTGCTCGATTCAGGCACCGTCATTGTTTAACTTCACCCAATTCGCCGGAAGTGGATGCCAACCAACCAATCGCTCAACACATTGTTGACTAAAGGAAACACATTCAATTGTTAAGGCCATCTGCACTTGTTGCACTTGCCTATCAATCACCCAAAAGAAATCTTCAGTAGTGAGACATTCCGGGTCAAAACTATCTAGATTCCTCCATTTCCAAATATACCAATAAATAGTACCAAACCATAAGGGCTAATTGCCATTATTCACCGTAGAATTACTGAAACAAAGATTGCTACGAAACTAATCATAAAGGTCTAAATGATAGAAATCAAGAATGAAATGCGTGACAAACCATTTATTCCAAAGCCCTCTCGCATGAATACAATCCTTGAGAATATGAAGCTCAGATTTGATAGCCTCACCATACCGGGAACAAGAAGGATCATCCGTCAAATGCCTTCTACAACACTGTTGATTGGTAAGTAGAGCATCATGACCCACCAACCACAAGAAGGTTCGCACTCGTTGTTGTCCCTGCCAATTCCAAATAGCTCGCCAAAAAGAATCCTAAGGATTGGGATTTGGATCTCCACACAACATGGAATAAGCTGAAGAAGAAGAAAACTGTCCTTGTTCCCAAAACTCCACATCATTTTATCCGAACCTAATTCCAATGAAGGTGGATGAATAACTGCAATAGCAAGACATAAAGAAGCTGGAAGATAACCCTGGAGTCGATGCCAATCCCAACAACCAAAACTTGTAACGTAGGCTGCTAATGGTTCATTAATCCAATGAGTAGGGATCGTGTGAAGTGCTAAATCGGCAAGCAAGACACCAGCCCTCACCTAAGGATCAATCCAAAATTGTACTTGAGTCCCATCACCAATTAAATAATTGATTCCCTATAATAAAAGCATCCAAACATCACATTTCCTCGACAAATTACTGATCCATTCTTACGCGGCAAGCTGTTAGGAAGGTTGGATATGTCCAGTCTATATTTACCATATAAAACTTGCACCCAAAGTGCAAAATCATCTGTTAAAAGACACCATCCTAGTTTCATAAGGAATGATTCATCGCTAGTTTGAGTTAAACGGGTGCCCAAACCACTATAATCCTTGGCTTGACAAATGGTTTTCCAATTGAGGAGAGAGATCCTTTTTTATCTATTTTTAAGCCCTATATAAAATCCTGACATAGCTTATCATTGTGCTTACAAACTAGAATTGGCAATTTAGAGGTCTGCATAGTATAAGTAGGGATTGCGGCTAATACAGATTGGACCAAAGTGATACGACCTGCTAAAGAGAGCTTATCTACCTTCCAACCACTGAGTTTCTTCTGAATTTTATCCACCACATGGCTGTAAGTGTATTTGGACACATCCCATTTTGGCACGTCAGAATTGATGTGGCAGTGAGCTTTTCTCTGACATTTGTCCATAACATATAAAAAATATAAGTAAACAAACATTTTAATTGTAATTTTTTAAAAAAATACATTTCAGTTGTACCCAGTAAGCATTTTTTAACTACTCCTTATTTCTTGCTAGCAATTAAAGATAACTAATTGCTGGTATTAGAACCTTAAAGCTAACTCCTTTTTCAATCCCCTCTATCTGGCTACACAAAGTTTATAGTAATGGCCAGAAAGAGAGATGTGTATATTCTTTGTTGGGATAATAAAGAGCATGCCTTTGTTTGCCAAGGAGTTGCTTGCTGGGGGTGTTACTAGAGGCTTTGCAAAGACTGTGGTTGCTCCACTTGAGTGCTTTAAGATTTTGTTTAGGTAGATTTGATTTGCAATCTAGGTTTTGTGTATTGTAGTAATTCATGATAGTCCATTTTGTTCGTGATTTCTTGAAAAATGGTTTCATTACCTTTTGTGATGGTTGTTATTAAGGAACAAAATATGACATAGGTATTTAAACATCATATTAGAGAAACTGAGATAAGATCCATTAAGAGTTCTTGAAACTAGCTATTATTTCATTTAAAAAGACTTAAGTATCAGTTCTGGTGAAATGGCAATGCCCGATTATGTTTCTTATCAATGATTCTTATTAAGTATATTGTTGCTACTTCAATAAAGAATAATGAGTAATTGCAGCAAAGTTGAATTTGAGATCTTATTATTGTTGTACACCACATAATCAAGAGAGTCATATCGGTCAAGCGAGTTGGAGGGATTCGACTCACATCCTTTGGAATTTACCGAATTTACAACAAGCTAACTACTCAGTATTAAAACGACCAAGTTTCTATTCATTTTCGGGATAATGCAAGCTGTCAATCAAGTCCACATAACCCAATTGAGCCCTTGATATCCAAATGCGTTACTTGCTGAGTAGGAACTATGCGTACGACAAGTTGACGAAGTCCTAAAAGACTAAACTGTCATTTTGCTCAAGAAGATCAAACCAGAAGCCTAAATTTCTTGCATCCAAACAGCATAACCATAAGAACCTGAATTCCATGCATCGAAAACTATAAGAGAAAGCAATGGGCTAATCAATTTGGTGGAGAAAGAAAGCATAATGCAGAGTATTTCTCTTCCTCGTTTCCTAATCCACATATGTCATGGAATAAACGAAGAATACAAAGCATTGAATTTTGGTTTATGCCCTACAGCCAATCGCTTTGGTTATAGTTTAGTGACAAATTATTTAAAGGCATTATTTATCTTGTACATGTTTAGATGTATATGATAAAGTCTATGGAATAATTGTACATTGCAAATGAAATTATAGTGAGATTATGATTATAAGATTCATATTACATTTATGTATTATTATTAAATGTTCCTAGTCATTGTTTTATTAAGATTAGACATTAATAGAACGTAAAAAGACTAGCATACGTTGTGTTGTTTTCCTTATGAAAGAAATAGTCGATCACATAAGCTAAAGTATATAGATACTTAAACAAACGCGTGGGTGCTTGTTAGAGAACAAGTTTACTGAATAGACCTGATATAAGAAATCTACTTGGAACATTACTTGTATATCTATGAGATTCTCATTGTGATGACTATATAAGTAATCCTTTGACTTGAGGTCATTAAAGTTATCTTGTATGGGAATTATTATGTTTTGATACTACTTATTATCTATTTAATCATGGGTCATTTAATCGATAGTCAGTGAATGTAGCATAAACTTAGTTGAGTGATCAAGATAAGACTCATCACCCTAAAATAATTAAGGATAATGTTCCATTGTTCTCGATTAATATTAATTAGGGAAATCTTTAGCCAAGGTGGAATGATATTTTGTAAATAATTTACAAATATCATTAATTGAATTAATAGCTAATGGCAGAGAACTAATATGATTGAACTCAAAATAGAGTAGATAGTAATTTTATGTTCTATGTCTAATTGAAAAATTGATTGATGAAAGGATTGAATTATACAACAAAATCATGCAAGGAAAAAAGTTAGTCAACACTACTTTGATATTCCTAAATATTTGAGTGGTCATAATGCATTGCTAGACGTCAATCTTGATCTATGATTATAAATTGTTTAATTAGAGAATCAAAGATAAATTAAAAGGAGTTTTAATTTATCTAATTCTAATTATAAATTAGAATTAGAATTTATAATCATTGCCAACATATTTGAGAACCTAATGGGTCTCACATATAAAATAGGTTGAAGAAAGCAAAGTTAATTTAATCAAGTTGGACTTAATTGTAAAGTTTGAGAAACTTTATGATTAAATATAAGATTTTTAATAAATAAGGATCAATATGAGATATTGAATCTTATATGGACATAATTGGTATTTACTTAGAATTATTTATAAATCTAATTAAAATTTAATTGAAATTAGAATTTAATTTTAATTAAATTACTAAAATGTCTAAAACTTATTATAAATAAGCTTAAGCTCTACAGAGCTAGCACTTTTGGATTAACCCTCTCTGTAAAAGTTACACAGTTCTCTCAAGTAATTTTGTGGATATCATTAGAGGCCGAACATTTGTACAGCTACGGTGGTCGAAACAGATCGGTTTCGGGAACAGTCTGAGGGATACTCCAAGATAAAGATCAAGCTTCAGAATGAGGTACGAATTAAGTTTCCACTTTATTATGATTTGTATTAATCATTTTATAGAATTAAAGAGATCTTGGTTTTAGGGAAATCAAATATTGTGAAAAAGTTTTGTACTTATCATGCTGCGATCAAGATAAGATCTCGACCCGGTTTTCCAACAGTGGTATCAGAGACAGATTTTAATTCTATAATTTAATTAAAAATTGAATGTGGATTCTTGTTATTTCCTTTTGTGGTGTTTACGATTTTAGGAAACAAGAAACCTGCAAACCTAGAATTGTTCCGGTAGAAAATTAGTAAATAGTTGTGATCTGTGTTTGTTTTTGTTTATAATGTTTGCATATCTGTCAAAATTGGGTAAGAAACTCATTGCCTTTATCTGCTTGTTCTTATGTGCATTCTGGATTTCACATCTGCTATTTCATTTTTCTGCAAATATGTTTTTTTTTTGTTTTCGAATAAGTACCTATACTGGTTTACTTGTGACTGCCTAAAAATCGTATTAAGTCTTTTACGTTTTGTTTCTAAAAAACAGGGAAAGCGATTAGGGAGGTTTGCGAATCTAGATTTGCAGTATGAATATTGATTCTTGAAAATTTGTGAGAAGCATAAAAGTTGTGTGCGTGTTATAGATTTGTTGGTTGGGCGTTAATGAGGCTAGAGAGAAGCAATTCATGACAGAGCCAATGGCGTGTATAAATCACGCACAAACCCAAGTTTACAGAGGTTTTTCTTTTTGTGTTGTTGTGGATCTAGATGCCGTTGGCTGAAGAATATAGATGAGATCTTAGTGGCGTTTTTTGGCATTTACATCCACAGACATCGACAACCTTTAACGAGATATATTAGCTTGGGCTTTTTCTTTCCTCTTTTACATTTATCCTCACCAATTTTGTCTTTACACCAATGACCATCGAGGTTGATGTTGGCATAGAGGCATTAACATTAGGGTTAATATCGATGACAAGAGGTTGATGCCGGCAGCAGCAAGAGGTTGATGCCGGCAGCAGCAAGAGGTTGATGTCAGTGGCTACATTAAGGTTTGAGACTAAGTTGAAGAAGAGGGGTATTTGGCAATAGGTTTAAGAGTGAGTGTGTTTGCCTTTATGTATATCTTATCCTAAGTCTAGAATAGGCTTATTCTAGTCCTAGAATAAGACTTGTTTAGCTTTTGGATTATAGTAATCCAATCCTTAGTTTGAAATAAATTATTCCAACATTTATTCCAAACATAATTTTTAAAATTGTTTTAAAATCTAAAAAGAAAAATCAATTCTAAAATTAAAGTAATTATTTTTCTTAATTTGATTAAGATTAATAATTATATTGATTCCTAATTATTTTGGAAATGTAGTTTCTAAAATTAGTAATTAATTATTTCCAATTAGATTGAAATTAAATAATTAGAAAAGTAGTTTCTAAAATAAGAATTAATTATTTCAATTAGATTGAAATTAATTAATTGGACTTCTTAAAATTAAAAAAAATTGTTTTTTTAGGTAATTAAGAAAGATGTTTCTTAATTAAATTTATTTATTTTAATTTAATTGAGATAATTAAATTTATGATTTTATTTGTTCAGAGAATTCTTATTTAATTTATTTAGAAATTGTTAATTTATTTATGAATAATAAGTTTCTTGATTTTTAGAAAAGTATTTTTCTTGATTAAATTTAAAAAAAGTGTTTTCATTTATTAATTAAGAAAAATATGCTTTGTTTAATATTTTTGAAGATAGTTTTCTAATTTATTAAAGAAAGATTTTCTAATTAATAAAGAAATCAATCTCTAAATAAATAATATATCATGACTTTCTTAATTAAATTTAAAAGTGTTATATTTAATTTTGAAAGTAGTTTCCTTTTAATTTTAGAAAATAGTTTTCTAATTGAGGAAAAATAATTGCTAATTAGATTAGAAATATTTTAATCGGATTAGAAAGGGTTACCTATATAATTTTGGAAAAGGAGTTTTTCTAAATTATAATAAGTAAAAAGAATAATTTATTGAAAATTTTTTTCAAGTAAATTTGATTAAAGGAGTCAAGATAAATTAGAAATAGTTTCCAATTGGATTGGAAATTTTGTTTTTCAAATCAAATTAAATTTTTATTTAGAATAGGAGTTTAATTCATTTAGGAATCAATGAGTTTAATCTAATTTGATTTTTCTAAAGAGTTGGAAATATTATTTTAGATTATAAAGATTAATAATTAGAATCAAACGAAGCTAGATATTTTATGCATATAATTTGATTATGAATGAATAAGTTCCATACTTTATTTATATAGTTTGTATATATATTGGATGCATAATAAATTAAACGTTTTATATATGTGATATTTTACATGCAATTTGTATTTAATGAGACAAATGAAGTTAAATCTCTCGTTAAAATATTATGCACATATTGAGAACATGATTGTTACCTTCCATTATTATAAGAATAAATCAGAGTTCTGTTTATTGTAAGCTTGTTGAGCAAAATTAAGACCGCTTTAACCCGAACATATTTAGTCTTATGAAATAGGTTCTACTTAACTAAATTTGTGTGATTTAGATGAACAAACTCATGATCATATGAATTTAGAGGCAAGGTTCGGAACAATATATAAGATATAATTTGGCAAGAGTTGTCACCTAATGGATCTAAGAGTCACATAAGATGTAATTGATAAAGTTATTTTTCTACCTAATTTATGTCTAGTTGCACTACAACAAAATATGAAGTTTTTAAACATTAAAGGTGAAATTTTTAGACACTTCTTTGTGTCTTAAAAATAATTTTAGACGCTTTATAAAGCGTAAAAAAAAAGATATAAAAATTATTTTCGACGGTTTTCTTAGACATATAAATGTGATAAAAAAACATACATTTTTTACAAATTTAAGTGTCCAAAATCTATTAACAAATAGGTGCGTCGAAAAAACATACATTTTTTACGCATCTAAGTGCCGAAAATCTAAGCGTCGAAAATTTATTTACACATAGATGCGTTAAAAAATAAAATTTCGACAATTTTCTTAGACACATATATGTTATTTTAAACGCTTTATATAAACTGTTAGATGTTTTTCTCTGTCGAATTTTTTCACTTTTAGATAATTTTTTATGTTAAAAAACTCCACCATTTTTGAGTAAAAAAATAAGCTTAATTACAATTTGCTTTGTGCATTTTTTACAGATCACTCACATACATATTATTATAATAAATTTTACAAATTAATCTAAAATATTTATCTGCATATTATTATAATAAATTAACACTTTTGTTAATAAATATTATATTACACAGATTTATATGTATATACTAGCACAAATTAGTTAAAATAGATTTATTCTAGAGTCCATTTTCATTGAAGAAAGCACACTATTCACATACTATTCATATACTTCACCTTGTGAGTGGCAAACACATACAATATTTCAAAGCTTAGAATCCCCCTAATGAACAGTTCATATTAAGAAGATTCAACCAAAATACACTACAATGCATTTCAACAGCAAAATAAGCAGCAAAATTCTTGTCAATATCCTCCTTAAAACGGATTGATAATATTGAACCAGGTCGGCCACATTCACATATCTTGCACACTCAAACATGCAATCATGGAACAAAGAGACACTTATTAATTAGACTACACAAGTTAACTAGTGGTAAAGTTGTCAAACCTCTGAAGTAGTAACAATCTGTTCACTAGGCTTTTATTGTATAGAGGGTTGTTTTTTCAGCGTCTTTGATGTCTCCAATACCAAATGTTGTTTTCAATTCAAGTTGTGTGTAGCGTGTCCAAGCATTAAGATTGAACCAGAGGCTTTGACGATGAAAAGGATAAGAGTTGTATTTGTACAAAGATCAGGTCATTCACATTTGTACAAACTTTTGTCTGTTGTCATATGATCAACAGATGACAACAGACAAAAGTTTGCTCTTATAAGCCAAAAACAGGTTCAAAAGGTAAAGCACTTCATTTTTAAAACAAACTTCAGCATGAATAACAGTTCCATCCATCACCAACAGTTTTCAGATTAGTCCTAAAAAAAATTGAACAAAAAAAAGGAAGCAATAACAGTGTTCTCCAATAGCAGCCAGTGAATGCTTAAACTCTTTCTGTAGAATAAAAAGTTTGTCTAAATATCATGATCAGAATGTTGGGTGAATCTCAAAGAACTGTGACTAATTTCTTTCACAAACAAAAATTTATCCCGCACGTAAATATGTAAAAGTACACACCTCCTATTAGTTTGGGAAATTCGTAACATATCTTCGGAATCATTTGGATGCTTCTTTGAAGGTTGTGCAGATTTACCTTCATAAGACAGAAGAAAAAAGAAAACCATATTGATACCATTAATACCTATGTAATTTGATCAAATGTTTATGTATTTAACAATCGTCCATCTAAAATCGGTTCAATGGACATTATGATAATAATATATAAGAAAGAAATTTAAACTTATGGCATACCATTTGACGATTCAGAAATTGCAGCATTCTTCTCAATCAAAGCCTGAAATTAACAATAGGATTACTGGTGAATGAAGCCAACAAAGTTGCATAAAATGCAACACTCAACACGATACATCGGTCATTTACCTCCTGCAGTTCAAGTAGTGAATCCAAAGTCTTCTTGGATGGGGAGATGAGAACATCATATGCTAGGGAAACTCCATCTGATTCACAAAACAAAGACCTAAGTGGTTCCTGCAGAAAATTGCTTCGCACTGGACTATCATTCCTCAAATACCTTACCATAAATTGGAGAGGCAGACAGGAAACATACCAGTGGCAATCTATTTGAACTTGAGAAAGTCTTTTGAATTAAAAAGCGAATCTCAAGTGCTTTATCCCAAAGAGCTCTTATAAAAAAAATGAGACAAGTCAATTATCAATGAAAAGCAGTAGTGTTTTGTTAACAGAGGAATAAAAAAAATACCTTCTGGTTCTTTACTTCGCACTTGACTATCATTCCTCAAATACCTTACCATAAATTGGAGAGGCAAACAGGAAACATGCCAGTGGCAATCTATTTGGACTTGAGAAAGTATTTTGAATTAAAAAGTGAATCTCAAGTGCTTTATCCCAAAAAGCTCTTACAAACAAAATGAGACAAGTCAATTATCAATGAAAAGCAATAGTGTTTTTGTCAACAGAGGAACAAAAAAAATACCTTCTGGTTCTTTACTGCTTGACCTTTAAGCACGTCTTCATTCTTATGCCGTTTTAGATTCTTCAATAGATCACTAAAAGAGAACAAAATTTATAATACTTAAGAATCGTAGGGATAGAAAGCGAAGCAACGATGAACCAAAGCCGAAGAATAACTTCTACATGCGGCGTCGAATTAATCGATGACGTAGTTGAGATCCGGCGAGCTCGGGCAGTGACAAACGCCTATGACGGAGAGGACCTTCCAGTTAGACTAGAAGTCCTCCTAAGGGCTGGGCGGAGCGCCTTCGAGGACGAACTTGAAGCGGAGCAAACCGGTGTCCCATGGCTTGTGCGCGAACCATGATTTCTGGTGCTTGGTGTAGAAGGAGCTGATCGCGGAGAGCGGGATGGTGTGGTGGCGCAGAAACATGGAGTAATAGTCCCGCATGAGGTTGGGTGGGACTGTGCTGATTGGTAGCACCGCGAGGATCATGGAGGACGTCTCGATGTCGACGTCCGACTCCATTGTGGAATCTGACGGTTGGGGAAGTGGATGCAGGGGGTTGCGTATCAGATTGTGAACATTTGAGAAGAGAGAGTTTGATAAGTGGAAATGGATCCAGTGATCCTATTTAGAAAACAGTGATAAAGAGGATGTTCTTTTGTTCAGAGATCCATTTGTCTCTTGTACTAATTCAATTTGAAGAACTATAAGTCTATAAGAAACTAAAGATATACAGATTAGCTCTTATTGAAATATTTAAATTGTTAAAATAAAATTAATATAAATGTAACTTAAATTGTTAAAATCAAATTAATATAAATGTAACTTAGTAACATATTTTAAGACAAATGAATATTAACAAAGTGAAAAAATAATCTTTTTGTAAAAATATAAAAAGGATACAACATAGAAGGTTATGGGATCGGAGTTATTCTTGGATGCATAATTCCTACAAATTATAAAAGACATTAATTCTTGTCCTGTTAATTAGAAAATTTAGAAGTTTTAGACTCTTTTTTAGTATATTTTTAGACAAATTTTTTCGTTTTAAATAAATGTCTAAAAACTCTACCAATGCTTATATTATTTATGACACACTTATTAGATGCGTCTAGGTATAAGCGTCTAAAACTTCCTTATTTTGTTGTAGTGTTGATTTATTGAGCAAAATTAAGATCAACTATATTTGAATGGGATCCTAGCTCACGAGAAAGATTAAAGTAATCTTTCCGAATAATAATGAGAGCTATTATTTTGAATAAAATGGTAGGAGTAACCAAATGCATGATTAAAGTCCTAATCTTATTTGGTAGTTATGATATATAATTGATTACTTGCTTTCTTACATTTAACTTGTTATGAGTGAAACTTACCTTGTTTAGTATAGTTGATGCTAAGTTAGTGAACCCAAGTTCTTAGACATAGGATACATTTGAGAAGTGTTCTTAAAAGTTAGAAAAGAAAATTATATGTCCATTATGTTATTATGCTATAATACCTGTTGAGGATTCGGTGATAAAGTTTTAGAGATATGTCAAAATCATATATATGACAAATGTATTGACATTTTGAGTTGACTAATTCTCATAAACTTTGAAGACATCATGTAAGATGTATATCAACACCATGATAGTAAGAAGCAAGAGGTTGCATTGAGTAGAGCTAAAAGGTATAGTACCTTGATGAAATTATTCTACTTAATTTAGCCTACTAAAAACATAATTGTGGACTATAGTTAAAGGCTTAGCAACAATATGATAATAGTTGTCATTAGAAGAAAATTATTACGTTAATTTTCTTGCCTATATTTGATATGATAAGATCATATGTATTTCTAATTCATACTTATGAGTATTTGATACTAAATTTAGATTCAACATTATTGTAATGTACAATGCATAGATAGAAATAGATTGTTAAGTAAAAGTAGTTGATCCAATTTATACAAAGAGTTTGTATGTGCTGGATCAAAGGAGACTTATGCTTAACATTAATAGCAAGAATTAAAAGTTAGATAACTGAGATTATCCTTTTATGCCATATTGGTTAAATCAACATAACGAGAATTATAAAGTTACATACTAGGATATACGTGTCCTTTTTTATTATGAACTGTATGGAACTTGTGAAACTTGTAAAATTGAAAAATAAGCAAATAAACCTTTGGTAAAGGGATGATGATGGTATTGAATTGTTAAATCTTATACATTTGATGTATTGGATGGAATAACAATTCATAAAAGGATAATATTATATTTCATTATATTACTAATGACTTTATATGATATAGTCATACGTATTAAATGAAATGATGATTTAAAATTTTCAAAAGTCTAAACTATTTAAATCTAAGTAGAAATTAAGCATTGAGAATGCTGAAGCACATCAATTAGATTCTTGTGGCAAGTTTTATAATTTCGGTTATCTATAGGGAATGAGATTCTTTAGTAAATATTTTCATAACAAAAATTTCATAAGAGTATAGATTTATGTAAGGAGTAACATACAATATGAGATATTGTAGTATGCAATATTATTTCTTCTATAGCGATACCTAGTACAACTACTTCCCTTTAATAGTTAAAATTAAATCAATTAGCACAATTTCATATTAGATATAAAATGCTAGGTCTTTGAAAGAGTTAAAGTTAATGATTCAAGAACGTGATACTTGGTTGAAGTATACATTATCCATTAAGTTTAGAACTAAATTAGATAATAAAAGGTTATGAGATATCCAAAAGATTAGATATAATCTTACAGATTCATTGAACAAATTTTTTGATTCAATGTATACTTATAGGAGAATGGTTTTTAAGATAAGTAGTGGGAGTAAGAAGGAATTTGAAAGGTTCAAATCTCATAAAATTACATCTAATTGGAACTAATGCCTTTAATGACACAATTGATGTATACTTGAAAGGCTATGAGACATTGAAAGATTCACTTACATAATGAATTCAAAAAGTTTGTTGTTGAAGATGATTGTGAATTTATGTATACGAGAAGGTTAGTGAGAGTATAGTTTTTCTCTTTAATGGGAGTATGTGGAGACATATTGCTCACAGAGAACAACACTTCTAATTTTCAATTGTTGAACCCATAATTGTTCAAGAACAACTTTTGTTGGATATGAAAAGGTAACAACTTAATTCTCGGAATTAGATATATAGAGATAGATTGGATGTTGTTAACTTATTCTAAGTCCAAGTACGTAGATAGTGTACTAAAGATATTTAGTATTTGAGATATCAGATACTTATGAAATATTAAAGATATCCATTACTCTAAGTGTGAGTTGATATTTAAGTCTAAGATGATAAGGATATAACTTTAGAAATAAATCCTAATTAAGGTTTATTTACTTAGAATAATACCATTTAGGATTGGAAAGGTTCCAATGTAGCAATGGTTGTTAATTGAGCCATAATACATTTTTCTTTTAGTGGAAATTATTAATTGGATTAACAAGTTCTTTAGCGAATTTGATATAGTTTCTTTGCATTATTCAAGACAGTAATGTACTGTAAAACATTAAAGCCATTGGGCATACATAAGGAGCTAATGTCTCATAAACGATCCAAGAATGTGTTTAGGCAAATTTTCTTAATTATGATGATAATTAAGATGGGAGTTGTAAGACTTAAGCAAGTGCCAACTATAGATAATCTTGTAGAATTCTTTTATTAAGCTAGTAGTAGAATAATTGTCATATGGTGATATAGTATGAGATACTTAAATGATTGGCTTAGTGCAAGTGGTAGATTGTTGATTTATTCCCTACAGCCTATCGCTTTGGTTGTAGTTTAGTGACAAATTATTTTAAGACAATATTTATCTTGTACATGTTTATATGTATATGATAAAGTCCATGGAATAATTGTATATTACAAATGAAATTATACTGAGGTTATAATTATGAGATTCATATTATATTTATGTATTATTCCTAAATGCTCCTAGTTATTGTTCTATTAAGATTGGACATTAATAGAATGTAAAAAGACTAGCATACGTTGTGCTTTTTTCCTTATAAAGGAATTAGTCGATCTCATAGGCTAAAGTATAGAGATACTTAAACAAACGTGTGGGTGCTTGTTAGAGAACAAGTTTACTGAACAGACCTCATATGAGAAATTGATTTGGAACATTACTTATATGCCTATGGAATTCTCATTGTGATGATTATATAAGTAATCCTTTGACTTGAGGTCATCAAAATTATCTTGTATGGGGATTGCTATATTTTGATGTTACTTATGATTTATTTAATCATAGGTCGTTTAATCGGTAGTCATTGGATGTAGCATGAAGTATATGGAGGTAGTTAAGTAATCAAGATAAGACTCATCACCCTAAGGTGATTAGGGATAATGTTTCAATATTTTCGATTAATATTGATTCGAGAAATCCTTGGCCAAAGTGGAATGATATTTTGTAAATAGTTTATAAATATCATTAATTAAATCAATAGCTAATGGTGGAGAACTAATATGATTGGACTCAAAATAGAGTAGACATTAATTCCATGCTCTATATCTAATTGGAACATTAGTTGATGAAAGGATTGAATATCATGCAAGGAAAAAAGTTAGTCAAAACCACTTTGACATTCCTAAATATTTGGGTGGTCATGATGCATTGCTAGACGCTAATTTTGGTCTATGATTATAAATTGTTTAATTGGAGAATTAAAGATAAATTAAAAGGAGTTTTAATTTATCTAATTCTAATTATG
>JANZXR010000008.1:11181730-11212958 GCA_027575705.1 Erythroxylum echinodendron
GAATCTTATATGGATATAATTGGTATTTAATTAGAATTATTTGTAATTCTAATTAAAGTTTAATTGAAATTAGAATTGAATTTCAATTAAATTATTAAAACGTCCAAAGCTTATTATAAATAGGCTTAAGCTCTATGGAGCTAGCACTTTTTGCTTAACCCTCTTCGTAAGAGTTACAGAGTTCTCTCAACTCATTCTGTGGATACCGTTAGAGGCCAGACATTTGTGTGGCTATGGTGGTTGAAACGGAACTGTTTCGGGAACGATTTGAGGGATACGTCAAGATAACGATAAGCTTCAGAATAAGGTACAAATTAGTTTCCGACTTTATTATGATTTGTATTAATCATTTTATAGAATTAAAGAGATCTTGGTTTTAGGGAAATCAAAGATTGCGAACAAGTTTCATAATTATCTCACTGCGATCGGGATCGGATCTCGACCTGGTTTCCCAAACATTGGAGAAGGGCATTTGCATTTTTTTCATCTTCTTTATATAAGGTTACTAATTTTGAAATTTGACACAAGTGGCACTGCCCTTGCATGCAAATACAAATTAAAAGCCTTCTCCATGTATGTTGTTAGAAAATTGAATGCAAGATCGAATCTAAGTGCAGCGGAATGAATTTAAAAGTTTTCCACATAATCAACTTTAATAAAATTTAATTTGAAACATAAAACAAGAACTTAACAAAGTTGTACTAACTTGTTTCGATTTCCTGTTGTAATTTTCCTTTCGCCTTGAATCCGTTAATCCATGGGCCATTCAATTGTCACCTATAATGGTATCCACAGATCTATTTAGAGAAAGCTCAAATCTAATTTGAGAGGAAAAATGTAAGAAATGCTAGCTCCAAATTTTCTAATTTTTCTTTTTATATGAAAAATCATATTTTTCATATCCTTTGGATTTTATCAAAATTACAACTAAAGTCAAACTTTAGTCATAATTATGAATTAGTCCTTATAAGATCAAATATCATATATTGATCCTTAAAGTTTCTAAAACTTCTCAATTAAGTCCAACTTAATTCAAATTTCACTTTCTCCTTATAGACCTTTCATGTGCGACTCATTAGGTTCCTAATAT
Organism: Erythroxylum echinodendron; assembly: GCA_027575705.1. Classification (NCBI taxonomy): domain Eukaryota; kingdom Viridiplantae; phylum Streptophyta; class Magnoliopsida; order Malpighiales; family Erythroxylaceae; genus Erythroxylum; species Erythroxylum echinodendron. The sequence goes on from JANZXR010000008.1 coordinate 11,182,821, forward strand.
GTTGGCCATGATTATCAACTGTAATTCTAATTCATAATTATAATTAGATAAATTAAAACTCCTTTTAATTTATCTTTAATTTCCTAATTAAACAATTTATAATCAGAAATCATGATTGACGTCTAGCAACATATCATGACCACCCAAATATTAAAAATGTCAAAGTGATTTGACTTAACCTGACTATACATGGCTATGATGTATAAATTAATCCTTTCGTCATCTAATGTTCCATTTAGAATTAGAGTATGAAATTCATGTCTACTCTAAATAATCCAATCAAGTTCGTTCTTGATAATTAGTAAATAATTTATAATTGATATTCGGAAACAACTTTTCCAAATTTCAATTTACTCTGGTCAGAGATTCTTAAAATCATTACTAATCAAGAACAATAAAACATTCTCCCTAATTACTTTTGGAAAATGAATTCTTTATTAATTTACTCAACTATCTCCATATAGTTCATACAATATCCAATAACTACCGAATTGAACTACTCTAAGAGTAGAACATAGGTAGCATCAAAACATAGTAGTTCCTGTATGAGATAACTTTGGTAATCTCAAGTCTAAAAATCAATTATATAACCATTATAATGAGATAATCCATAGACATATAAGTAATGTTCTATTCGGGATTCTCATAATTGGGTTAGTTTAGTGAACTTATTCTCTAATAATCAACCACATGCTTGTTTAAGTGTCTCCATACTTTAATCTACGAGATCAATTATTTTCTTCATAAGAAAGAAACAAACATTTGATAGTCTAACCATTTCATCAATACCCCGTCTTAATGAAACTATGACTAAGAACATTTTCAGAATAATAATAAAAAATGCAATTCGAATCTCATAATTATAATCGCATTATAATTTCTAATTGCATAACAATTATTCCATGGATTTTATCTTTATAATTAATAATTAACAAATACACAAAGATAGAGAATGCCTTTTATTGAATAAAATATTATCACATAAATAAATTTACAACCAAAATCGATTGGTTGTAAGGGCATAAACTAACAATCTCTAACTTGCACTAAAGTTAATCGCCAATTTATAGAATACCATCCATATGTCTATTATGTCTCTTTTGAGATAAAGCCTTAGTGAAAGGATTTGCAAGATTCTCTTCGGTAGGAACTCGCTCTATCAAGACGTCCTTCCATGCCACTATCTCCTAGAGTAAGTGAAACTTTCTGAGTACATGCTTAGATCACTGATAAGACCTCGGTTCCTTCACTTGTGCAATAGTGCCATTGTTGTCGTAGTATAATACTATCAAATAAACAATGCTAGGAACCACTCCAAGTTCATTGCTAAACTTCTTGATCCAAACTGCTTCCTTCGTTGCCTCAGAAATTGCAACATACTCAGCTTCAGTTGTTGAATCTGCAATGGTTAATTGTTTGGAACTCTTCCAACTAACCACATCACCATAAAGAGTAAAAATATACCCTGACTGTGATTTACTAACGTCTTAATCAGACTGAAAACTAGCATCCGAATAACCCTGAACTCTCAGCTCAGTTCCTCCATAGACTAGAAAAATATCTTTAGTCCTTCTCAAGTACTTCAAGATGTTTTTCACAATCGTCCAGTGACTCTCACCAGGGTTAGCTTGATATCTACTTGTTATGCTCAAAGCATAAGCAACGTCTGGTCTCGTACATAGCATCGCATACATGATCGATCCAATAGCCTAAGCATATGGAGCACCATTCATTCTATTTCTTTCTTCTTGTGTCTTAAGACATATGCTCTTGGATAGATAAATCTCATGCGATGTGGGTAAGAATCTCCTATTGCAATTGTCCATGCTAAACCTCTTTAACATTTTGTCTATGTATGTGGATTGGGATAAATCAAGCAACCTTTTTGATCTATCTCTATAGATCTTTATACCTAGTATATAAGCTACTTCTCCCATATCCTTCATGGAAAAATTCTTGGATAACCATATCTTAATAGACTGGAGCATTGAAATGTCATTTCCAATAAGCAATATGTCATCCATATAAAGCAATAAGAAAATGATTGCACTCCCACTTACCTTCTTGTAAACACAAGGTTTATCCATATTTTTGATAAAATTAAACTCTTTGATTGTTTCATCAAAACATATGTTCCAACTCCGGGACGCTTGTTTTAGTCTATAAATGGACCTTTGCAACTTGCATACTTGATCAGGAAATTCTTTGGATTCAAAACCTTCAAGTTGTGTTATATACACATCCTCTTGAAAATTCCGATTGAGAAATGCTATTTTGACATCTATTTGCTAAATTTCATAATCATGGTATGCATCTATAGCTAATAAAATCCTTATGGACTTAAGCATTGCTACTGGAGAAAAGTTTCATCAAAATCAACTCCTTATTTTTGTCTGTAATCTTTGGCCACTAGCCTTGCTTTGTACGTATGTACATTTTCATCTATGTCAGTTTTTCTCTTAAAAACTGACTTATACCTAATAGTTACTATACCTTCAGGTGCATCCACTAAAGTCCATACTTAGTTAGTATATATAGATTCTATTTTGGATTTCATGGCTTCTTGCCATTTTAAAGAATTGATGCTTGATATTGCTTCCTTAAAATCAGTAGTTTCGTCATTCTTAAGTGACGCATCATCATTTCCTTTTTTAACATATAGATCTAATCTAACAAAAGGATGAAGTGCCCTTTTAGAGCATCGCGGACTATGTGTTTCTTGAACCATCGGTTGTACATCTAATGTATTAACCTGTGGTTCTTGTTCCATTTGAATGTGTGTTTATGGTTCTAGAACTTCTCTAAGTTCCACATCACTCCCAATACTTTATTTGAGAATAAATTCTCTTTATAAGAATGTAATATGTCTTGAGACAAACATCTTTTGCTTAAGAGGACGATAAAATTGATATCCAAAACTTTCTTTTGGATACCCTATAAACATGCATTTATCTGATTTAGCTTTAAGCTTATCACACATTACACACTTCACATAAGCATCATATCCCCAAATCTTCAAGTGTGATAACCTTGGTCTTTTACTAGTCCATATCTCATATAGAGTCTTGTCAATCGATTTGGACGGAACTTTATTTAATAGGTAAGCAACAGTTTTAAGAGCATATCCCCAAAATTAAACTGGAAGAATTGTGTGATTCATCATGGAATGTACCATATCTAATAAAGTATGATTTCTCCTTTTAGAATCTATCTAGCATCAAAACATAGTAATTCCTTCATGGGATAACTTTGGTAATCTCAAGTCTAAGGATTGATTATACAACCATTATAATGAGATAATCTACAGATACACAAGTAACATTTCATTTTGGATTCTCATAATCTGGTCAGTTCAGTGAACTTATTCTCTAATAAGCACTCATATGTTTGTTTAAGTGTCTCCATACTTAAAAATCTATGAGATCAATTATTTTCTTCATAAGAAAAAACAAACATGTGCTACTTTAACCATTTCATTAATACCCGTCTTGATGAAACTATATTTTAGGAATAATAATAAAAAATACAATTCGAATCTCATAATTATAATCGCATTATAATTTCTAATTGCATAACAATTATTTCATAGATTTTATCTTTATGATTAATAATTAGATAATTAACAAATACACAAAGATAAAGAATGTTTTTTATTGAATAAAATATTGTCACATAAATAAATTCATAACCAAACTAAATTAGCTGCAAGGGCATAAACCAACAAATGTATGCATAAAGGGGACAAGATCAATAGAAACAACACAATACTACATAAGCTTTAAGTTAAATAATCATCAAATAAAATGAATTTTTTGAATGAAAGGCCAGTCCAAAAAACCCGCTTCTTAGCCTACACCAAACAAATTCACACAAATAACTATGGAAACCAGAGTGCAATAGGATTATGATGTTAGTATATACTGTTTATTATGATCCATGATAATAGATAATATATGCAGAATATTCTATCCCGGAAATCAAAGTTGGAAAATATAATGTAAATAGAACAATTAGCATTATGATTAAAGGAAATTGAAGCATTGCAAGGCCTGTAGACCATCATCATCCAATGTATACCTAATATTTATAAAATTAAGAATTTAGCTTTCTGCATACTCTTTCATGAATTCTAAAGTTCATCAACTAAACATTTTGTTTGTTGATGGAATAAGTGAATGTTTAAGATGGCTGACAATTACATTTTCATAACTCCTCCACCAGAGAAATGCAAAGAAACTAGGTTTAATAGCATGTCACGTCCTACAATAAGATCCATAGCTAAAACCTTTACCAACTTCTTATATTTATTGGCTGCAATTTGTAGTTTCTAATAAAGCAAACTAAGCAAGAGGGGGTAACTTGTGTTTAACTTAAATTTTTTTGCAAGTTTTATCAATTTGTATAGACAATAGGAGCATATTAAAATTTAAGATGAAAAGAGCCTATCAATATTTAAAATCATAGGAACCTACTAAAATTTTAAAAGAAAAGGGCCTTTTGCAAATTGAAAATAACTCTAACTAAAACGTGAAAATTTAAAAGTTGAGGAAAGAGAAAGAATGACATCGCCAATTTATACTGGTTTGGCTTATAACAAAGCTTACATCTACTCCTTAAGTGTCCAACTTGAGTGTTTCACTAATAAATCTAGAAGTAGTAATTTGACGAGCCTTTCTAAGCTCACAAGTACATATTTTTCAAAGTTTTTCAACATTCTAAACTAGTAGTATTTAATAAGCCTTTACAAACTCTCAACAAATGAAAGTTGGGTTTGCCCAATATAAGTGTCAATGAATATTGATCTTTCTTTAGATATAATGTTTTCACTTTCTAAAGCTTAAAAGGTATAGGTTTAACTTTTCAAGAATAAGTACATATGATACTGATGTATTTTTGTAAATCTAACATGTGTTATCGAATTCAATCGTTCTCCCTTAAATAGAAATTCCTTTTAACTAGTCGTTGCTTATGAATTAGCTTTGATTATGTTAAAAACGTCTTTCTCACTATCTTTGATGGAATCTTTAAGTATCTGTTTGTTTGAATCCCTTTGATTATGTCTTCGAAGCCACTATCGAATTGGTTAAATAGAAGGATCATTTGTCCATACAACAATTATAGGAGCTTATCCATTCCAGATTTGTAGAAACTGTTTTTATTATCAGAGTGAGTTTGTTCGATTGATTCCTGTAAAATAGCAAAACATTTTTTCTTTTTATTATAGAGATAACTAAGTTATATAAACTTTTGCTTATCATTATCTTTCAGGATAAGATAATTCAATAAATTTGAATTTGAAATGTAACTAATCATTTATTGATTGTTATCATCAAAATCATTAATTTTAAAAGCCTTGAGCTAACAGTGTAACAGCCCAGACCACCCGCTTGCAGATATTGTCCGCTTTGAGCCTCGGCCTCTCGGGCCTCGCGCTCTCACGGTTTTGTTTTTCCAGCGTGTAAGCCTCTTTAGGGCATTACTCCCGCAGGACTTCCCAGGAGGTCACCCATCCTGGTACTGCTCTTGCTCTAGCACATTTAACTTCGAAGTTTTGACGGGATCCGGTGCGTTGGGGCATGGAAAACGTGTCTACAAGGGAGAGGTATCCGCACCCTTATAAGGCACGCTTCGTTCCCCTCTCCAACCGATATGGGATCTACACTTCGCAACATTGTGGCCGTTGGGTAGTCTCACCCCCCTTAGGAGGCCAGCGTCCTCGTTGCATACTGATCCGGGTACTGGCTCTGATACCAATTGTAACAGCCCAGGCCACCACGCTTCCGCTGCGCCACTCTGATTCTTAAGCCCTTCCATTAAATCAACCATCACTTGGTTGTGTAATTGAGATGTCAATGCAGCCCGAGTTGGTTCTATTGCCTCTATGCAGGCGTCAAAAACTTCCGCTATTGTGTGTAGTGTACAAGAGAGTATGACAATAACCAAACGATTTTAGAACCAGCATCTACATCCATTCCATCTGTATGTTGACGAGAAGAATGATCACTTGATGGGGCAAGCAAAAAAGGAGTTACATCAAGATCATCAAATGACTGCAAGTTGAGCCAAACATTCGTTCTGAACTGTCTCCTCCAAATATCACAAAAACTTTATGAGCAACTTCCCTGGGCTGTGACTTCTGTAGCAGATGGACTGATACATCGTTGTATGGATAAAGATGGGGAAACCTCAAGCTAGCATGACGAATAATGCTTCTCAGAATGTTAGAATGAAAAAATCCTACCTTTGAAGCTTGCTGAAATAAGAAGCTGGTCTGCTCCATGCCACTGATCAAGTTAATATCAGTAAACACTTTTGAGCCTGAGTCATTCATCCAAAACTTTTCATCAAAAGTTGAGAATGGATTCACTGTCTTGTAGGTGGATACTTCCTCCAATAGTTGAAAATTGCATCCTTTTCTTTCAAATCAACACTACGATCAAACTGAAGTGTCACCTCTGTTGGCTGAAGAACGACAGCGTGAGAATCAACAACAGACCCCACATTAAGGACAATGGCTGTAAAAGAAACACCTCAGCTAGTACTCTACTGTCAATTTCCTCAAAAATGATATCATTTGCTTTCTTAATAGAACCAGCAACACCATATGCAACATTATCTCCAATACTTGATCCTGCTTTGGTTGGCTTTACCACAACTTTCCCATATCTACCATCCAATTGATTGATCTCAAACCACTTGGAGAATACAGATTTGTCCATCTCTGAGCCAGTTTGTGTCTATTGGTGGAAATAACTATTATCGTAGACCAACTACGAGACGTATTGCTGCAATCTATCATTTTCCTCCATTAGCAATTTTTTCGTTGTCGTCAACTTTCTATTTATAGCTTGAAGACGCGTTTTCCATGCCCCAACGCACCGGATCCCATCAGAATTTCGAAGTTAAATGTGCTAGGGCAAGAGCAGTACCAGGATGGGTGACCTCTTGGGAAGTCCTGCGGGAGTGATGCCCTAAAGAGGCTTACACGCTGGAAAAACAAAACCGTGAGAGCGCGAGGCCCGAGAGGTCGAGGCTCAAAGCGGACAATATCTGCAAGCGGGTGGTCTGGGCTGTTACAAACAGTTTCATTCTGTGCCTAATTTCTAACTCATAATCTATAAAAATATGAAACCCAATTAAAAAAATCTATCAACTTTCAATCTTTCATTTAGCTCTAATATGTTTGCATGTCCTAATTTAAAGCTATTATTATTCTATTTTATTTTTATTTTTATTTATTTTTAATATCTTCTATGTTTATTTGACTTTTTTGTAATATCTTCATATCACATTTACATGTGGGTTTATGAAAATTGCCTTTTACTAAATAGAAGTAAAGCTGTGTACTATCAGACCTCTTCAAACCCCACATTTGTGCGAGATTCAACTAGGTGTTAATGGTGATGATGATGATGTTAGCATGTCATGTAATCCAAAGTAAAGCCCAATTAATGAAGTAACAAAGAAGAGTGATCAAATAAGGGAGAAGGGTTTACTTTACTAAAGTAACAAGAATCGGAGAACTAAGGGAAAACCAACACCAAAAGAAAACCAAAAGTCTCAAATGCTTGGAATGTCTCCTTCAAACATTGAAAAGAGAGGTCTTTCAAGTTCTAGTTTGTAGTTAAAAATTTAAAAATTAATATATTTTTAAGAAAGCAGACCCCACATTACCACACCAGCTCTGACATACCAAGGTAGGGTCTGCAGAAGCAATAAATTAATATACAAAATTGTGAGATTATCACTAAAATTTTGGGGTTGTATTTAAATGTTAGGGTTTTATTTGTTCACTCTGAAACCTTAGGGTTAAATTTGTCGATTAGTGAAAACATTAGGGTCATAAGTTACCCTTCCGTCTAAAAAGTTATCAAATAGGTTTTGAAATTGGAGAGTGTTAAGTTTACCTATTAAATATACTTAGGTTAAAAGTGCATTTTGAATATTAATGTTTATAACAAGATATAACTTTTGAAGTGGTCAAATTAAACCCTGACATTTTGAAGCATTCAAGTGAAACTCTAACATTTTTAAAACATTCGAAATAGGCTTTAAATGGACATAAAATTTAACGAGATTAACTCTTATCAATTAAATACCATGATATTATTTTATTTTTTAAAATAAAAAGCAGGCTCTACTATTATATAACTTATTTTTTAAATTAACCAAAAAGTGGATCTTATAGCCATGTGACAGTTATACATTTCAAATGGTGAATCTCACTTATTATGTCAGAATGGAACCCATAGTTATACATTTTACATAGTGTGTTTCACTTATCATGTGGCAGTAGGTTCTATTTTTTTTTAAAAATAAAAAATAAAGTCATGTTGAAAACTTTGGGATTTAATTTGAATGCTTTGAAACGTTAAAGTTTGTTCTATAATCTGTCAAAAATGTTGAGGTTTAAAGTGCACTTTTAGCTAATGTACTTATGATTTATACTATTAAAAGAATGGATTATATCAAGATCGAAATTTTATTTTCATTATTTGTTAAATCACGTTGGATTTGATTCACTTAAAAAAATTATATCATTAATTATTTCAAATTATTATTATTATTATTGTTGTTGTTGTTGTTGTTGTTTATCTTTTATTTTTTCTTCATTATATCAAATGTAACATGAGATTAATAAATTGTTGATGAAATGTTAATATTTTATAATAAAATCCTTCTAATTTTTATTTTAATATACTAAAAATAATAAATTTCTCATAAATAAAAAGTACAGAAAAATTAACCAAAGACTTTATATGTCAACGAATAAAAATAATTATAAATTAAAATTGTTCCATTAAATAAGATTTTAAAATTTATAATTTCAAAATTTTCAATATGTTAAAGAGTTGAATTGAATTTTTTATTTTTTAAAATGATTTATTTTGTTCTCCCTTTTAATTCATACTTATTAATCAATAAAGTGAAATAATCCCAAGTTCTAAATTTATTTTTCAATAATTGCAAATAAGATGAAATTAAACATGAGTGTACACTAGTGTCATTGAAGTTATAATGTAAAAGCTAACACAAAATTAAAAATAAAAGTAAGTGAAAAATTCCATAGCATGGAGAAATTTGGAATTAACTTAACAAGAAATGGAAAAGTGATGAAAGCCAAAAATAGCCCCATATGGTCAAATAAATAAAACAAGGAAGCATGTGGAATCAATGGTAGAGCATGGAATATGTCACTATATTGCCCAATAAGGCAATGGCAGGCAGTACACCACCGTTGGTCATGCAAGATTTCTATTTGTAGATCTCTCAACTTCTGTTAGGCCATCAATTAACACAAGGCACTTACCAATTTAGGGAATCTCATCCTTATGAGTCACACTCACATTAAACCTTTTACAAAAGAGCTGTATACATATAATAATGAAAAACCAACACGGTCACACATTTGGCCATCTTTTGTTATTTCTAGTGATTATGAGATTAGGGTTTCCATTATTGAACTTTTACATAACCATGATTTAAAAACTACCCATATCAAATGGGGTTTTTTTGACAATGACATGGAAGAAAGTGAATTGATTTGTTGTTGCTTTTGATGGGGGGTGTGTGTGTGGTTTTTATTTTTTAAAATAATATTTTATGATTTTCCCACAATTTACTTGAAAGCAACAAGTAATGAGATGAGAGAGAAGTATAGAAATATTATATAATGTTAAGTCTTAAATATGATATAAACATAAGCTTAGATTGTTAAAAAAATAATTTAGACAAACATTTACCATATATTCTCATGTGGTGATTGATGTTCACATATGACCTATCTGCTTTGAAGACAATCCGTCTTAATGAAAATGCCCTCTCAAAATGCCAAGCAACTACAAAGGGTTAGTTACAAACAATAAACAATAGAATAATGAAGAACTAAAAACGATACAAGTTTAATATTTAAATCTGAGTTTCATTTTTTAGGGCTATATAGCTTAGAATCATAGACCTTCTTTGTAAAACAGATCAAATTTATTATTATCAAAATTATTTGACTTGTTTCAAAGACCCAACATGCTTTTTTTTACATTGGGCTCTCATATTAATAGATTTTTTTTTTATCAATTAGACAACTTAGGAACTTGAAGAATTACATATAGAAAGCAACAAGCCATCAACGTTAAAGATGTAGTTACTACCCTTGTGCATTTATTAATATTATTTTTCAACTACAAATACTGTAATTGTTCTTACATAACTATTTGAACACTATTTACTTATGTTTATTTGATTATTATTTAAAGGTTCTAATCCTAAAATGCCAAGCCTCTCATTTTGTAATTTCTTGAACACAAAAAATCGAACTTGATAGTGGCATTTGAATTGTAGCAATGATAGCTAAGTGTAACTTTACTTATTTTACAAAATGTCGAAAGCAGTTGTTAGTAGTGTGATTGTTAGACTTGTTTTTCATGCTCTTTTTCTAATTTTACTTTATTGTTAAGTTAGGTAAAGCCATTTTAATCTAAATTTATTAAAAATAGACAACGTTTAACTATATTTTTTAGTTTCAGACGCAATTTTCAACTATAAAAAATTATGCTTCATTCATAAATTTTAATTAATGACACAGATTTATGTTTCATTCATAAAATTTTATTTAATATATATTTTAACTTTAACATCAAAAATTAATTCTTAGATTTTGCAAGCCAAGGATTGCTCGATTATCAATATGTTAAAGACTACCAAGACTATGATAATGAAGGGACATTTAAATTTAAAGAAACAAGTAAAGAGATAGAATGATGACAATGCACTTGATGTAATGAAAAAGTTGAACAAGAATAAACTGAATGCAATGAAATGAAGAATCATGTGGAATGTAAGCAAAAGCATATGAAGTGACAAATAAAGATGATATACACAAAATTCACTTAGGAAATAAGAAAATATGCAATAGTAAGACATAAAAGCTCTATTAGTACCTAAACATCCATATCATTGGTGTCATATTCCATGCCAAGCAAAAATCTTAGGATGAAAATTATGATCACTTAACATTCAATAAGAGATTTATCTATGTGTCGAAAGAGTAATGCTTAGTGCTCTTAAAAAGAATAAGAGGAAAAATAAAACTAAAGAAAGTGAATTCTCAAAAACTTTCTCAAGAGATTAAATTACAATTGTGTTAAAAACATGGCAAATTTAGTTTTAATAAAATAATTTATAAAAATATGAGCAATGCTTCCCCTCTTGCTAGCTAAGTTGGACCTGAAGTTAGCTTATCCACTACAAATTTAATATTGATTTATGAATTTGACATTACAATACACCAACAACATTGTTTTTACAATCTTATAAGTTAATATACAATTAAAGTTAGACTTATGTAACAATGGGAGATTCATCTAGTCATTCACAATCATAACCATCTACATCCACATCAACATAAAGAGTAAAAAGAACTTTTGGACGGCTAATCCAAATATTTTCAACTTTCTTTCTAAGCAAGAATTGTGAATGATACTTAATGGTTGATTAATTTTGCAACACTTCTTTTAAGGGGTCACGTGTGTATATCTAAGTTATTTAAGTTAAATGTATATATTTAGATCCATTTTTGCTTATATTCGTATATATATTTGGAATTTTCAATTTAGCTATATACATATCTTAATTTTAGATCTTGCTTTATGGATTTTCACACGATTTGCAATGTTAACATTCTATAAGAAGCAAATGAAGCCACAATTATAGAATTATAAAATTTTATATAATTGTATTGCTTGTGTGTATGGTCTTGTGGTTGGAATTAATCAACAAGTACCTTATGAAAATTTTAGAAATTAAGACATGTATTTTGGTTTCTACAATTGATTAATAGGCAACTTATGTAAATTTTAAAAATTAAGATATTTGTTAAGTTGCTAGAAATGAAGACATTTATTGATGATATTTTATGAAAATTAGGGAATGTATGATCTTTTTAGAAAATGCACTTGTATGCCTAATGACTGAAACTTGTAAATTGGAATGGATGGAGCTAATAAAATAACAAAATCTTTCTTACATTAAGGAAAACATATTATATTCATAAACATATTGACAAAAATTTCGTAATCTGTATGCTTACAGGACCTCCCATTTATAGTTTCCTAAAAATCTAATCAAGGAAATAAACAGTATACTAAGCAGATTCCTATGGCTTAGGCATTGAGGAAATAACACTTTGGTGAAGGTTAATTGGGCAGAAGTTTGTAAACCTAAAGAGATGGTGGTCTCAGAATAATTCCAATAAGAACCACCAAGTAGGTCAAAATGGTCAAAATAATCTAAAGACTTTTAACAAACTCTCACTCTCTCTCTTTGGGTAAGATGGGTCAATTCCCATTACACACACAAAGGTAGCATTTGGAATTAGGAGCCTAAGGCTAACACTTCCTGAATCTTTAAACATATCCTAATAATGAAACAAACATACAAAATGGACTTTGGGTATAAGGTGGGGGATGGATCTTCCACCTTATTCAAGTTTGACAAATTTTCATCATCGGTAACTCTATCAAAAGTCACATATTTCAGAACTCTAATGACTAACACAATAATAGGGAAAATTGTAGATGGGATTCTTACCTCATAATAGGAGTTGATTGCCAACATCAATAGTCAATTGGAACTATAGATGCACTAAAAAATGCACTTACAGGACATAAAAATTTAGAAAGGCCACTTATTTGGAATGTTTAATAAGAAAATATACAAAAAGTTTATTCTAATCATTCACCTATTGTCCTACAGAGCAAATTGGTATGCTTTGAGCAAGTTAACCCTAGATCAGCCATATGTGTATGGCTCCTAACTAGAGGAAAAATGTATACCAAAGATAGACTAAAGAAGTTCAAAAATATACATAATAATTGTATACTCTGTAGAGAGGAGCTAGGATCCATGCATTACTTGTTTTCGAGTGTCCCCTATCTACAAAAATTTGAACTAGTATGGTGGGAATGTGTTATGAGGGAATGCAATTATGGAAGTGGAATGAAATACTATAGTGATGCTGCCAAAATGCCTTGTGGAGTGATATGTAATGGATCATTTATAAGATCACATTAAGTTTCACGATCAGGGTTATCTGGTTTGAGAGAAATCAAAGAACATTTAGGAGAAAAAAACAAATGCTGAGAGCTTAATTATAGGACTCACAAATGTGATCAGGGAGCACCTTATAGCATTAAAACTACACTATTCTTGAAAAAATGATCAAAAAGTTATTTGGAGAATATAAGCTTACCAAACATTATGTTTTAAATTGTAACTAATGTAAGGCATTATCGTCATATAACCAAAAAGTCTTGATAGTAAATATTAAGATAAACACGATGTCAAGCCTTTTGTAAACATTTCTTGTTATTTTGGTACCGAATAATTAAATTTATTTTTTAAAAAAAACTTAGCCATTTGTTTGTAACTTTAGGAAAAATATATGAAAATAATAGTTGATCAATATCAAATATGTAATAAACAATTTCAATAATTGCTTATTCTTACTAAGAATAATCTGAATTTATACTTTATTTTCTTTATCTTTTCTTCAAGCTTAATTTTCCTTTTATGTTCCTTAATTTTTAGTCTTCTAACCACATTTTCATATATTTGAACATTTTTTATTGTCATGAATTGCATTTTTTTCTATCGTTAACTAATGATTTAAGTTAATATTTTCTCTCCTTAATCTCTAAAAAACATTAAAAGCTATATCAATGAATGGTCGTCATGTTAAGCAAAATACTTATAACTCTCAACCTTACAATAATCATAAAAATATTTATTTATAATAAGTCTCATGCAATTTTTGTTTCCTTTAACAAGTTATATAAATAAAATTAAACTAAGCTTATCAAATGATTTGGGCACCTATAAAATCTTATCCCATGATTTTTATCATTTCAAGAAGTCCTTATAAAGACATTCAAGTTCTAAAAAATTGAACAGTAATTAAAGAAGTGTTGTTAGTTAAAGAATTAGAATATGATGATTTTATTCCCAATTGTTTATTTGAGTTTCAAAGTAAATAATTTAATTTTTGTGTGTGGCTGATAACACAATTAGAATTAATAAAAGTTTGGTCAATTAAGAATTTTTTAATGCATTTTTCAATGTTAAGAATTTAGGATTGGAGAAAGGAAAGGCCAAATTGTGATGAATTTAGTCAATTTTTTGGTCATTTTATTTTTTGAACTTTTTAAAATATTTTATGTTATTTTAATAATACTTTAATAAGTAAAATTATTTTGAAATTATCTGCCTTTTCACTACTCTCCCATCGACTATCATTAAATCATGGCTGCCTGCTGTGATTTCCTTCCCCTTGTGTCGATACACTCCTTCCTACATGCCATTTCTACCTTCATTCACGCCCTCACGTCATCTTCTCATCATACCTGCCCGGTTTGAGCTGAATGTGTTTTCCATTTTTGGAAGCCCAACTAAAGCACACTCCTAAAGCATATCTGACAATTTACTAATGGTAAATATACCCTCCCACATCCATAGCCTTTCCTGACCTCCCCCGTGACAACTGAGGAGTTCCTACCCCTGCCATTCTCTGTTCTTGCTCCACTGAACCAAACCACACCTCAATCATCATCTTCAACAAAAGTCAAAGAAACCAATTTGGAGTTGAGTTGTTGGAGACCTAGATACATTTGGAAAGTTGCATTTTGTAGCTGGAGTTCGTGAAGGTCGTGTGTCTACACCTGAGATGGTGTTGCTATAGGAAACAGTCAAGTGGAGTTATTCTTTGGTAGGCTAGAGGATGGCCTACTCGATGGTGCAACGTTGGGCTAAAGTAAGTTGGAAAAAACTGGGATTCCAAGCCATTTTGATAATAGAAAATGAGCTATTCGTCTTTTGTTTTACTTCTGAGCAAATGGCGAACAAAGCAGCTGACATAGACCTTTGGCATATACAAGGTAAACCTATATTTTTAAGAAAGTGAAAAATGGCTTTTAAGCTTCATAGAGTTAAGATTAAAACTATACTGATGTGGGTTAAGATGCACGAAGTACCCCTTGAATATTGGTCATCGGAGGGGTTGAGTTATTTAGCTAGTTATCTTGGTAATGCTCTAAGAACGGATGAAAATATTGCACATATTAAAAGGGTATGATGGAGTTTGCAATGAAGTTGAGCATGGAAAAATAATGCTCGAGAGCATTCCAATTATAAAATACAACAGTGATGATGAACTAATTGAACATAAGGTCCTATTATCTTACCCTTGGAAATCATATCTGAAAGAGAAAACCAAGTTATAGGCTCCCAAATAAATAAACAAGGAAGGAGAGAGTAAAAAAGTAAAAGTTCAAGCCCCAAAGAATTCGAAAAGTGCTAACAAATTGATAAATATCATGAAAGTAATATGGATACTCGACCATAGTTTTCTAAACAAGATGATATGGTGTAAGCAATGACTAAACCACTTGATAAACAGCAAACTCCTGAAACAAGAAGCACCATCATCATAAAGTATAACATATATGTCCCCAGAAATGACTTTAAAATAGGAAATTAATTGACAACTGAACTAATGATAAAACCAAGACTAAGGCCTAAACCAAATGCTAGGCTTGTAAAATTGAAGTCCCAATAGCAAAAACTGCAATTTAGTGGTCCTTGGACTACGAAATTATATGACCTCTCATGTACCTATCAATGACAGACGCTATATAATTCAAACAGAGTTTATAGCTCATGTTTTTAGTCCACATATACAGAATCAAGAGTGTGTAACAAACTGAAACCTTTGACACTTATCCAAAACATCCTTGATCAGTTAAAAATTGAAGGCAAGAATAAGTATAATAGGTAGAATTCTAATTTTCACTTTTTCCTAAGCATAGATTTCGTAACAAACTCCAAACTACTGATAACATCACTTATGCCTGTATCAACAGAAAAAGGGTGGAAGTTGTAATCCATTAAAATTCTAAGAACTAAATATCAGACCTTCTAAAACAAGAAACACCTCCACTATCATCATCATCCCTTCTACCGAGTTTCTAAGTACATAAGAGAACCACTCACAGACCAGAACTTTACCAGCCCAATATCCATTGCTTACCCATTAACATGCAATTTCAAATCTCTTAAAAGACAAAATGCCTCTCCCATTCTTGTCTTTGGAAACTCTTGAGCTACTGCACAACAAGTAATCCATGAGTCAAGATGACACTCTTCACTAATTTCAAAGGCATCACACAACAGAGAATAGAACTGAAG
Organism: Erythroxylum echinodendron; assembly: GCA_027575705.1. Taxonomy (NCBI): domain Eukaryota; kingdom Viridiplantae; phylum Streptophyta; class Magnoliopsida; order Malpighiales; family Erythroxylaceae; genus Erythroxylum; species Erythroxylum echinodendron. The sequence continues at coordinate 11,199,057 of JANZXR010000008.1, forward strand.
TAATGAATGTGAAGGCATGGGGGCCAAAAAGAGGATACTGTTGTCATTTGGAGGGCTCCCAACTATATAAAAAGATAAGGCCAAAGGTTCTTGATCAGAAGCAATGTTCTTAATGATTGATTGAAGCTTTGTAGGCTCAATTGATTGAAGCTTTGTAGGCTCAACATAAGAGCTTGAATAAAGTGTTATGTGAGATCGGAACTAGATTTCAATGAGTTGGATGGTGATTTAATGGTGAGCTAGCACTTTCCAGGCCTTCAAAACGTAGTTTTCAAATGTCGGATCAAAGTATAGCTCAATTGCATAGCCTTAGGACATCAGGAGTGAAAGATTAATCACCAAAGGCAACAACTTTAGACACAAGATTCAACATTTAAAATCCCATATTGAGATCTAAAGATAGATATAGAAAAATGAACAATAGTTCAATATAGGAGTACCTAGTTGAGAATTGCGTGAATTAGCAACAGCCTATAGAGATGATAACTACTGAAGCAAAACAGGTGAACAATAATCAAACAAATGTAGTAAACGTGAATCAAACAGTGAGCATTGGTTGTGATGTAAAAGGAAATATGGGAGAACTTGAGCAATGGAAAGAAGGTGGATATAGTAAATGAGATCTAAGAGGAAAACCAATATTAAGCATTCCAAATGATTTGCACCATATGAAATGTGAGGGGATTGAATTGCCCCAATAAATAATTGGACTAAGGATTACTTAGCTTCCAAGTAATCGATTTTTGTTAGTTTGGTGGAAACCAAAATAAAAGAGGATGTATTTCAGAAAGGGTTATGTTTTATCCCATATGAATGGCAGGCTCTTAACAATCATTCCAAACATCCGAATGGTAACATTTTGGTGAAACTTGATTGAATTTATTTGATCTTAACAAATTGGTTTTGTAATGACCAATTGCTATATTATGAGCTCACTATTAAAGCTGGCATGATTCTAGTTTGAATTATAATTATGTCCGCATCAAATTGGAAATTTTAGATGGCAACATTATGGAGGGACTTGCAAGCTTTTAACTCTAACATTTCAAGCCTTTAGGTGCTTGCAGGAGACTTCAATTACTTATTGACTCCAATTAAATCTAATGGAAGATGAAGAATAGCACATATAGACACTAGAGAACTTACAGAGTTAACTACTAAGCTTAGACTACTTGATCTCAAAATTCGTGGACCTATATTTACATGGAGTAACCACCAAAAATATGGTAGCCTGGTACAGAGAAAACTGGACAAATGTTTAGTTAATCATCATTGCCTCACTATAATGCATGGAAGCTTTGCAAAGTGTGGTAATCCTTTGATTTAATATCACACTCCAATCAATATGTGTGTCAATAACAAGACAAGGCTAAGGAGATCTCTATTCAAATTCTTTAATTCTTAGTTATTCCCAACTTGATCAATTATAGCAGCTGCCATTAATAAACCCTTTCAAGAAAATATGTAATTACTTGAAAACTATCAAGTTTGGTTGTGTTAAACTCCTCAAGGAGTCTCCTGATCCTATGAGGATAAAGAATATGTAAGTTATGAAGCAACTCCCTTCCACTCAAAATCCACTAATGGCCAACCCCTCAGATCATGTGCTCATTGAGAAAAAGAAGTCTGATCTCAACTCATACTTACAGACATAAGAGGCATACAATTCTCAATTAAGGCCGAAATGGAGAGTTTAGTGGATGAAACAAGGAGATAGAAATATCAAATATTTCTATAATGTGATTTAGGGTAGGAGAAATACAAATAAAGTAATATCCGTTGATATTAATAGAAGATTAATTCATGATCAAGAAGAGTTGAAAGAGGCCGCAGGAAGACACTTCAATAAGATAAATGAGGTAACTATACACTCAACTAATCTTCCTGGCATTTTGCTTCATAAATTGGTAGGTTCTATAAGGCATGTTCAACAGCCTAAATTTCTCAAAGAAGGTACATCTAAGGAGATAAGAGAAGTATTATTTTCATTCCACCCTGACAAGGACCCAAGACCAGATGGGTTCAATGTAAGGTTCTTTCAAGAGAAATGAAATGTCTTACAAACTTTAGTAGTAAGGGCTGTTCAAGAGTTCTTCAAAAGTGGTAGAATATTATTAAAATGAATAAGACTAACTTAGTCTTCATTCCCAAGGTAGGTCCCTAATCCCAAATGCTTAAATGATTACAGGTCTATTGCATGTTATAATGTGATAGACAAGATTATTGCAAAAATTCTTACCAACAGGTTGAAAGTTACCTTACCTAGCTTAATCAATCTAAGTCAGGGTACTTATGTCCTAGAAAGAAGCATGGGTTATGACATCCTGCTAGCTTAGGAAATGTTCAAAGATTACAATTCTAAAGAGCATATCAAGAGTTATGCACTCAATATTTATTTCACTGAAGCTTATGATACCATTAAATGGAGATTTCTTATCCACTCTTTGTAGGCTCTTGGATATCCATATGAGTTCTTCAAATGGATCTTGCATAATGTCTGTCTCTTACTCAGTATTGTTGAATTGAGAACCTTCTTAACTTTATATAACTGCTATAGGAATTAGACAAGGTGATCCTCTCTCCCCCTATCTATTTGTGATTATTATGGAGGTACTACAAAGGATTACACAAATGTTTGTAAAGGAAAATCCTGAATTCAAATTCCATTATAGATGTGGTATTGGGATTAATTAACTCTCATATGTAGATGATTTACTCTTTTGAAAGCTTTGTAGATGTTTCATGAAGTCTTTGGGCTCAAGTTTAACTTAAGTATGAGCATTGCTAATCTATTTAGACAAAATTATAGAAATTTTATGAATATGATAGTGAATGCTAGACTCAGTGTACACCAACTGCCTCACACTTATTTGGGAGTCCTAATTTCTACAAAGAATCTCAAGGAAGCCGATTGCAGACCTCTAATTAAAAAAGTTAGCAAAAGACTCTCTCAATGGAATAACAAATTCTCATCCTATAGAGTTAGAGTACAGTTGGCCATCATCATTCTTAATAATTTGCATATTTAGTAGTTATCACATATAGCTATTCCTAAAGGATTCCTAAAGAAAATTGATAGAAGTATTAGAGATTCATTTGGCATGGACATAATTCTAGTGGGAAAAATTATCCAAAGTTAAATGAAGTGTCATATGTCTTCTTAAGTAGTATGAAGGGATGGGAATTAACTCAACTACCAAAATGAGCAAAAGCTTATATGTTTCACATCAAATAGAAAAGCATTTAGTCTATCTCCCAAAAAACTTTGCAATCTTACAATTTTCGATAGATCTTACACATGAGGTCCTTCATGCATCCTTATATGAGGCATCATGCTGGAAATGGGAAGAACACAACTTTCTAGTTGTATAATTGGCATGCCTTCCTCTTTACAGCCTTAAAAGTATCTATCCCCAGAGAAAATATAGTCCAAACTTTGATCCAGAATAACAGGTGGAATTGGTTGATCCATATATGTAGAGTAGTCAGTTCTATTGTTGAGCAATGACCTTCATACCTTTCAAGTCAAGCATAAGAAGATAAGATCATATAGGAACTCCATAAGTCTAAAAAATTTACAACTCAATCGTGCAAAGAATTGTTGCTAGGACCTATGGTCAAGTTTCCACTTTACAAATTGATACAGAGATTAGGTATTGCTTCGGCTCACTTTTTCATCTTATGGTTAACTTCTTTACAAAAACTGAGAACTAGAGATAAAATTAAGTTCCAAATTTTAGACACAAATGTCCCTTTATGCTTTGGAGAACCTGAAACCTTAGATCATATTTTCTTTAAATGTTCTCAAACTAAACAACTATAGAGTGCTTTTCTTAATATCTTTGGGTTACAAGACAATGATCTTAGTTGGATAAACACATTGACTTAGGTTATCAAACTGAGATGGTCTAATAGAGAAGATCAAAGGTTCTTCAAAACTAGTTTTGCTATGTTGGTACACTACATCTGGGGGATGAGAAATACCAAAATCTTTGTAAGGTTGAGTAGTTCAAAGAATATGGATGGAACTGTTTATGGCTCAAACTAAGGATGACCATTATGATTAATACTAATCATCTACTCTTGTCTAATGTTATTAGATTGTAATTGAACATCTAGAATATAGGGTTGTCGGATATATCCAACTATGCACTTTTTGCATTAGTTTGAGCTCCATTCTTAGAAGATGTAACCTCACACATTCTGTAATTTCCACTTTTTAAATGAATTTATTACTTAAATTATAAAAAATGTAATGTCAATGTTAAATAGTTTCAGATTCTTTGTTAGTTGAGCTGACAATACAATTATTAGAAAATTAACATAAATTTAATTTTATTAGAATTTAAAGTATTATTAATACTATCTTAATAAATTTTACTTAATACTATAAAACTTATTAAAATTTTAGAGGATGGTTAACCTTAAAATTAAGGAGGAAGTTAAAGTTGTGCTTACTTTTAGCACCTTGTTGTTTAGATGTGTGTGGTTGATATGCCAACATGTCGAAGAATAGGCAATGCTTGGTATAGAAGTTTACAAATTCATTTACTACAGAGATCTCCTTACGGTAATCAAACTCTAGTTTATCATGTAGATTTGTTAGTAATTTTTTAATTGGAAAATTATTCATTACAGATTTTTATAAAATTATGGTTAAGAAAATTAAATTCAATCTGAATTAAAGATAATAACGACCCAACAAAGGATCTAGCTAAAGTTAGGTGAAGAAAATGAGCCTTAATTAGTATGGATTGATTATGTATTGGGCATGTGATGAAGTGACCTAATAAAGTTACTATAAATAGTTGCTAAGGTCTCCTGCTGCCTGCTTAAGTAAGTTTGTGGACATTCAGTTTCTTTGTCTCATTAAGCAGCCATCACTTTAAAAAAGACACGGAAAGACGTTGATGGCATAAGGATATACAACTTTCTTAAAGGTCGATCGAAACTTTCAAGACCTTGTTTAAATTTTGAGGAGCTTGTTTAAGCAGTTCAACAACTTGTTCATTGTGCAATAAATAACAAAATAAGCATTTTTCACATTTTTTCTGTTAATACAAGTTCATGGTTGATCCTAGGTCTATAATTAAAGTTCATATGATGACTAACATGTGGTATTAAATCAATTCCATGATTGTATGAAAACTATGTGTTTACTAAAGTCTTTAGACACTATTAGTTAAAGATGATTGTACTTGCTTATGATACACTTGCACAAATTTCACGAATTATGACAAAATAATTTATATATATATTGATGATCATCATTTTGTTCTTAATCATACGGATTGTTGTACATTGTCATAATACAGGTAAAAGTCTTAAGATCTGTGTCGATTTTAAGCATTTTAAAGATCATTGGGTATTTATATATAGATTGACCATGAGCCTATGTCTTCAGGACATATACAAATACACATATAGATCTATTGGTGAATAAGATATAGGGGATATAAGTATGTAATCTCATAAGGGTTTTCTCCAATATGGTTTTGCATTCAATGAAAAAAAACAAATTTCTCTAATGGAATTTAATATAAAGTTCAAAGAAATTGACACCAACAAATGAAAATATGATACATTTCAGATCATGTGGGTATCGTCACACTTTATCATACTTTATTTTCTCGTTCATGTTAGTGAGATATTAGATATGTGTGATTATATTAGATCTGTATCGCATATGATACATGCATTTGATATTTTTTTAGTATAGAAAGTCTTACAAGATCAAATGATAGACTTTCATTATCTTTGGATCAAATATTTTAAATTAGTTAACCACTTTTACTGTTTTTATTGTTGTTAAAACTGCTGCAATTAATATTTACCTAAGGGGAAGAATGTTAGTAATTTTTAATTGGACAATTAGGGTTTTATAATGATTAAAGATAATAAAGAAACTTAATAAAAATTTAATTAAATAGGCTAAAGCCCAACGAGGAAAATGAACCATAATCAATGTGGGCTGGTTATGAATTGGGCTTGCGATGCGGAGGCATAATAAGGTTACTATAAGTAATTATTAAGGTCTCATGTTGTCTGCTTAAGTTATAGAAGTTCAGTTTCTTTGACCCGTTAAGAGGCCCATGCATTAAGAAAGTCACAAAAAGACGTTAACGAGATAAGAATATACAACTTTCATAAAGGTCGATCGAAAGTTTCAGAAACTTGTTTAGGCAGTTCAACAACTTGTACATCGTGCAAAAGATAGCAATAGGTATTTTCTGCATTTTCTCCATTAATACAAGTTTATGGTTGATCATGGGTCTATAATTAAATTTTGTGTTATGACTAACATGATCCAATGTTGTTTGGTGGACTGAGATTTGATTAGATCACCCTTTTAATTCTTCCATGTTGTGGGCAGTTTTGGAGTGCTCAATCCAGTTGTTTTCTTTATCACTTTCTTTGAAAGATCAAAACCTTTTATTATGGACTAGTTAGGAAAGGCCAACCGAATAGGCACTAATATAGTTCAGCTTGACAATGGGATTAACCCAGTGCCGAAAAGAGACTGAAAGCGGTGCCAAGTACCAAAGCAGATTGTAACTTGTTTCCAATTTTGTTTGATGTCAACCAGACAAGCGAAGCATGTCTGGAATTGCTAAAAAATTGCACAGGTAAAAGTTCCAGAGTCTGGTTTGAAGCTTGTCAATGTTCAACACTCAACTAACTCACTAGTTAGCTTTGTCACATAAGTTGTGTCTTAATTGATGAGGAAGGTTACCTAAACCATTATCACTTCCCTACTACTTAGGTAGAGGTTCGACAGAAATGTTTCATAACCAACCCGTAAATATAGTTAATTGTTCCTTTAAATGGACTTGACCAGTCATTTTCTCATGTGTTGGTTATCTGAGCATAGATGTCCAAATTAAGCTGGAACCTTGAAAATGACAATGGAAGACAGGTGTCACAGCAAAGTTGGACAGGAAGATGAAGGAAATTAAGTTTACAACATCTTTCTATGAGCTCATTTAGTGCATACATGGAATATTCCTGTGTATGGATTATGCAGTAGGTTACCTCCTGAGAATTCTGGCACGTCCTGTGCCCTTTATCCAAGGGAAATAAGCAAGCACACTGTTAAAATGTCCAGTTTTCCACAGCAGCAGGAAAACCTGAGGATGTTCCTACTTGCTACGCCTGAAAAGAAATGAAATTTGTTGAAATCTTTTACAGCTTTATTAGTGATTGGCTTTAGTTCAGCCAAGAAGCTTAGGTGAACAGGACTCCAGAGAATGATGAATTAGTATAGCACTAGCTTGAAGAGAATAAACTATCTAAAATTGCACACCTAGATTATGAATTGAATCGGCCTTGAAAGATTCATTGATCAACTTAAAAAGGATGTGAAAGGTACAATATAAGGATTCACTGAGAAGTAAAGAGATATAAAGAGATTGAATACATACATCGTCTTAACTAATAATAAGCAATCTGTTGGTCATCGGAAACTTCCATTGTTCGATGTAAAACAACATTGATTTTCTGATGCGCCAAAGAGGCGGACAAAGACAGTGCAGCTCTCAGGTCATGTTTCAGAATCTGCACCATTCTCTTCATTATCATTGTGAGGATCATCTGAGCACTAGTATCTTTTATCCTGTCTCGTCAAACATCTTCTTCCTTGAAATCCTTTTTCCTTTCTAAGCTTCTATTATCAGACCAAGAGCACCCGCATGCTCATAGCCACAAGGAAATTAGTTTTGATTGTGGGATTTTTTCTACTCCTGCAATTTGCTGCAAGATCAGTGATGCTATCCGTCCAACAGATAATGTTTTCAGACAAAAATGTTATATGGCACGTGCATGTTCGGCCTAAGATGTGAACTAGCATACTATAGCGAAAGGGAGGTATGGCCCCTGGATATAAATGAATGATTGCTGAGGTTTCCAACTGTCCTGACAAATAAATCAAACAGTTTCAGAGGTAAGTATTAACCAAAAAGGTTGAAATGAACAGACCCCAAAACAAAAAAAGTTCCATTGTTGCCGCAATAACGATTTCTTTTTTCTAGTTTTACCCAAATAGCTTGCAACTTAAGTCAAAGAGGGTCTGAGGGATAGAAATCTTCACATATCATAGAATGGGATAAGAATACCTAAATTTTTCTGCTTATTTTGGCGTGGGAGGAAGCAACATTCTCTTGCGGCCTTTAATAAAAACTACCAATCACTAGCCCATGACATGGCTTTTCAGGAAGTGTTCAAAGTTAGCATTGAAAGTCAGAAATGGTAAGAGTTAATATGTCCAAGAACCAAAACATCCTTAGCTTTTGGAAATGTTACAAATTTCACATACTGCCATTTTTCTGAGAGTAACGTAGCAAATAGTTTCTGATCTATCATCAATTATGCAAGCATTATGGGTCCTATTGTTATATGTACCATCCATCCATCTACACTGACTTACCAGTCAACTTCTGACGCATAAAATGGACGTCTGAGCAAACAGACACATTATTTTGGCACTGGGACATTCACGTTTATCCTCCAATTACCATCCCCACATTCTTGTGTATACAAGGTCCAGTCTTTTCCATACCTTGTGGGTGTTGCTTATCTACCTTTACCTGTGGTATGGGCACAGAGTTCTGCTCTTTGGTGAAGGCACACTGCTATTAATGCTGTATATCTTAGCTTGATAAGGTTGTTAATGTACTACGTATCTTCATAACTTCTGTGTGTCGGCAACGTACGATGCACATACACATTATCCACCAGTAGGGTACTGGTAATTGCCCCAATGCATGGAAGCTGATGGTCCACCCTTTTTAGCATTTCCTTAGATTTCAAAGTATCAAATATTTGGATCATTTGTTTTCTCAATCAAACAATAAGCTCTGTCAATTGTGAGTATTACTGTTTTTCTGGAAATGCATAATGCAAGCCCAACGAGCCTCAACTCCAGTGGCATGTGATTTTGCTTAGATGAGTACCCTGTCCCCCGTATTTGGTAGGTTGGAGATTTGCGTTTCAACAATCTGCTTAACCTCGTATACAAAATGTGTTACTGACTTGTTAGTCCTCCAAGTATTGCAGCCCTATAGCTGAAAACTCGGCCAGCATTTTCCTCATTCTTATTGATTGCAATGCTTGCTTGTGTGATACCTGTAAAAAGTGTATGGACTTGTAATAAGAATTAAAAAGTTCATTTTTTGAATAATTAAGCACTGGCATTAGAAACTTCCTTGTTCTATTATTGCATGAGATCTGATGGCACTTGGACTAATTAGATCAGAGTCCAGGTACCTGGAATGAAAATGATACAAAGAAATAACAAAATGATACTTAGGAGTTCCATTTATTCAATTATATAGTTAAATCAGACAAAACAGTTAGCGAAGCCTTAGTAGTTGTATTGTACTAAACTGGTGTCAGAAACAATGTCCAGAGAAGCACATCACATGGGACCTCTATTAGGACAGCAATGTCACATGTGAAGCTGCCCTTGGGCCAAGACAAAAAATGGGTTTGTGATGCAGAAATTTGCCTATTTGTGATGCAGAAATTTGCCTATGTACACAGCTAGTTCTGGTGGGGGATTGCTAGATATGAGGCTTGAGTTGCACTGCTTGGTTGCTGGGATACACACCCATCTTACTAAATAAACCTGCTAACTCCAATAGCTTCTTGCCAGATTTCCTTTCGTCTTTTACTTACTCTTTTCACTTGGAATCTGCAGATTGGAACTTAACTGCCATAACTAATAAATTTCAACCTTGTCAGAATGAACGATCTTTTTAATTCCACTTACCCACAAAAATGTTCTCAGGGTTTAGCACACATGGGTGTCTTTAACCTCGAGTCCCCACTTCACCCAAGTACTGTCTTTATTAAGAGTCTAGTATGCATTTCGCCTTCTATATTTTGTTATGAAAGTTACAGTATTTAATGAGCACACATGCATGGAATCACAAACAAGATTGCCCTAGGTAACGTTGCTGTATCTAAATTGCTATAAACTATATATTGCAGGATGATATACAGCATTATTAATGCTTCAGAGTCTCTCAACTCGACATGATTGGCTCTAAATTATATTAATGTGATCAGATTAGCTTACTCATTTTGTGCGGTGCTTCTCTTTTATGCTAATGCCCATAAAAAAGGCCTACTCATTCTGAACTCAACCTCACAATTTAAAGTCAAAGAGTTCAATTCACCCCTTCCTCTTTATGCCAAGTCACTAGCTGAAGGACCAAGAAAAATTCGCATATTTAACTCACATGAGCTAGCGTTCTCGTAAAGAATGATGTTGAACATGGAGGCAGCGCAAGTTCTAGGTTACAGTCAAGGCTAACTTAACGTCCATGTGGCACGAACTACTTGTTAGCTACAAGATGCAGATAGGTGTACATATGACTCTTGTTACGAGATTCACGATTTCCCTGCTCTTAAGGACAGGAACAAAAGCGCAGGCATGTGTAAATGGTTATTGACAAGAGCAAATACACGCAAGAGGAAGGCAAATTGTATGTATAAAAATTTTTGCAAGTTCTTTCAATTCATCTAATAAACATATTCTGGTGAAAACAGTAAGAACATCTTAGACGATAAAGACTTTTTTAAATAATAGGAGCTTGTTAGTTAATAGGAGCCTTTTATGGGATATGACCCCTGCTTAAACGAAATGAGCCTACTAAATGATAAATCCTGTTAAAATAATTTGAAAACAAAAGGTTCTTGTTAAAACTGTAAAGGAATCTCTTGTAAGTTGAAAATATAAGGAGTCTTTTAAAAAGGTAAGAGAGCCTCTTAAAAAATAACACACACATAATATAATGCGGAAATTTAAAAATTAAAGAAAGAGAGAAGAAAGAAGTGGTTGATTATAATGGTTCGACTTATAACCCAAGCCTACATCAAGTCCCTAAGTATCCAACTTGAGTGTTTTACTATAAAAATCGAGTATTAAATTTGATGAACTTCTCCAAGCTCACAAGTACATATTTTTTAAGGTTCTTAACCTTTTACACTCGAAGTGTATAATAAGCTTATAAAAAACTCACAAAAAAATAATAACAATTTCTTTCTTGATATAGTGATTTTAATTTTGAAAGCATAATAGCAATGATACGATTCTCAAGAGTATAGATGTTGCTCAAAATGTTTTGACGATCTGAATATGTTCGTTCTACTTCATAAGTGTTGCTTTTTTTTGGAAAAGTTAAATTGTAATTAATAAATGCAATAATAACAAAGGAGAGTTTCACATCCAAAAATGACAATAAACACAAGCCCCTTCTAAAGTAATGACGCCGTATGACACAAAGCTACAATCCTAACGTTAACATTTCATTACGATAATCTTTCATAAGTGTTGTTGCTCTTCCTTAAATAGTCAATTTCTTCAACTAGTCATTGCTTCACTCGCATCTTTAGTCAACTTGATGAATTTAATCTGGAATAACTTTAATGTCATCTTTGCCAAAAATCTTCCAGTAATCACGAAGCAAATATATGACCTTTTCTAATAAGGTAAGTTTATAAAGAAGATTCATGCATGAAAAGAAAGCGTATTTTTTATGATTTTATTTCCTTTTTCAGAATTAGACCGTTAATTTTACAATGAAATAAATCCAACTTGAATTTTGAAATATTATACAATTATCATTAAAATCGTTAAATATAAACCTTGAGCTAACAATCTCCTCCTTTTTGAAGATGACAAGCAATAATAGATATAGTTTTCAAAATTCAAAAAGATAATAAATGATTTCGATCAATACCTTTGACTTTTATATATTCAGTCATAATTAGTAGGAGCTTGTCTTTTAAGAAAAGAACATATCGTTTATACATCACAGATTTTCACAGTTTTCAATAACATAATCAATCATATATATATATTCGAGCAACATTGAGAAATATGCATTTAGAAATATATCATCATATATGTAAAAAAAAATGCAAAAATATATCATATAAACTCTCCCCTTTTTTCGTTATCAAAAATAATAAAGGAGTACTGGGAGGAAGTTAAAAAAAAATGAAAAAATTGACACAATCAGTGAGAAGATTTCCTAAGGAGAATTTGTAAAATCCAGGATTTAGGTTTAAAGGCTATCTATTTGTTCATGTATTTGATCCTAATTTGTGCGAATGTCCCTTAGCAGTTGTAAAATATCCATATTATTTATGTCTTGAGGAGGGACAGGAGCCTGTTGCTCTAGAGTAGGACCTACAATTCATGACATCATTCCTCTATATTCTAAGGAATTAGAATAAAAGGATCTTGCTAAACAAAATGCAAGGACAAGTAGTAGAAAATATTCATGCAGAAATAATATCAGAGTGTTTTCTTAACACGCAAAATCTATCTTCAAAGAGTGGCTTGGTGAAAATTTCAACTATTTGATTTTCAATACTAATATGAAAAAGATCAATGGTTCCTTCTAAAACATGATCTCTAAGAAAATAATGTTTGATTTCTATATGCTTAGCCCTAGAATGATGCACGGGGATTTAAAAAGATTTATAGCACTCTATCACATAATATAGGAAAATGAGAAATGTTTAGAGAAAAATCCTGTAGTTGTTGCTCCATCTATAAGATTTGAGCATAACAACTGGAAACTGCTATCTATTTCACTTCATTCGTTGAAAGCACTATGCAATTTTTCTTCTTACAGGACCAAGATATTAGACATCCTCCAAGAAATTGACAATGACCACTTGTTCTTTTTCGATCGACTTCATCACCTACATAATCTATATCACAATAGCCACTATGTCAAATGAATCAGTTTTTGGATACCATAGATAAAATTCCATAATTCCGTGGAGATAACTGATGGCGTGTCAAACCAACAAAAATAAATTCCTACTTTAGAACACTTCAACTAGCAAAGTGGTGAATAGGGTCACACTACAAGAACCAATGTAGCAATTGTTTATTTGTTCAAAAACAATAAAAATAAATAGAATTGATTTATGAATGATTAATTTTAGAACACGAAATCACGCATAAAGCAATTAAAAATAAAGATTGAAAATAATATAAAGAAAGGCCTAGCCAAGGTACTCCTCCGTTCAATAAGACTCAAAAACGTAAATTCAATTCATTCTTATGGACAAAGTTATAGCAGACAGTGAACAACACATATTAACCAATTCATTCGTAATTATTTGATAACCCGAGTAAAGCTCTGCAGATTATTACCCTAACCAATTAGACTATTTCTAAGTAAAGTTTCGCAGAATATAATCTATGGCAGTAATAGACTCTACTGGACCTTTGTCTTAACCAATAAAACCAGAGAAGCCGCAATCTATTTAGATTAAATTATTTAATCTCACTAATTTCTTAATTGAAATTAATTCGCCACTTCGATAGATAGAAATCATAGATTCGCTAATCTATTCGGCAATTTATCACCAAGTCAATCAATTAATAGGCCTCATTAATTAATAGACACGGCAAAAATAAATTGATTAAAGCGCAGAGATCAATCAAACATAAGAGATAAACAGAAGCAATCAAACCAAAGGAGTCTCACGAATTACATTAATCGAACATTAGACGCCTTGTCTAGATGAAGAGTTAGCCACGCATAGCCATGGCAAAAGACATTGTTCTTAGAGAAGGGTTTTGTGTTTTTCACGCACAAGAGCTGCCGTTATTCTCTCAATTCTGATTCTGATTGTTGTTAATTTCCTAAAATGAGACTATTTGTAGTCTAGGTTTTCTCTTCACAATAAGTAAAATAGGACCCAATAAAATATGAAAATAAAGCTCCAATGGACTACATATAACTTGACTTCGTCCAGCATAAGGTGTAACACCACATTACCCTAGGGTACGTACCGGAAAGCCCGTAGGTCATTCCAACACATATCCTAAGATAAGGGAGCGCTACGTGCAATCACTACAGAACTCCACATGGCATC
>JANZXR010000008.1:11213058-11223357 GCA_027575705.1 Erythroxylum echinodendron
GAGTGATTGGAGAGGATCAACTTCTCAAAATGTTGATAGGAGTGATACAGCCACTCGAATAGCTGTTTATCCTTTTTTACATTCAACAAAATCAATCTACAAAGTGTCATCTATTACATTGTTCTATTGCTCCTGTTCTTGAGTACTATTTCTTTGCGATTGTTGTTGTGTTTGTTCTTTATTTCTGCAGCCCAGCCAGGTAGGAGCTCTCTGTTCCTATCAGAGTACTTTGATCTGAGTAATTAAAATAATAGGAATCTACTCCAGTCATAACAAGTAGTACTGTGTTGTATGGTACAACAAACTTGAGAGAAGTACAAGAAGAGCTTGCAAAGGAATTCAATATATATTTTGAACCTAAACTCCATAATAATGGAGTAGATAACAAACATATATATAACGTGATATTAAGATCAGTATTTAATTTTAAGAGATGAATCTAAATAATCAGGCGTATATTTGAGTTAATGTGGTGTTTGTTCTTCTGGACAAGTAAAACCTGGATTAGGCTTTTTAAGTACTGCTGTCTTGATTCTACAAAACTAACGAACTGAGGTTTCTCCCTTTGCTGCACCAACGATATATAAAGTTTAATACCTGAGGATGTAGAAGAGAGTGTAAAAGTAAAACCATTAGAATTCATTACTTGCTTGAGATTAGCATAGGGCACTCCTCAGATGTAATCCACATCCCATCGGAGATTTGTCTGCTATATGTCCAACTACGAGTATGTACCATATGTAAAAAGATATCATGTTTCGGCCATTTCTAATCAAGGTAGAGAAATGTAAAACCTTTTGGAAAAATCACTTAAATGCATCAGCTTGCGGTAAAGTGACGAAGGAAAGCAGGTAGGAAATGCCTGTATATGGGACCCTAAAGACCCAAGCAATAGTTGCATTCGGTCGCTGATCTCTGGCATGGACAGAAAGAAGTGTAACTTTTTAAGACACTAGCAAGACAGAACCAAATGGCTATTAAATGACTGGGTATATTATGTCAATATCTTTAATACACTCATATTTTCATATATGTTTATGACTTAATTTAGAGTCATTTACATTCATTTTATGTTCATCTATGGCTGGTTTATCATGTTTTAGCATTATTCGAGATTCGTTGACATAAAATGCATAAATGAAATAAATAGACTTGAATTGCACTGTTTTTAGGTTTATGGAAGATTTGACCTTTGGTCATTGTGAGATTTTTATCTTGAGACTGGTTTAGCCAAAAATTATAAAATTTCATACTTAAATTCTTGACTCATTGATGGATTTTTTGGAACCAATTGCAAATTTTTTTGGAGCTGAAATTTAGGAGAAATAAATTCCCGAAATTTGCATCAGATTTTGGATTGCCAGAATGACCTTTTGACGATGTTTTTAACATAACTTTTGACTCAGATGGTGAAATCCGTGATTCAAGTCTCATATTGAAGCTAACTCAAAGAAGAAGATACTGATAAAATTTGAGATCCTAAGTTTTCACCATTTAATTTTTATGCACTGTTGAAATTGACCTCCACCTATTCCAACCAGCACCATTTCAACAACTAAGAGCAGCCTCCACTAATCAGCCCTCACCATCGCAACTCCAACAAGAGGCTGTCTCTTTGTACCCCACACTCCATTCCTTTAAGTATGCAGCCAGCTATTCCCATCTACATGAGCTCCATACTCTTATCATTCAGTAAAAAAGGCCCCATTTTATTGACCAGCTCCTAGCTTTAATTATTTCATCCCTCCATACCTCCACTCACCAAAACAATTATCCATCCTCTCCATCAACGCACAAACCCATTCTCAAGCCCCACATTCCATTCCACCAAGCTGCCTTCCACTAAATCAAGAAGCCTCCAATCATTTCTCTCCAGTAGCTCTCTCATCTCTCAACCAATGCACCTTCACTTACCTACACCACCAGCTCTCCAACCTTCACTTCTTCACCACTTCACCAACGCATGGACAGCCAAACCTCCATGCCATTCTCTGATTTTCTCTCCAGCCTCCATACATGCAAGCCTTGAATTTCTTTCCAATCTTCCATATACATCGTAACCTCCACTCCATCAGCCTCCAATCACAAAAGCCTCCCATTCTATACATAGACATATACTCAAGCCAACCTCCAACCAGCTCCATGGGAATCACACACCTAGCCTTCATATAAAGAAAAAAAACAAAGCATTCATTCTCTCCTCTCACACACAATTGACGCAACCCTCCAGCCTGCACCCAAGGAAAACGCTACCTCCACTCACCATTCACTCATGAAAAAGCCTGCCTCCACTCAAAAACAACACTAGCCTCCACAAGAAAATAACGCAGCTCCTCCACATTCAGAGACCAAAACAACGCCTCCACTCACACAGGCTGCAACATTCATTTTTTATTTATGGAAGTGGTCTCCACCAGCGACATGCACACTCTCCACTCACTTTAAACTCTCCCGCCAGCCACCAGCACAAAAAAAAAACACAACCACCACTTCATTCATGCACCAAAAAGCCTTCACTCATGCTACTAGTCTTCCAAGAGGTGCAACAAAAAACACAAGCCTCCATTCTCCACTCACAGCCTACAAAGTATCCATACAAGGAGAGGGGAGAGCTCATATTTTTCTACTGTAGTTTGGAATTGAGCTCTTAATTTTTATTTGATTCCTTTATGAGTTTATATAGAGTTTATGCTTGTGGATTGCTTGCCATGATGGTTTGTGGGTAAAACTTTAATTTCTCTTAGGGATTTGATATATTTGTTGATGCTTTAATATTGAATTTTGCTAGAATATCCATGATTGAAATTTTATTTACTTGTTGATTTTCCCTTGGATTTATTTTTTATTCCTTTGGATTATTGGAAATTACCTTGGTATAAATTCGACTTTGGAAAAAGGGAGTTTTTACTAAAAGATTGAAGGAAATTTCAACTAAGATTTTCTTGTGAGTTGGGAGACCCAAGAAACTTAGGAGGTGAAAATTGAAGTTTTGGAACTTAAGAAACTTTAGGAAAAACTTAAGTAAGGGATTACTAAGTGATGTCTAGAGTGGATAAATTAATTCATCTTTGGAAAAAGGGGATTAATTACTCTTAAAATTCACCTACAAGGTTAGGATGTTTCAGTTGTGGAGGATAGCTAATTTAATATTAAGGTTGACAAAAATATCATTCCCTAAGAGAAAGTCATTCCCTATTAAATTTAATACTTTTAATGAAGTCAATTGTTGCAATCTTTTCTTAATTAGTTACTGCAAAATTTTTTCATATTCATAGTTATTTTGGTCGCATTGAATTGGGTAGTTGTTTAGAAATTTATTTAAGTTAATTTTGTTTTTTTAAAAAAATTCTTTACATAAATTTTAATTTTCCAAAATTTTATCCAACCCGATTTCAAATACCGTTAGTTAGCGTAGAATTAAACTTTCTCATAATCCCTGTGGACACGAATCGATTCTTACCGATTTATTACTTACTTCGATAACTGTGCACTTGCGGTTTACGAACAAAATACCCTCATCAGATATATACATATACACACATCCAAAGTTATAAAAAACATAGCCAGATCATCTACATAATAATATACGCATACAATCTTCTGATTCAAGAGATAAAAAACTGAGAGAGTGCTAGAGTACTTATTTAAAGAGTACTAGGGAGTTTATGAGGGAACTCTTATAGGTGTTATGAAGTACCCAATCTCTTGTATTTTTCTCTTCTTGAAGCTAGTGAAACCTCAGTGTGAGATTGACTCTTAGATGTAGATAGCTTTGTGTTATCGAACCAAGTAAAATTTTAGTCTTCTTACTTTTCTTCAACTTTTCCATTTCTACAAAACAAGTTCAAGCATCAACCATCATCAGTCTTGTTAATAAAGAAATAGAAAGCCATATAAAGATCCTAACAGATTGGTAGGAATGCTCTAGGTCTCTGTCCACACTCCTATTGATAAGTCAAGAATCCATCAAGAAGGAAGCTCAAGAACATAATAAGATCTTTACCAAGAACTTACAAAATGGTGGGAAAAGAGATGGAATAAAAGAGGACTTTGCAATCTGGAAATTACAGATGCAAGTCCTGCTTGAATCCTACGAATGTTTTGGGGCCACAGATGCTACATATGATGATGAGAAAGATCCTGTCAAGAATATGAAGAAAGCAAGATTGGCTCACTGCAAGCTAATGTTGCATCTTTTACCAATTGTCATAAAAAAATGAAAGATTGCAGCACTGTAAAGTTGTTATAGGAAAAACTGGATGAGATTTACTCTAAACGCTGCTTACCAAACAAAATAACCCTGTTGCACAATCTTGTAAATTTCAGAATGAATACAATAGTAACCCTTAAAGACAACTTGGATTATTTCTTTAAACTAATTCAGGATCTTGAAGCAACACGGGAGAAAATTTAAGAAGAACACTAACCAGTGGTGATTCTAAAGTCAGTTCCACAGGAATACAATGGATTCAGGAAGGTGGTCATGCATGCTAGTGGTGATGCTCTAACAGTAAAGAGGGTTCTTGATTCTTTGATGGAGGAAGTGATAGAGAACAATCACTTTAAAAAGGAACCAGAGGTGATGTTCCTATACAACAGATCCGAGCGCAAATCTGCACGAAATGGTTCAAAGAAAGGTGTGGACAGAAAGCTAAGGGGAAAGGCAAATAGAAAAAAAAATGATGATGAAAAGAAAAAGAATAAAGCTAAAGGTAAAAAATGCTATTATTGTGATAAAGAAGGACACTTTTCTAGGGATTGTAGGAAGAAAAAGAAGGACAAAGAGGCACAGAAAGGTGATTCTGGAAATGTTGAGAAGCTTGAAGAATCCAGTGGAGATGAAATACTTGCCATAATAGCTGAAACAGAGGAGTTATCAATAGAATGGATTCTGGACTTAGGCTGCACAATGCATGTAACTTCCTACAGGGACTGGTTCTCTTCTTTTGAGAACTTTTCAGCCAAAGTAAGAATGGCAGACGTAGGGAAACAAGATATCCAAGGCATTGGCAATGTTTCCATCAAGATGTATGATGGAAAGAGGAGAACATTGAGCAATGTGAGATATGTCCTTGGAGTTATAAGAAATCTTCTATTATAGAGTATCTTTGACAAGCAAGGATACAAGATAAGGCCTAAGGATGGTTTGAGAGAAATCATCAAGGATGGTAAGGAGTTCATAAGGGCAATTGAAAGGGGGGAGGGGGTTTATACTTTGTTGTAGGCATTACAGAAATTAACCTAAAAATAGAGGAAAAAGAGCTAAACTCAACTATTCTGTGGCATGCAAGACTTGTACATGCAGGAAACAAAAGCCTCAAATACCTAGAGCAACAGGGACTGCTACCAAACACAACTATCAAGAAAATTGAGTTATGTGAGGGGTGTATACTAGGAAAAAATCACAAAACCCCTTTCCTAAGGAATGCAAAAAGAGCCATTAGAAGCATGGAATATGCTCATAGTGACCTATGGGGGCCAGCTCAAACTCAAACTTTGGGAGGTAAGAGGTATTTCATGTCTGTTATTGATGACAGGTCACAAAAATGCTAGATATATCTCTTGAAGACAAAAGATGAAGCACTAAAGGCATTTGTGAAATGGCACACCTTGATGGAGAACCAAATAGAAAAAAGGTTGAAGTGCCTAAGAACAGACAACGGGCTGGAGTTCTGCAACAAAGAGTTTGATGACTACTGTGAAAGGAAGGGAATTCAGAGATACAGAACTGTCAAGTCTACACCTCAATAGAATGGAGTAGCAAAAAGACTTAATAGAACCATACTTGAGAAGACCAGATGCATGTTACCGATTCAAAGGGACTACATTAGGAAGGTCCTATGATGTAAGTATAGGTTGTATAATGTATATCATGATATGTATTAGACCTGACTTAGCCTATACAATCAGCCTACTTAGCAGATTCATGGCTAATCCAGGTCTAGAACACTGGTAGGGATTTAAGGTAGTTCTTAGATACTTAAAGGGAACCCTAAATCATAGTCTATGTTTTTCAAATTATAACCTACAACTACTTAAACATACAAGTTTATATAGCTATGTAGATGCAGATTACGCAGCAGATAAGGATACAATCATTGTCAACATACTATTTCACTCTTTCAGGCAACACAATAAGCTGGAAGGTACAACAACAATTAGTGGTATCCTTATCTACAACAGAAGGTTAATATTATGCAATCACAGAAGGTTTAAAGGAGCTAATATGGGTAAAGGGGCTACTATCAGAAATCAAAGTTCAAATCACAAAGAAAGCAATCTACACAGACAGTTAGAGTGCACTTTACCTGAGCAAGGATCTGGTTCTGCATGAGCGCTCAAAACATATAGATGTCAGACTCCACTTCATCAAGGACAAGATTAACAATGGAGAGGTTGTCCTGAAGAAAATAAGAGTAAAATCCATCAGATTTTGGGACAAAAGTTGTTTTTGTAAAGACATTCATTTTTTGTAGAGATCTTCTACAGATAAATGAAGCATCTTGAAGAAAGAACAAAACTTACCTAATCTATCTCACAACTTCGGTGAAGCTAGGGTTTTGGTTTCAGAAATCAGCCACAAATTGATAAGCTACGTGAAGATTCATAGAGAAGGAGGGAATAATTGTGAAGGAAATCACACTTTCTCCATAAACCCTCAACACAACTCATCATTCGAAGAACAACAATAGGGATTTTTTGGACAAAAGTGTGCGTGTGTGTGAGAAATGAAGAGGAGATTCTGGAGACTTCGAAGAAGAGGAAGAAAACAAAAGCTACTGAAGGTTAAAATGCAAAGCATAAGTAATAAGGCTGAGTTTTAGTAGAGCACATGGATGGCATATGCAAAAAGGGCCCACGTGAGAAGCACAAGCCAAAAATAAAAGGCATAGGCATGAATTAAAGATAGAAGCAAATACCCTCATCTGATATATACAAATATACACATCCAAAGTTATAAAAAACAAAGACAGACCATCTACACAATAATATACGCATACAATCTTCGGATTCAAGAGAGAAAAAAACTGAGAGAGTGCTTGAGTACTTATCTAAAGAGTGCTTGAGTACTTATCTAAAGAGTACTAGGGAGTTTGTGGGGGAACTCTTGCAGTTGTTGTAAAACACCCAATCTCTTGTATTTTTCTCTTCTTGAAGCTAGTGAAACCTCAGTGTGAGATTGACCTTTAGACGTAGATAGCTTTGTGCTATCGAACCAAGTAAAATCTGAGTCTTCTTACTTTTCTACAAGAAATCTGAGTCTTCTTACTTTTATACAAGTTTTTCATTTTTACAAAACAAGTTCTAGCATCAACCATCATCAGTCTTGTTAATAAAGAAATAGAAAGCCATATAAAGATCCTAACAATAAAAAGGTCAAAGGGTTACTCATAAGTATTCACAAAGTATTTAGTAAAAGGGACAACCAACTACAAATTCTGAGATAAACATATGAATACAATGGACTACAACTACTCATCACTAACTAATATTACTATGTTTTATTCTTTTTCTTTTCGAATTTTTCTCTCTTTTTGTTTTTCTTTTTTTCTTTTTTTTACTTGAATAAAACTAAAAACCATAAAAAACAATAGTAACATATATCAATAAAACATGAGTAAAAATATCTCTAAAAGTATCTCAAAATACAATACAAAAATAGAAGTCCCTAAATTATAGACATTAAATGCTTACTTAGTACTTCATTAAACTTGTGACAGGATAAGGCTAGTGGGCTTCTAAGTTTCAATGTAAGGTGATTAATTCAGAAAACAAACAAGGTTAAAGGCTCAAAGGAGTTGGTAAGGGAAAAATGAGTTAGCGGGTTATTTAAGCAACTAGTAGTTTCAAACTAGTTCAATGCAAGTTCTGAAGGTAATCTTCCTAGGGGAGCATCACACACAACAAAGAAACAAAATGACTATGAAATGCAGTCATATAGGCTCAAAACCTCACATGTGCTTATATGAAAATTCATCAAAATTTCATACATTACGTAATCACTCAATGTGCTTAAATAAAAGTCCATCAAAATTTCATACATTACCTAATCACTCAAGTATCTAATTATCGACTGAGTTTATGCAACCAA
Organism: Erythroxylum echinodendron; assembly: GCA_027575705.1. Lineage (NCBI taxonomy): Eukaryota > Viridiplantae > Streptophyta > Magnoliopsida > Malpighiales > Erythroxylaceae > Erythroxylum > Erythroxylum echinodendron. The sequence goes on from JANZXR010000008.1 coordinate 11,221,151, forward strand.
CTAATTCAATCAACCCACATGATTCACCTTCGTCTTAAGCTATCTAATCCAAATTCAAGCATACAACTCAATTCTCAGTCCAACTACTATGACAGAATTTCATGATTCGACATTCATCATTCATCATAATTCAAGTGCAAAAATTTTAAAACTAGCCCCACCCCCACACCTAAATGGAACATTTTCCCAAATGTCTTAAAATCAATAAAAACACAATGGGAATGGAAAAAGAATACTCCCCTCAAGAGGCCATGTGAATCTTGAAAGAAAAGAAATAGGAGCTTCCCTCTTGAAGAATAGCAACCCATCTTTCACCTACAACCAAAACACATAAAAAGGAAATAAACACTCAAAGCGAACCAACCAATAAATATGTACAAAAGAGAAAAACACAAACAAAAATAAAAGGATACGGATGGGCTGCCTCCCATCAAGTGCTTATTTTAGGTCATAAGCTTGACCCTTGGTATAAGCACATCATCTATTGTCGAATGGATGCTTGAGCCCAACAAGATGCACACTTAAACTCTGTAAGGAGCCTGGAGCACCTTCCCTCAAAGTAGGCTCCTTATCAACACGATGCCTCGAGGCTTCTGAGGAGTGGAACTTCATCATTTCTCCATGATACTCTAATGTCCACTCATCTTTTTGGGCATCACCCTTCTCACACTAGGATGGTCTTCGTAAAAGTATTGCCAATAAGTATGGAGACTCGACATCCTACTTGCCACCTTCGGTCTTCAACTTGCTCACCCACAGCTTTCCTAAAAATTGCACTTCTTGCCACTCTTCCTCTTTCTTCTTCTCTTCTTCTTCTTCTTCTTCTTGCTTCTGCAAATAACTAGGAAAAGGAAATGAAATTCAATTAGCAATAACAGGAATTGCAGAACTTATCTTAAGAGGTTGCACATCCTTCATCTTTTCTTGAACTATAACCTCTTCCTCTCTTAACTTCGCTTGCTCTTCCTTTATTACTTTTGGGTTCTCCAAATGATCTCCACTCTCCGAAGGAATGTACAACTCCTCAGCATCACTCTCCTGTTGGCCAAGAACGCTTACAGACACTTGGGCTTCTATGCTTCCTACCACATCCGCTAAGTGGTTCAATGGACCTTCCAAGGTCTTTATGCTACTCCTCATTTCCTGCTGGAATTGAAGAGTGCTCGTCGCTAAACTGATTACGATCTCCTACAAAGACATCTCATCAGCTTTTGGTGGTGATGGTGGAGGTGGAGGTGGAGACTCTGACTGGAAGTAGGATTGCTCTTGATAGTAGCTTGGTGGAGAAGTGAACATGTACTGTGTATCCTACAAAATAAGACGCGTATAAAAAGGGTAACCTAAAAATGAGCAAACTTCACATACCTTAATTTATTGGTCATCCCTTAGTACTTGTGCAGCTAAGGGTGTGAAATCTGCCACTTGATGCTCAAACTTGGAACTAGTAATAGATGGAAACTCATCATCATAATAAGGATAATATGAAAATCAGAATCAAAAGCATACTGATAATGAGCCATGTTGCTAAAAGATCAAAAAATCAAAAAAAGCTGTAAAACTAAAACAAACAGAAGACATAGTAACTAAGAACAACAAAACAAAAAACACACTACAACAAAATATGGAGTTTAATGACACAAAAAGTGGAGTTTTTAGACGCTTTATAAAGTGTAGAAAAAGTAAGTGTCACAAAAAGTATTTTCGACAGTTTTCTTAAACACATAGATGCGTCGAAAAAATATAGATTTTTTATGCATCTAAGCATCGGGAAAACATAAATTTTTTACGCATCTAAACGTTGAAAATCTATTTACACATAGATGCGTTGAAAACATACATTTTTTACAGTTTTTTTAGACACATAAATACTATTTTAGACGCTTTGTATAAACTTTTAGATGCTTTTTTATGTCGATATTTTTCACTTTTAGACAATTTTTAGGTAAAAAAATTCCATTATTTTTTAGTAAAAAATAAACTTATAATTTACTTTTTGCATCTTTTCTAAGATTACTCACATTATTATAATAAATTTTAATAAATATTTGTCAGTTGTATGATCTTATGATTGCCAGGTCGAATTTATAACAAAAGCAAATGAAACAGAGGGAACACGTTCATATTGACGTCTGTAAAATGTTGAATCAAATTCATATTCCTGTATTGCCTATTGATAATCCCAACAATTATGTATATGAAAACTGCTA
>JANZXR010000008.1:11236918-11255649 GCA_027575705.1 Erythroxylum echinodendron
TAATGTATTATGAGATTTTCGATTAAATATTGGGTTAGGATATCTGTATTCTGAATATGAGTTAGACTCCGAAAACGAGGTCTAACAATTTATGAGTATATGTTTTATGGTTTTGATTTCTCTGCTTTCAAATTGATTTTGCTGGTATTGTGTTTGGCCAACCATTACTTGACATTAGTTATTAATTGAAGAACCGATAGGTGAAGATTGATAACAGAACTCCAAAACAGTGAACTCATAAATTTCAGATTTAGACATAGACTGTATTTATCAGAGGAAATCCTGGTTAACAAAGAATTTAATGGGTTATGCTTGATCGCTAGACTACGACGGTAAACTAGGATTATGGCATAATACTCCTTTAATACCTTGAAAGAGGAGCTAAGAAACTCTAGGCTCAACCTTCTATCAACTAGAATTCGCCTCATAAATCAATCCGGTGAAGTCCATAGAAAACGCTAAAAGTGGAACCCTCCTTGAAGCTTATCACATTCTATTCGGATTAATCCCTAGAGACATTCGCATCTTTGTTAAGCATTGGTTTTATTATTTTTTATTGTTAAATTCCTTAATTTAATTCCCCATTCTTACATATCTGCTTAGTCCAATTAATTGAGTAATCCAAGCCTAGTACTTACTCAATCACTCCCTGTGGGACAATATTATACTATACTACTTGAGACCCGTGAACTTGTAGAACCACATCATGATCCTTATTTACCAGTATTAGGTGGTAATTCTTCTTAAGCAATGGACAATGTGAAGCATGCAATTTTATATGGCAAGGAACCAGTTGAGCTTATTAACTATAGAGGACTCTCGTAAAGTTATTCCATTGCAAGCCAGATGGACCTGTACACAACCTACTAAGCCAATGATGATAAATGATTAGAAACAAAGTAATGACTGGAAAGAAGTTAATGTAATCTTTCTTACATGAAAACTTTACCATTTAAAATGTAAACATATAATTGTAGGATTTTAGAATCTAATATTTTTCACAATAAGATATTCTTAGATTTTGTTTTCTCTCTCTTGACCTTTGTTTCGTTATTTTTCGTATGTTATTTGATAGAGAGATACTTGAAAAACTTAATAAGTAGAGAGCGAGAGGAAGTAGTTATCAGTTTAAAATTCAAAAGACACCTCTTTTCATTATCCTTATTTTACATTCTATCAACGTAAATATATGACATTATTTATTTTCGTTAAACCTAATATCTTTTATTCAAATAAATAATGGGATTTAATATACTTAAATTATTAAACCAAAATATATGGGCCACATAATGAAATTATCTAATAATCTCCCATTTGGCCCATGTAACTTAATCATGATAATAAAATATAACATGCATATAATAAACTTACGTCCCCTTTATTTTTATTTAGGCGCAACATTAATCATAATTATTTAAAAAAAACTAGAAAGGATCATAGCGGTTATACGTCTTTTAATGTGACATACTTCCTTCTATGCATCACAAAACTAGTTCATAACTTAATATGATTTATTATGAGATATATCCTAATGGTTCAATAATAATGTCTTTGTAAAACATAAATCCTGTTAAAATTTACATAACCATTCATGTATATATATTAAAAATAAATAACAGGATACAATAACAGAAACAATGTATATACATAAACTCAGAGTATCGAATACATAAAATACAAAAATAATAACATGTTGTTCAATTATGGTACCGAATGATGCCTATTCTTTCGACATGTTCATTAAATGTCTTTCGTGGCAATCCTTTTATTAATGGATCTGCTATCATAAGATCAATGCTAATATGTTTGATTGACACTCTTTGTTTCTGAACTTCTTCTTTAATGGCAAAGTATTTGATTTGCATATGGTTAGCACCCTTTGAATACTTGTCATTTTTTGAGAAGAAGACTGTTGCAGAATTATTTCAATAAATTTTCAACAGCTTGGCAATACTGTCAACAATTCCAACCATGAACCATGGCTTCAAAGCATGCCACAAACTCAGCTTCCATAGTGGATGCACCAATGATAGACTGCTTCGCACTCTTCCACGAGATTACTCCTCTGGCTAGAAGAAACAGATAACCAAATGTTGATTTTCTTGTATCAACACATCCGATATAGTTTGAATCTAAATATCCAATCACTTCAAGATGATTAGATCTTCTATAAGTGAGCATATGATCTTTTGTTCCTTATAAGTATCGTAAAACTTTCTTTGCAGCTTTCCAATGTTCCAATCCAGGATTATTTTGGTATCTGCCTAGCATTCCAATAGCAAAACTGATGTCTGGCTTAGTATAGGTTTCAGCATACATTAAACTCCCAACAGTAGATGCATAAGGAATTCTTTCCATTTCTGAGTTCCAATTCATTCTTTGGGCATTGCTTAAGACTAAATTTGTCGCCTTTTTAAATTGGAACAACACTTGCAGAGCATTTTTCCATATTGAATCTCTCTAAAATTTTTTTAGTATATGCTTTCTGAGACAGCCCTAACATTCCTTATGATCGGTCATGGAATATTTCAATTCCTATCTAATAAGATGCCCCGCCCTTATCTTTCATTTCAAAATTTTTAGAGAGAAACTTCTTAGTCTCATGTAACAATCCAAGATCATTAGCAGCTAGTAAGATATCATCAACATATAGGACTAGAAATATAAATTTGCTTCCACTAATCTTCAGATATATACACTGATCAACAGTGTTTTCTTTAAAACTGAAAGAAGTAATGGTATCATTAAATTTGAGATACCATTGTCGAGAGGCTTGCTTAAGTCCATATATTGTTTCTTAAGTTTACACAAAACATTTTGTTTTCCTTCAACTAGGAAACCCTTAGGTTGATCTATATAGATTTCTTCTTCTAAATTCCCATTCAGAAAGGCAGTTTTCGTATCCATCTGATGGAGGTCTAAATCACAATGAGCTACCATTTCCATAATAATTCTAAATGAATATTTTTTGGAAACAGGAAAAAATGTCTCATTATAATCAACGCCATCCTTTTGAGTATAACCTTTGGCGACAAGTCTAGCTTTACATCTCTTAATATTACCATTGGAGTCACGTTTGGTCTTAAAGACCCATTTACATCTGACTCTTTTACAACCTTCTGTTAAGTCAACAAGACCTCAAACTTGATTGTCATCCATAGATTTTAACTTTTCTTTCATCATGTCTAACCATTTATTAGAATTTTCACTTTCAATGGCTTGTGAAAATGAAACTGAATCGTTATCAATACCTAAATCACGTTCTACTTCTTATAAATAAACCACGTAATCATCCAAAATTACTAATCTCTTTTGTCTTTAAGATCTTCTTAATTCAACTTCATGTGGCTCATTTACAACAGATTCATTAATAGTGACTTCATTATTTAGAGCTTAGTCATGCATTTGCGGTTTTTGATCATGCATTTGTTGTTCTTGTAAGTTGTTAAATTGTTCAACAACTCTAGGAACAAACACTTGAGAAGAAGTTATAGGCAAGAAAACTTGCACTTTAACTTCATGAATATTCACTTTTCGTGACTCTAAGGTCCCACTAATTTCTCCATTGTCGATAAATCTAGCATTTCCAGTTTCAACAATTCTTGTACTATGATTAGGACAAGAAAATATATGCCCTTTAGATTTTCTGGATAACCAATGAAAAAATCACTAGTTGTTCTTAAATCTAATTTCTTTTCATGCGGATTGTATATCAGTATTTCTGCCGGACAACCCCAAATATGAAGGTGTCTTAAACTAGGTTTCCTTTATATCCATAGTTCAAAAGGTGTATTCGAAACTACTCTACTAGGAACCCTATTTAATAGATACATGGCAGTTTTTAATGCATACATCCACAATGATGATGGTAGAGAACAGTGACTCATTATACTCCTAACCACATCCATTAAGGTATGATGGCGCCTTTCTGCTACACCATTTTACTGTGGTGTACCTGACATTATGTATTGAGTACATATACCACGCTTTTCAAGAAATTTAGCAAATGGGCCAGGACATTGTCCACTTTCACTATATCTTCCACAATATTTACCACCTCTATCAGATCGGGCAATTTTCACTTCTCTATCTAATTGCCTTTCTACCTCATTGATAAATACTTCGAAGCATTTACTCATTGGGATTTTTCATGAAGCAAATAAATATATCTATAACGTGAAAAATCATCAATGAAAGTGATGAAAAACTTTTCTCCACTAAATAATGGAACATTAAAAGGCCCACATATATTAGTGTGTATAATTTCAAGGAGCTGTGCACTTCTTGTGGCTTCTTTCTTAATTATGTGTTTTGTATGTTTTCCCTTAATACAATTCACAAAAATTCCAAGATGAGAAAAATCTAATTATGAAAAAATTTCATTCTTTACTAATCTGGTCATTCTATGGCTTGGACCCCCCCCCGGAAGGGGGCCTTCTTCGCCTTCCACCTAAGCTGCGCAGGAAAGGCCCAAAGCCAATCCCAGGGAACAGTGAAGCTTCATAGGGTCTTTCTGTCCAGGTGCAGGTAGTCCGCATCTTCACATTATGAAAAAATTTCATTCTTTACTAATCTGGTCATTCTATCTTTCGATATATGACCCAAACATTTATGCCACAAGTAAGCTTAAGTTTCATTTATAAAAATTATTTTAGTACCAACATTATGATGCAAAGTCAATAGGGTTTCAATAAAAAGGTTATCAAGCTTTAATTTGTACAAACCATCACAGAGTATACCAGAACCAATAAGGCATTTATGTTTGGACAAACTAAAACATCCATTACCAAATTTGAAGCAATATCCAACAGTATCAAGTTTTGACAAAGAAACTAAGTTTTGAGAAATTGTAGGAACACAAAGGGTTTCTAAAAGATCTAAATGATGTCCTGAGTTTAAAATCAAATGGTAAGTTCCAATGGCTTTAACTGTAGCTTAAACTTAATTTCCTATTAAGACAAATCTTTCATTTGGGTTTATGGTTTGGATCGTAAGGAATCCATGCATTGTATTAGTAACATGAGTGGTACATCCAGAATCAATCCACCAAGTATTATAAGAAACTTATGCTAAATTAGATTCGAAACATACGGAAGCACTAGGCTTACCTTTCCTTTCCTTTTGAACCATGCCTTACGTTTCAAACAGTCCTTCTGATAATGTCTGATTTTCTTAAAGAAATGACATCTATCGTTCTTTGGTTCCTTCTTAGAGATTGCGGTTGATGCTTTACCCTTATGTAATACATCCTTTTCCCTTTCTTTTCTCCTTTTGAACTTCTTTCTAACTCCTTGATTACCCACGAGATTAATTGAGTGAATTCCTTATTTCTTAAGCCTTGCTTCCTTTTGAATAAGCATACTTTGCAGTTCATTCACATTCCATTTGTCTTTAATAATATTGTAACTAATTTAGAATGGACTATATTTAGGAGGTAAGGAATTAATAATAAATTGCACAAGGAAACTTTCACTCACTTCCATTCACATGGATCTTATTCTTGCTGCTGTATTTATCATTTCAGTAACATGCTCATATATAGTACGAGAACCATCGAACTTTATAGTGGTCAACATACCCATTAAGGTTCTAGCAAGAGACTTATCAGCAGAATCAGACTGAGAAATATCTTCAACAAGCTTAAGATACTCCTTAGCATTGTCAGTTTTGGGAATTATAGCCTTAATGTTGCTAGCCACAATAGTTTTCATAAATATTAAACTTAGTCTATTTGATCTTTCCTAACGTTTTGAAAAGATCGTTCTTCAGTACTGCTATTATCAGTAAGTGCAATGGGATTATTAGTTTGGAGTGCCAAGTCAAGACCTAGGATTCCTAGTTTGAACTGAACTTGTTGGCACCATTCATTAAAGTTAAGCCCATTAAACTTTATAATAGATGAAGCTTGCAATTGGATAGCAACAAAATTGAATGCTGTAAAATTTATATAAGAAATACTCTACATTAATGCTTTGAATCATAATTTAAACAAGTAATTAAAATTAAATAACAAATATATCAAACATATATTGTGGTTTTCCTTTGGGCAAAACAACAATATATTAAACACATAAATTGATGCTTAGTAATATTTACATAATTGATAATCATACATACTCTGATTAGATATATTAGTTATCTTTGGATAAACTAAATATATCTAATCAAGTATACTAATTAATCACGATTATACTTATTGATATAAAATTAACTAATCAACCTCTAGGTGTTTCTTAAATATTTTAGTATCAATGAATTTTAGTATACCCATTAAATATATCATTATGTCATTGCAATCATAAGCATCACATTATCATGGGTAACTATATATTTATTTTAATTTGATATTTACAAAACTTTCTAATTTGGCCACTTTGATGACTAACAAATTATTCATTATATAAATATCAAATTAAATAAATGATAATATAAGTCATATTGAAACTAATTCTTGTTTATACGTATAATTACTTTATTACATTAACAATCATTAATATATGATGCTAAAGTCATGCACCAAATTTTACAATGAAAACCCATGGCATACATGATAAAAGAAACAAGTATCTCTTATTGATGGAAAAGGGGAGAATACACGAGACAAACACAATCAATAGGAGAGAGAACCTTTCATGGCCATTAATGAAACGTTTTCAAACCATCCTTAATGAAGAAACATGAGATAAAACAAAACATATTTAATGAATGCAATTAATGGCTTTGTTAATTCCATTCACACATCAACTTTGCAGGGAAGCATTTAATATTGTTTTTCCTTTCCTTCATCATCTTGATAATGTGATTTAGATGGAAACAAAAAACATGTATAATGTTTCATGTATAAGAAAGAGAGAAAAAATTATTGTTTCATTTTAAATCCAAAACATGCCACAATTGGTAAGGAAATCACTATATAAAATCTTCTTGATCATGTATTCTTTATTGAATATCTTAAATGGAAAATTATTGATTCGCAACACCTTATGCTCTGATACCATATGTAATCGTTCTTACATGAAAATTTTATCATGTAAAATTTAAACACATAATCGCAAGATCTTAGAATCTAATAATTTTCACAATAACATAAGCGTACCTTGATCCATTATATATCAGATACTTTTAACAGATAATCTCTAATAATCTTCAAGATATTCTTAGATTTTGTTTTCTCTCTCTTGGCCTTTGTTTCGTTATTTTCCGTATGTTATTTCATGGAGAGATACGTGAAAAACTTAATAGGTAGAGAGAGGGAGAGGAAGTAGTTATCAGTTTAAAATTCAAATGACACCTCTTTTCAATATCCTTATTTTACGTTCCATCAACGTAAATACTTCACATTATTTATTTTCATTAAAATTAATATCTCTTATTCAAATTACTAATGGGATTTAATATACCTAAATGATTAAACCAAAATATATAGGCCACATAATGAAATTATCTAACAGTTAAAACTGGAGAAAACAACGTGAGAACATTTATTGATAATACCAAGTTTGTTGACGTGGAGGAAACAAATTTTAACAATACGCAGAAAAATATGTTGAAGGTGGCCGATCAAGGTTTTACGATAGCAAATAGAAGAAACGCTTATAGTACTAGAAAGAAGGAACAAAGAAAGATGGAACTGAAGTCCCTCCTAGTTTTATTACCAAAACCTTTGTTTACAGAAGGGGAAACTTAAAGAGATTTCTCCTCCAAGAACGCAGAACTTTGAAATTTGATGTTTTCTCTTGAAATATCAAGTTAATAACCCCTTAAATCCAATTAAGCTAGTTTGATAAGTTCAAAGAAGAACCGGAAAAAATATATTTGTATTAATAAGGTCATATATAATATAATGGTCTCAGAAAAAATACGAGCAAAGATATGACTGGATCTTCAATCGTGTACGTTTAATAAAACATAGCATATATAAACTTGTATCCTACACTGTATGTGTTCAAAAAAGAATGTCTTAAAATATAGTCGTATCTCAGACTATATTCTATTTGATGAACTATGATAACATTGATGTTCTGTGGAAATTTTCTTTTTTCTTTTGAACAGAGGAACCCGGAGCCATTATCTTTTGGATGCACACTGGATAAACCTCCGGATTGATGTAATAGCTTGCAAATCATGCTAATCAGGTACTAGACACTAGGAAATCATTGTACGATAGGCTCGATCGAGAAAGTGTAGGTAGGGGTTTCGAACACAGGACCTTTTGGCCCCATACCCCCCACTTTACTAACTCAACCACCCCCTAGGGAGTTGTTATGTGGAAATGCCAAAATGAATTGAAGAAATTCAAGTAGATTACACCATATTGAAACTGAATAAAACAATTTAATTCATTTGTAACTTATCTATATATAGTCAAGTTGTTGTAACTATTAACATTAAGAATTCATAACTTAGTTCTATGTTAATGGGTTAGTTTAAATCTAAGTACTCTTATGATGAAAAAAATATGTTATGTATTATAGATTGCTTTTACAGGTTTATTTACAGAAATTCAATATGTATGTGAAAAGAGAGTGGTCAGATATATGTCATACTCTCCATTTTATATGAATTCATACTTAAAAAGTAAAATATATATCCAAGTCATTGGCATAAAGTATATAAAAGTTATATTTTCAAACACTGAAATGGACAAGTATGGATCATGATCTCTACTATTTCCTATAATAGAATTTGCATGTTGATCTATATCATTTAGTTAAGTTGTACAATAAAATTGGTACTCCTAAACAAATTAATCATGTTCCAAGAATCATATTTGAATTGGTGATACGAGGATTTCCAATTCTCTACTCTACTAGCTTAGCTATCCTAATCATTTCCAATGTATCATCTTCTTTATTTAAATAATTTACATGTTAATAATTTACTAAAGGTCTTAGGTCTATGTCAACTAAAACAACATCAGAAAGTATAGTAAAATCCTATCCAGGACTTGGAAGTTTGACCTATTAAGAAGGTATGAACATAAATCTATCAAAGAATTTAGTAACAAACTCATGAAGATTGTAAATCAATTAAGACTACATGGATAAGAATTGTAAGAAAAAATTATTATTGATAAAATCCTTATAAGTGTCCGTAAGAAATTTGAAGCCAAAATCTTAGTCTTGGAGGAACACAATTCAAATTGATGAAACTTTTAAATTGTCTTCGAGCCCATACCCAAAGAAGGCTCCAAAGGCAATAAAAAGGAAACAATAAAAATAATATCATAGTGGAAGCAAAAGGCAAAATTTGCACTTCGCAAATATTACAATATAAGCAACCATACACTAAAATATTGTTAGTTTAAATCAACTGTAAGATGAAGAACATGCAAATAACTTGGCATGTTGAAAAAGTATATAAGTTCAAATAAAAGGAGCAATAACAAGAAAGAAATATAGTTGAAGCCAAAGTTTTGTATTATGTATCGTATTGGTCAGTATGCATCGTACTAATTGATAAGTAGTATAAAAATATATAATATAGTATCAATTTTCAACTTCAGATTATACCTCCCTTTTGATGGTATCTGCAATACTAATCCATGTAATAAATACCAAATTAAGAATTAAAGCACAAATTAGAAAAAAAAGTAAAATCATTTCCCATCATCCCCTACCTCTTTACACTCTCACCAGTCATCACCATAAATATAGTCCCTAATTTTTTACTGACTTCACTCACCCTGCTTTTATACAATCTCCTACCTTTCGTCATTATTGTGAGTGATTATTTTCTCATGTCAAAGTAAGTGATCACAATGATGTTATTGTTGGCTACAAAAGCATATATAGAATCATTAATAATAATGGAATAATATATTTTATCATTTTTCACTCTTCCTCTTTGAAGAATCTCTCAATGATAAATGATGTTTGATTTTCACACATATTCAAAAGGTAGATACTCACGTGATACTTATTATTTACCCATTGAGTTTAATGTTCTTTAGGTGATTGTGGGGTTAATTTGAGTAAGAACGAAGCAAATCTTGATTTTTTCCATATGTAGAAACCATAGTCACATTTCAATTACTATAATTGATAGTCAAAAAGCATGTGGCGATCTTATGAATATTCCAACTCAATATTTTTAAAGTACTTATATTTATTTATAAAAAATTAAGAGACTATTTTATAATTTAAAAATTGTCTAAAACTATATCTAGTATTGATTGATACAATATTATACTGTACCAAAACTGAAATCAATACCAACTCTAATATGGTACTATTCAAAGTTAGTTGAAATTGATGAACATGAAGATGAGATATTGTTTATAATCTTGCAATTTCTAGTTGCAACAATAAAGAGGAATAACTTATAAACTTAAGTTGCATATGTGATATGGCTCAATGAAGAATACATTTTCAAGGTCCTTGATAAGAGTTTTCAACCAAGGATAAGATTTAGAAATGGAGCCTTCATTAAGGTGAAAGCAAAAAGAATACTTCTTGTCAAAATATTCAAGTATCAAGTTGATTACTAATGTGTTATTTATGCCCAGTTTGAATAAAAATCTTTGTAGTATGGTTCAATTAATTGACAAAGGTTATGCCATAAAGTTTTCCAGAGATAGTTTCATGATATGTGATCCAAGTAAAGATGAAAATTTTAAAAGTATGAACGAAGAACAAGTTGCTTCCTATTATGTAGCAACCCGCTCTCGAAAGACACGTACCTGACATCTTGAGTAATGTCTAAGTGCGTACCCCGTAAGGGTGGCATGCTAGAACAATCAAATACTTGAAAATCAGTACAATTTTTTTATTAGCACTAATGTATGTGGAAATCAATAATCAAATTCGGACCCAAACTTTTATTTCATAAAACTCAAAATCACAATTATTAAAACACTTTAATCAATTTCATTTACAAAACATTTCCAATTTTAAAATTTATTATATCACAAAATCATTTACATATATTTCCCATTTGGAAAATTAGTATAACAGAATGTGCAAATACACATTGTACAAAAATCGTGAAATATATAAATTGGTATAAAAATAAGAAAGTACAAATGCAAACGCGAACTGATCCTGACCTCTATCTTTTACTCAAATGCTTCGTCTGTACTCCCATTAACCTAACAGGGTAACCCTTCTGAACCAGGAAAAAATATTGCAAATTTTGAGTGAGTTTTGCTAACTCAGATAAGGTAATCATCATCGATGATGTACTCAATTCATATATCACATAAATACACATAACATATAATTCACATCTTTGCATATTGCATAAATCATCCGAAATTCTCATCACTACATTAATTCATCATGTAGCATCAATTAACACCTTATTAATTTAATTCACATTTCACATTTGGATCATTTAAACAGTGTGTTTCAATCATTTAAAAATACATATCAAATGCATATGCAATGCTCATGAGACTCACTTTCAATTGTTATTATTGTGATCGAGTGCCTATAACTGTCCTGTATCTAATGTGGATACTAGGCTCATTAATAACTGTCCCTTATCCGTTAGAGATACAGGCTCATTTTATATAGTGAGCCTTTGACTCTTAATCACTATCTGAGTTTTAAGCTCTTTTCCACTTTCTGAGCTTTAAGCTCCTTTTTAGTGGCTACTCCGGTCACAACAACCTTTACATTATTTTGCATTCATATAATGAAAGGCATCGGTTATATATGTTCAATCAGTCACTTTATTTCACTTTACACATTCACTTTCACATGTCATCGGCCTTTGGTCTGGCATTCAACATTTAAGTTGAGAAATCACATTTATTTCATCATGTTCACATACAAGAAGCACTTTAAATATCACATTCATTCATCAGAATCATTGGACCTTCATTTTTCGAAATCATCACAATCAAATTACATTCATTCAATAATTCAAACATAATATAAAACAAACAATTAATTGAGTGAAACCGTCTAAGTTACTCACAGTACGCCCCAAATTAACATTAGCTTCCATGATCTAGAAGCATTTGGATGCGAACGTTCTATCCTGTGTATCAACATCATATAATATACATTTACACATATTATTAATTGCACAATCATATAAACACCCAATCACATACATATATATATGTGTGTTGTCTATACTGCATGTTCGATGACAATCCCAGGTATCTTTCCATTATTCTCATCACATAATCATTCATTTTTCCAAACTCACATAAGTATCATTTATACTTATGATTTATACCTCAATGAAAACTTAAAAATCGAAATTTATAACTTATTTCATCAAATTCGGATATTTCCTATAACAACTTTCCAAGTTCTTTTTGACCAAGAAAATGAAGTCATTTGAGGATACTTTCTTCCAGAAAATTGTTTCCCATTGTCTTAAGTTTCTATTAACGTTAAGATTATTCAATTTAGTTCAGTATCTTATGAGTTATGCTTACAATATCACAGACTATATATAATTGAACTTTTGGCTAATTCATAATCATACCCTCAAATTGTATAACTCATAACTTTCAACTCAGATATGTAAAAATTACAAACTTAGTACCAATTGAAAGATATGAGAGTGGACTACTACTTTTGTGAAGATACTTTTGTCTAATATAGCCTATATCCATTCAGTTTTTATCAAAACATCAAGACATAATTTCTGTCTCGGTTAATACTCTAACCTCAATCAAGACTCAATTTCGCACCAAAGTTTAAAAGTCTTAGAGATAGAATTAAATTTAGACTTCTTCAAGAAAGTTGTAGAATTATGTCTCTAGTTTAAACTGAATTAAGAATCACCTCATTTGGACATCTATAGCTCAAGATATCGTTAAAATAACAACACATTTTTAGAAAAAAAAACTCCCACATATTACCGTCGGTTTGCGACTGCGACGCGTCACTATCGCAACCTGCTTCTGACCGACGCACTCGTTCTTCTGTCTTCTATTTTTTTCTGAGCTTCAATTCCATTTTACACCTAGAAAATGAGGTTTTTTGGCAAAGCCTTCTTCTAAAAAATTGTTCATATATGTCTTAAGATTATAAAGAACCTAAGTTCATACAATTTGGCTCAGTATTCTGAAAGTTATACACAATTTACTCCATTCTATTCAGAAACAGAGACAAAATCTTAAACTCAACTTCAAGATAATTTTCAGAACTCTTAGCGACATAATTCAAACTTAATTTCTTCATGAAAATTGTATCCATTCATCTCTAATTTAATACTAATCAACAATCATCCTATTTGAATATCTGTAGATTAAGATATGTCAAAAAATCGATGCATGTTCAGTAAAAACACTACATCAAACACATTTCCAGCACACTTCATCAACAATTTCTTCCTAATTAATCTCTTTAGCTTAGTCTATCACTTCTAACTTGTATCCTATTTCTTCTTTAATTATACTCCATTTTGGGACTCATTCAAACTCTAAATCATCTCTAAATCAATTTATGAATCATTAATTATCGTACACATCAAAGCAAGACATGAATATACCCAGATTTTTCCTCATTCACACCCAATACATTTATCTATACTATCATGATCATTATTCTCAAATTACACATCAAAATGCTTTATTTAACACTACCCACAAAGATTAAAACCTAACTTAATTGATTAACCCAAAGCTTCTTCAATCACCATGAAACCCTAGCTCCTTCAATATAGATGATCATCACCCTTTTCAGGTGGAATAAGTTGGGTCTTTTAATAACAAGATGGAGAAGACAATAAATCTTGAAGAAGCAAAGTGAAAAAGTTGGACAAAAGTCAACATGATGAAGGTGAGAGTGAGGTGTCGTGAGTTAAAAAAAAGAGAGCACGTGAATAAGATGAAGAAAAAGAAGAAGATGAAGAAATGAAGCATGTCTTGTAAAGACAAGTGAAAGACCATAATGTAGTTCTTTCACTTAATGGATTTCGTATATTAAAACAAGTGATGTGGCAAGTGACACTTGTCACTTGCCACATGTCACTTTTTTCATGGTCCCTCGTTAGCCCTTTTAATAACTAGTCTATTTGTAATCCAATTTCTAATCCAATTGACCCCCAATTTTCAATGACATGTGTCATTAAATTCCAATGTCATTCATAAAAATTTCTATTACCATCTGACACTTATTTCTTCCACTATTCATCAATTGTTTCGCCACTTGGCATTTCTCCTGGTCCAAAATTTCCCAAAATTTCAAAAAATTCTCAAATTTTACCAAAAATTCTAAATCATTAATAAAACACACCAACTCAATTTTCAGAATAAAATATTCACTATTCACATTATAATCACATTAAAACAATCATTTATACCCGAAAATGTCAATTGAGTGTATGAACAAAATTTTGTACTGTGTGCAAAGATCAATGCCACGCACATGATGCGATTTTATGCATGAGTATGAAATGCATTTTCCTAATCCCTCATTGTTATCTCTCATGTATGGTATTTCTGGGCTCTAACCCTTAATATGAGAACGGGATGTTACATATTACATGGTATGAAGTTGTGAAAAATATGAAGAAAAAGGTCGATGAATCTACTATAATTTTTACAGTTGATAAAACCTAGGCAACAATGATGATGATGATGCTAAAAATTTAGAGAAACAAATGTTAAAGGCAAAAGTTTGAACAATATTAAGGCTATCGAACCAATATGGGAAATACTGGTGACAAATTTAAAGACTTGAAAAAATTCAAATGTTACTCCACTTTAAAAGTTAAAGAAAATTTAAAATCTTGATCCTAAGATTAATAACAAGGTTCTAACTGAAGGGGCAAGTCCTTTAGCTAAGATTCATGATAAATTCAACAAGAAAATATGAAGCAAGTTTGTTATACCAATGCTGTCAAAAAATAAATTAGGGGTAAAGGAAAAAAAAAAAGAAGAGTTTGGAATGCTTACCAAGACTCGTATACAAAGATAACGGTCTAATAAAAAAATAAAAGAAGTTGACTGTTGATAAAAAGGGAGCAAATTACAACCATGGTGATCAAAGTCCTTCAAGAAAGAGATTTGCAGCCTTGAGAGAAAAAGTTGGTGTTTCAAGTAAAAATATAAGGGAGTGTTGAAGTTAATGCTTTCTTTTGAAAAATAAAGCTAAAGATCTCTAAAGTCTAATTCAACTTATTTTAATATGCTCAAAGAAGAATATAAAAAAATACACGTACATGTTAACAAGGTTGTGTATAATGTATTTAGATCTAGAAAGAAATACAAAAAAGACAGGTTCATGTTTTTGGTTCTGTTTTTCCAGAAGAAGAACACAGGTACATACGAATCGTAGAAGCTCGCTGCCATTATGTCATTTCAGTAGTTCTTTAAGCATTTTACCTTCAGTTCTTCTTTAAACCACTTTGATATTCATTCCTAAGCTTAGAACAACTTGTTAACCTATTGATCAATCTATATAACTTGACCAATATGCTCATAAATCCATCATCGCAGTAGCAAAGTCATAACACATAACCTTGCACTTGAAAGCTTTAGGCATGGTTCTTCTTGCTTTCAGTAAAGCTATAGGTCATATTTTGTTTGAAATTCATGAATTGATGTTACATGAGAAAGGATAAACTCCAATAGAATGACTTTGTTTACTTCTTGTAGCAAGATTCCTCATAATTTGATGATCTTTTCAAATTTGTAACATCAATACAATCAATAAGTAAACAAAGTAGTGCAACGTTACAAAAAAAAAAGTAACATAGCACAGGTTATAGGCTCATTTTCTTGGAAAGACTATATGGAAAGGGAGAATACTAGATAATGAAGGTAAAGAAATTAAATTGAAGTCCAATTTTGCAAGTGTATAATTACGAACCATCATCTAAAGCTAAATTGTAATTAAAGCTCAAGGACTTGGGTGATTAACAATTTTGCTTAGCTTTGAATGCATTTATAATCAACAGTTGATAACATTCTGCATGAAGCAGCTGCAAACCTATTCTAAACCTTTGCTTAGATGTTAAATGGTAGGTTGAATTAATCACAGTAGAACTACTCTTTATATCAACTAATGACTTCTTATACACCCATGAAGGGTTTTTCAGTCATTATATTCTTCAGATAACTACCAAAGGGAGTTACATTTTGCTTAAATGTAAAAGAACCAAAGAATGAACGATAAAAATATATCGTCGTGTGTTTCTTCTTTGATGATGGTCTTTACACAAAGAACAACAAAAGATAAAAAGTAATCTCTGCAGTGAACGTTTAAGCAAAGTTCTTTAACCAGTGGAAATTTAACATAATCCAAGTATGTAATTTTGTTTTGTATGCATACGTAAACGATCATGTGATTCACATGATCTTTATGATTATGTTTAGTTTTCTAACATTGGTATCAGATCAGGTTAAATTTTTGTTTATGTAATATGCATGCGTTAATCTGAAATTTAACTGTTGATGATTTGTGAATAATGATTTGCATTTTTTTAATATCGTGATTTTTGCGATATAGTTTTTTTCTTGCTATATTATATGTTTATGGTGTTGTTGCGTTTCTGGTTTTGTTATTATAACATAAGTCATGTTTCATTTTTTTTTTCTTTTCGCATTTGTCTTGACTATTGGGATAATGAGTGTTGAAACTTGAAAGTCTTGACAAATGCATGGTCTTCTACAGTGAAACATCGTTCTTATGAAAATGAAGAAAAAGGAGAGTTTTATGTTTTTTTTTGTATGTTTTTTTATGAATGGTCTTCAATAAGAAAACAAGAAAACATTCTAGTTTTTGTTTCTTCTCCCGCTAGATGCTTTTATTTTCAAAAGCAAGAATAGAAAAGTTTTTAAAAAAAGACACCAAACGCAGAGAAGGAAACGCAGGAAGAAGACAACTTCTTCTTGAAAAGGCACGTGGCCTTTCATGTTTCCTTTAATGCCAAGTGCTTCTTATTATTACATTATACGTGTATAATGAGACAAAAATTACTTAATGGTTTTTGTCAGTTTCGATTTAATATATATTTGTAGTTTAACTACTTATTTTTAATACAAGAAAACTAATTTGTTTAGTTAAAATTAGAAAAGGGGGTTTCATTAGAATTAGTTTCTAATTAAACTAAAATAAATTGATTATTTCAATTATACTTTCAATTAGAAAAAAGTTTCTAATTCTATTTGACTATTAGAAATAAGTTTCTAATTAATTAGAAAGTTTTTCTAATAAAAAATAAACTAATTTGTTTAGTTAAAATAACCTTATAAATAAACTTATTTCATTGGTTTATTTTCTAATTGAATAAATACAAATTTGTTTAGTTAACATTAGATAGGAGTTTTATTAGAAATTAGTTTCTAATTAAATCAAGACAATTGATTAGTTCAATTATAAGTTAAATTAGAAATAAGTTTCTAATTGATTAGATATTAAAAACATATTTTTGATTAGTTCAATAAATTACTGATAAACAAATATAATAAAAAATAATAAATTAAATTATTTCCATAAATAAGCATAAGTTCGCTCTGTGTTAGACAAAATAATTTGTTATTTTGTATACTATTCTAATTCCTGAAAATATGTTTTTTAAGGAAAATGCCTATTATTAAGCAAACGCCTAAGCTTATTCGATGTAAGACACAGAAGAGACGAATTGGTAGTATGTATGTACAGTTAGTCAACATACGTTTAATGCCTGAAGATGGTCTAACACAACATTGATTGAATTTGCTTACAAAAGTTCCTACCATTCGAGCATTCAGATGGCCCCTTATGAAGTATTGTATGGAAGGAGATGTAGAACTCCGATATACTGGGATGAAGAGGGAGAAAGGAAACTGATAGGGCCAGAATTGGTGTAGATGACAGTTGACAAGGTCAAATTGGTTAAGCAGCAGCTTAAAGCTGCACAGGATAGAATGGAGAGTTATACTGATGCACACCGAAAGGAGATGGAGTATAAAGTCGGTGAGAGAGTGTTCCTTAAGACATCTACTTGGAAAGGAGTCATTAGATTTGGAAAGAAAGGCAAGTTAAGTCCAAGATATGTGTGTCCTTATGAAATTATTGAAAGGATTGGGCCATTAGCCTATAAGTTAGCGTTGTCACCAGAATTGTCTCAGATTCATGATGTCTTCCATGTTTCCATGTTGAGGAGATATAGGTCAGATCCATCTCACATCATTTAGATCAATGAGATTGAATTGAGAGATGATCTTAGTTATGAAGAGATTCCAGCAGAGATTTCGGATACCAAGGAGAAGGTCCTCAGGAACATGACAGTTCAACTAGTAAAAGTCCTATGGAGAAACCATTCGGTGAAAGAGGCCATATGGGAGCCCTTAGAAGCCATAAAAGAGAAGTATTCACATCTTTTCAATGACTCAGGTAATAATTTCGAGAACAAAATTCTTTTAAGAGGGGGAGAAATGTTGGCCCCTGAAATTTTTCGTTAAATTAAGCATAACAGTTTATGGAATAAGCATGAGATTTGAATTTTTACCTTAGAATAAAGTTTTTGGATCATGATAGAACTATTTTTGGAGATTAATTATTTATTACAATGTGAGTAAAATTTTATTTCGCTACTTAGTGAAATAAATGCATAAGAATGGATTGAGGGTATTTCTAACATGTAACTTAAGTATCAAAAGAGCCTAAGCTTATAAGGAAGGGTAAAGTGGACTTTTGGAACTTATTAAAGGTACATTGGGAAAAGCAATTATTGTCTTGTCATTTTAGAAGAGTGAAAAAAGAGAATGGGAGAGAAAAGAAGAGAAAGAAAAGAAGAAGAGAGGTTTTGAAGAAGAGTGAAAAGAATAGAGCTTTTAA
>JANZXR010000008.1:11258762-11276308 GCA_027575705.1 Erythroxylum echinodendron
CAAATTTTATTTATATTTTTATGAAAAATTTAAAAGTGAATTTATAAATACCAAATTTCATAAAGATTAGTAAAAATCAATGATTAAATAACTCAATTGGCTCGATCAATTCAACCTTAAAAATTTTAAATTATTTAACTTAAAAATATTTCTTACAAAAGAAAATTACCAAGATAACAAAACAAATTTCCTTAAAAAGGAGTTTGGTTAATTTAGAAACATAAAAAATTTTATCATCATCGTCATCATCATATGTTTTATGTTTTCTATTAAAGTTATAAAGTTAATTTTTGTAGAATCAAACTAAAATCTAAATTCCTATAAGAATATTAAACAAAATACTAAGATATATAATATTCATACCCTTATAATTTTTTTAAAGTTATGTCCTTATAAGTCATTTTACACATAAACAGCTAATACTAAACAGTTAATTTTACCAAACATCTTTAACAAACAGCTAATGCAATCCGCTGGTCAAATCAGCTGATAGAATCAGCTATTAGCTAACAGCTAATAGAATCAACTAACAGCTGATGCAATCAGCTGATTGCCAAACAGGGCCTAAGATTGCAACAACAGCGTATGAATACGACTTCCTTGATTTTATCTATACAGTTGATGAAGCAGACGACAGTACAAGCGACAGGGGTCGCATCTAGGTTGGTTGAGGTTTTACAGGGTTCAGGTTTCAAGTTACAGACGTTGAATTTGAGTTTCGAGGATGAGGAAGATCTTGTTGCGTAAATCATGTGCAATTTTCTACCAACATGCAACACAACTCCTCTCTCTTTTTTTTTTCTTTTTCCTTCTTTTAATATATTCTATCATCTGCTTTCTCATGACATTTGTTTTGGACAAGCTATCTAATTCGAAATCAAACAGATATAAACAGAAATATGAATTGAAAATAATGAGTTCATAATTTTAAATTTTTCCTATTGTCTTCTTTATTAAATTTAAAATTGAAAAAAGCGAAACGACAAAATAGCTTCAAAGGTAGGGCTTTACCTCTAATCTGATATTTTAAATGAATGAATGGTCACTCTCTCAAGTTGCTTATAACCCATTTGTTCAGCATATTGAGTTGAGGGACATCAAAACTCAAGGCCTTGTATAGGAGTTGATACATATCTGCAGATTAGAATTGTATTACATTTCCTGTTGCTTATTCGACACCTTCTTGGATGGATACTTGGATGAACAAACGGACATGTACAATGACTGCTGGAAGATAAGCCTAATAATTGGAAATGAGAATTGTCAATCAGAATGCATATTATCGCAGTTAAAATTCTGTCAGAAGAAGACATCAAGTCTTCCAAAGCTTGAAATCTTATGGACGCTCATATTCTACTGTAGTTAATCTTTACCATTAGAATCAGTCATTTTTGGTTGGTTGATAAGGCTTAACTTTGAATTTAGTGGTCCTCATGACATCTTTAAGGGTTTGATTATCTGATTCTTGATGAAGAGCTATGTAGGATTCATTCAAATAAATAAGGACGGTCGGAAATATTATATATTTGTTGGATAGGTGTAAATAGCTGTAGTGTGAATCTCAAGGCCTTTGTAGCTCAGCCTCATGTACCACTTCCTTTCATTTCTTGAAATTCTAAACTAAGTCGAGCGTTTGATTAGTTCATTCGCATGTAATAAGTGGCCAATGCCTAAACCGGCGCAAAATGTGCTTCTGTCAGGATATTATTTCCTGAATACAGTGCAGAGTCTGCTGCACTTGGAAAAAATATCTCTTGTACCAGAATACTGTACATTGTTGAGTAACTCGTGTGATTGAAATAGTATAACATCATGTTTGGAAGGTTCGAATTAAATTTGTTAACAAATTTAATTTAATTATATTAACAAATTTAATTTAATTATATTAATAAAATTGAATTGAATTCAATTTATACTATTTGAAATAAATCTAGTAATATTAGAATTGAATTCAATTACACTTTTCGAAACACAATCAAAATGAATTCAATTATTTCATTTGATATTTTTACCCTTGACTAAAAACAAAAGCGAAAGAGCAAGATTATGTGTAGATTAGTGAGCCAGAATCGTCTTTAGAATCCAATCAAGTGAAGCATAAGAGAGTGAAAAGTAAAGTAGTCCAAACAATGAAAGAGCAAAAGAGCATGATGCTACCTTTGAATGACACAGAATAATTTTTGATGAGAAATATAGGAAAAAGAATTAGATTTAATAAAACTCACAATAAATAAATAAATTTTGATAAATGTCAGGTTATAAAATGGCATCAAACAACAGTTTTTTTTTAAAGATGTTCTTCAAAATTCAATGTAATTTAATTCCAATACTTAAAGGAGTAAATACAATTTGTAAAAGGAATAAATGTCAATTATACGTATGAATTGAACCCAACTTTTTTTTTTATATTTCCAAGCTGAATTGAATTTAATACAGTATTGAATTGAATTCAGATAATTCCAAACAGCTTGTAAACGTTAGAACTATTGTTTTACTAGGAGTCCCAAGGAAATTACAAGTTTAGTGGCTATACTTACTGGTACAAGTCAAGATGCAATAAGTGGAGGATCAGGCACGGGGTTGGGATGAGTTGAGATTCGAAACGAGTTGTCCAACTTTTAACAACAAACACAAGAAATAACAATTACACTTCTTTTAAGGTTCGAGACCTTGGCCCATTATGTAAAGAAAACAAACATTTTTTATGCGTATCCCATCCAATCCCACTACAAGACACGGTCCCATAATTTATGTCTATTTCCGAACCTTATTATTCTTTTCATTATACGGAGCACTTTGCATAGCTTTGCTCGCTTCCAAGATGACAGGGAAGTGAGCATATACAAAAGGATCTACAAATTTTCGGAGGCCTTTGACCGAGGCCATTCATGTGTAGTTTTAAAATCCCTATAACAAATTTATCTAGGCATGACAACAGGTGGGTTGGGCAGGGCCGATATAGCTAGCCCGTGGCCTGCTCGAGTTGGGATGGCCAACCCACAATCTGGCTCACTGACGGGCCGGCTGGCTCATGGTCAGGCCTTGGCCCGCTGGGCTACAGACGGGCAGGGCCGGCCCGATCTATATGTATTTTTTATTAGAAATATACAAAACAGCTTCGTTTTGGACAAAATGATGCCGTTTTGTTCAAAATGGGCAAGTTATGGGCCTGACTAGGCTGGCTTGTGGCCCGCACAGATCGACCCGTAACTCGGCCAATTCGGGACAAAAACGAACCGGACGAATCGGGCCAAATTTGTATCCCTAAATTTATCCAACTCAGGTGAATCCTACTGCAAGATTCATGTTGACCAATGTTTATGGCATGTGATGTCACTTGAAATAGGGTGGATTGAGTAGCCGCACTTGCACCGCTTCGATTCTTGTAGTCTAGTGGAAATTTGAGGCAGTAGTAATTCCCCTCAAATTCTCTTGCATCTAAACCACCCATTTATGTGGGACCTACATAAATAGGTGGTTTGGATGCAATGGGACAGAGTTGAGCTAGGGTTGTTGGGACAGAGGATCAAGTCCCGTAGTAACTTTAGGTTTCATGAGTTCCTTCTCACGTTTGTTTTTATTCACTGGGTTGGAATTGGATCACTTCCTCCTAATCAAAAGATCTACCATGAGTCTAAGCAACGCATGTTTTTGGGGACTATTGTTGGGTAGATGATGAGCACAAGAAATAGGTGTCATGCCCAGAAATGCTCTCCTTGTTTGTGATTAAGTTCAGTGATCTATCTTAACCGGGACATAAATAGAAGAGAACTGTAAAACTAACTCACACAGTAACCATAACTTTGTTATTGCAATGCTCTTTTTTTAGGTATCTTTTACAGCTATGGTTAGGTCCACATTCTCTCGGATAAGGTCATGTGGAGTGTCCTAGACCTAGTTGGTCAATGCCAAACCTGACACAATTATCAATAAACCCAAAATTGATCATAGCATGTCCTACGTCCACCAAAAAGGTTAGCCTTGGCTCCAAGGTTGAGGGGGCATCCCACATGCGCTGGACGATAAAATGTTAGTGGAATCTCACTGTTACGAGTAAAATTATAGATAAATTTGGTGCAGGTAGGGTCTAACTCTAACCTAGAGTCAGAGCTTTGAGCTGCTAGCCATAGCGGCTTGTCTCTGTGATCTGGATCTGATGAAGCTGGCACTCACATTTAATTGACAATTCACAGCAAATTATAAATGCCATAATATTACTCCTTTCCATCTATTTATACCCACAAACTTGTTCTTTCTTGAACCAGTACTAAGCAGCTCGATCTGCCCATTTTATTTGCTTCTCTTCAGCCTAGCTTTAAAATGGCTTTTAAAGCAGTGTTGTTGATAGTAGCTGTTTTTCTTACAGTAAAGTCCAGTGTATGTGGCGCTCTCCCTACTGCTCAGAGAAAAACTAGCTATTTCTCCCTATTTACTGTGAGTTGCAAACTATTAACCTTCTTTTTTCTTTTTCCCTTGTAGGCTTCATACAGCGATGAAGAGTTCAATGAGAAGGTAACTATAAAGTCATTGCATTGATGGCTAGTTTCTTCTTGTTTGTTCAACACTAAGTTCCAAGATTGTATTACATCTTTCCCACACTTTCCTTCCATGGTAACTCTGATTCCGCTTAGAAAAAGAAGAAAAGAGACTCCCAAGAAGTGTTACCTATCATGTAATCCTGCTTTGTCCCTATTAACATGTCAACTGACTTTTTTGCTTTGTAAGGAAGTGTGTCTTTAAATCTTAAGTGGTTAGACATCTCTCAAACCTCTACTTGTGAAATATTTTAGTTTGCTAGTCAACCAAAAGCAAGATGATGGTTTCTTTCTTATCAGTAGGTGAATGTTAGCTTGCTTTACAAAATGACCAGAGATTAACTGAGAAAACTGATGCCAGGCTATTTCTACGCCAGTGTTGGCTCCAGCACCTACGCCTACACCTCCGTTGAAGCCACCAACTCCTGCCCCACCAGTTTATAAGCCTCCAAGTTCTGTATCACCAGTGGTCAAGCCACCTACAACTTCACCTCCACCGTTAGTTAAACCACCTACTCCAGCAACCCCAGTAAAACCCCCCAGCAGTCCTATGCGGCCACCAGTGAAACCACCCACCAGTCCTTTGCCACCCCCAGTGAAGCCTCCCACCGCTCCTCTGCCGCCACCAGTGAAACCACCCACCACTCCTCTGCCACCAACCACTCCTCTGCCACCACCAACGAAGCCGCCGACTCTTCCTCCAGTTAGAACAAGAGCAGGTAATGATATACCTCCAATTCCCCATGGCAGAAAAACTAATTAACTTATTCCTTTAAAAAATGTTGTTAAATGTGGTGATTTGCTGATTGCAGATTGTTACCCACTTTGCGGAGAAAGGTGTAAATTACATTCAAGGAAGAACCTGTGCGTCAGAGCTTGCGTGACTTGCTGCGACAGATGCAAATGCGTGCCGCCAGGAACTTACGGTAACAGGGAAGTGTGTGGCAAGTGCTATACAGACATGACGACTCGTCGCAATAAGCATAAATGTCCTTAAAGCCGTGACGAGTGAAACGCTATGCTAAACAAATCAAGTACAAGGGCGGAGTAAATAAATGCCATTTCTAATATAAGTAAAACCTGTACTAGGTCTAGGCAGGCAAATTGTTGTTTTGTTTCAGATATTAATGTGAGCTATTGTTTCTCATGAATGATTATCATTTTTGTTGACAAAAAGAAGATATAAAAACCAGTTACATACATAATTTACACACACCATTTTTGCTTCACGCCTTTAATCTTAGTCCTATATCTATAGTGTTTTAAACTTTTAGGCTGCACGTGAGAATAGAAGGACTTTTAAACTATAAACATGTTTATAGTGAAGTAGAAAAAGTCACAAGTCATAAAAAGGAAAAAAGACTTCTGTATCCAATTTGTTTTGTTTTAACACGAGCATTTAAGTAATTTATATATAATTCAAAGCACGTAAAATGATTATAAATAAAGTAAATTTATCCAAAGTAATTTTGATATAGCAAATTTAGAAGTGGAATGTATGAGAGTTATTATTAATATTATCATTGAATATTTTCTTTTTTAATATTATTTGGTAAGAACTTACAATTATAAATAAAATGAAAGTGGTTCAACCTTTAGTAACAAATCAAAAACAAAAAAAAAGAATCTTTTTAATAAACATTTTTTTGTATACAATTACAATTAAATATAAAAATAATATTTTCCAAATCGATAACTAGTCACTCCTTAGTCAGAATTCCCAATAAAGACCAAACAATCATTTTTTTTTGGCATACTCGCTTGAATGGTATATTTTGACTATCAATTAATCACGTAATATCTCAGGTTATTATGAACAATTCATGAATAGTAAGCAATTTCAAAATTCTATGGAACTAAAAAGGAATTGATTTATTTATCTTATTATTCATTCTTATTATTAATTTTAATTTAGTATTAATTAGGGATTTCATGTATAGCTAAAATGACCCTCACAAATTGCAAATACTAAATTTTTAAGAATTAATCTTATTGAAGCTATAGGGTCCTCATCAGTTGGAATTGAAATATCTACAAGATCTAAATCACAATTTGTATCGATTAAACAAATTGTTAGAATTCCCAACGTGATCCATTCTTAAAGGATAATGTGAAACTTCAAGTTGTCAATAATATTCTTTATGAAAATAGTAAACTATTCCGGAAAATTTTAGACGCAAGAATTTTATTAGTTTAGACTTGCTTAGAGAAATAATTTAATTTATACATTATATAATTATTATTTTCATATGTAAATATCGTAAGTATAATAATGCAATAGTAATTCATGAACATGATTTATGTTTATATTTTTTAAATTTATTTATTAGCAATAAATATATATATATATATATATATATATATATATAATTTAAATATAAAAGGTGCAATTGGAGCTATACATGATTATCCTATATTGAAGAATTAGTATGATTATATCTTGATATTTACAAATTTTTTAATTAGAATAGTTAGAAGATTTATGTACACTTAGTATACGTGATTTTATAAATATATGTTTCTAAAATAATTTATATTGTCTCAATTTTTCCATAAATACTTGTTATCAATAAACATAAAGGAAGAGTTTTCTTCACCACATTTTGGTGAAAAATAGAAATAAAACACGATTAAACAAAATAATTTATATTGTGTCTCAAATTTTTAAATATTTGTTTAAAAATATATATATCATGAATTATTTTTTAAAAATTAAAGAATAAATTAAAGGATCCACTAATACTAGCAAAAAATCTAACTTGATAGCTTAGGCCAAAACATGTTGACACAAGCTAAAGCTCTAAATTCAAGACTATAAAATATTTTTAAACTAACTATATCTTACATCATTACCGTGAAGTTCTTAAACTATTGCTTAGAAGTTAACTATGAATTATTTTTACATGATATATTACATCTATTTCATATTTTCTTATTAAATTTCATTTAAAATTATTGGACTAAGTGAGGTTTTAATCTATTATTTTAATAAAAAATGTTATTACTTATATTTTTTCTTTGATGATATTAATAAGTTAATTTTTTATACATTTAAGTAAAAGACAAAATTTCAAATTCAATGGAAGAGCAAAGTAATCCAAGTCAAGTGGACTAAAAACAAGAAATAATAGTCATTCTACACGTAATGACGTCTTATAATTTTCATTATTAATTTTTAATAAATTAGGGGATTAATCATTACATAATCATTTATATGTAAGATAACACATAAAAATGTTTACAATCAAGATAAATTTTGTTTTTAGCTTTTAAAAAATTCATGATCTTCAAATAAAGCTTGGAGCAATTATGAAATAATTTTGAACAAACTTTTCATCAAAATATGATTTTTAAAGCTTTGAAAAAATTAAGATGTAAAAATTGATGAATCAAAGTGTTTTTGAAATTTAGTTTATGTAAAATTTTGACTATTCTAAAAGTTTGGTTCGATTGGCTTAACTCAAAATTAAAAAAGAAACATAATGGTTTGTGTAATATTGACTAGACCATGAGCTGAAGAGAAGTGTCAATTAAGTAGTTGAAGGATTATAACTATCGAACCAATAGTTTCATCAATTGTGGATAGAATAGGTAACTGATAATTTAATTGAACATGCTTTAACTAGTTAAAGACATGTGGTCAATCTTATCTAAAAAATATCTAACAACCATTTGAGTTGATTTTAGGTGAAAATAGACCACAAAATGAGTTGTAAAAGAATCTTTGTCATATTCAAGGGTTGTTAACAGTTTTGAAAGTTAGAGAGTACATGTATCCATTGCATAATATATATTGAACCCTAATTCATTAATTTGAGCAAGAAAGGAAAAAAAATTCTAATGAATAGAATTTTTTCATTTTCATCAATAACAAAATTGATATAAAATAAATTGGAAGCTTATCAGCCCCTCTTTCAAAATATAAAGGACGCAATTTTCACAAAAAATATAAAGGATGACAATACATTAAGAACAATACACCCAAAAAGTATTATCTTTTCATCTGAAATTAATTACCCATCAATAATCTCGAAACCAACCACGTGTATCACCTAAAATTACTCCTGCCCATTAAAACATGATGCTTTTTTTTTTGCCTATTAGTTTCCCTCTCCTGATTAACCTTAATTTGGTGCCTTCCATCATACCATTCTAGTCTGGTGTCCATCATTATACCAAATTAGCTAAGTTGACAATTCACATGGCTATGTTGTACTTGTTTCCATTGTATATATCTCCTTAGTTTGTATTTCTTGCTTTTCTTGCTTACTTTATGATCATCTGCCTATCCTTTCCTTAGATGCTCCGTATGTTCCTTATCCCACTTCTCAATTTCCTTTTTTCCTTGTAAATTGACAGGAAAGACCTGATTAATCTATTAACTCGTATATAAAGATAGATGAGCTTTTATATGTCTCCCTAAAGGCTTTATTGTTCCTTTATTTCCATACAGGCTAGACCAGGCGTGTAAATTCTATTTGGAATTCCCATCTACTTTCCTTGGTTTCTTTCCACACATGTGGTGATGCTCCAATTTTGCATCTCTATCTGGCAACTTGCTATGCTTTTAAAAGAGTTTTGAGCATTTTGAGTTGATGAAGTCACTTCTATTATCACTTTTAATGGTTTTGACTGTGGTTTGGAAAAAGGGAGAGCAAGTTTGTAAGGGTTTCGGGTTTTTTTTATTTTGTAGTGAAGTAGAAATGTCCATGTAGCCTTACTATAGTCATCAACAATAGTTAAGACATTATATGCTCCAGAGATGGATGGGGTTTTATATGGTCCCTATATATATATGTGTGGATAAGGTCAAAGATGTGGTAGGAGGTGGTTTGACTCTTAGGAAATGATAATCATTGATGTTTAGATAGAGGACAAACATCACATGGGGCAAATGCATTAAGTCCAGAGAAGATAAATTAGTAATATACTTTATGACAACATGAGGTGTATAACTTATTCTGATATGCCAAAGCTTTAAATATGTTCTAGACACTTTATTTATATGTTCTGTAAAAGTACATACGAATTACTTAGGGCTAAGGAAACTACTACCTTAGCTTTTATAAAGTTTACCCTTTGGGTAAAAGCATCAATTGTATCTTTTAGAAAGCTTGACTTGTTTACAATGTAAAGACTTCTTGCAATTCTTCCTACTGCCAGAATCTTCTTAAACAGTAGGTTCTGAATAATGAAAAAGGATAGGTAAAATGTGATCTTAATAGCGACCGAGTTAATAAGATTATGAACTGAAAACAATTTAAATTTAAACTTGGGAATATAAAGAGCAGTGGTAAATGTAAGGGAGAAATTTATGGTTCTATCACCTATATGATGAACTAGTTTAACTAATCTATCGAGTAAGAACATTAGTGTATAGTCTTTTGAGATTTTGGGCTAATCAAAGAGGCTAAGGTTTGATGTCATGTGGTTTAAGGCTCCTGTATTAATTGTCCATGAACCAAGTTCCATAAATTTAAGTGACAAAGCAAAATTGAGTCTAAAACCTGCAAAGTCTGCTAGATGGACAAAATTGATGTGGTGGCTATCCTCACCAATATTCATTCCCTTTATGTATTTAATAACCTCTTGTTGGTTAACATCAGTAAGTTCTACATTCCATCCAGGTGTCTTATAGATTATTTCGTACTCATCATATTGTTAAAATGGTGTGTTATCAAGGTTAGCCATCATTCTGAGTTGTTTCTTTCCTTTTTGTACCTTGTTTCCCTCATTCTAGTTTGAGTATCCATGTAATTTGAAGCAAGTTTCTCTTATAAGTCCCTCTATGTTACAATAATCAAAAAATTTGTTTTTCTTTGTTTCTCTTTTCTTATCACTCCATTCATTGCTTTCTTTGTTATATTTTTTCCCACCTTCCTTCTTAAATCTATGACCTCTGGCCAGCAGAGTACTATGCTCATAGACGTCTTCCATGGCATACACTTCCCTTTGTTTTTGCACCCTTAAAATCATCGAATAGGCTTTATTTACTCTACATACAGGATCCATCAGAAGGATCTGGTTTTTCACATGAGCAAAGGAATCATTCAGACTTATTAGGAATTGAATCAGTTTACTCATTTTATTTATATCAGTTGTGGTCTTTAATAAACTACATGTACATTTTAGAATTAGTAGCATAGCTTAATTCATCTCATAATTTCTGTAATCTTGTGTAGTACCTAGCAATGCTCATGTTTCCTTGACAGATCGAGTTTATCTCCCTCTGAATCTGATATATCATAGGCCCATTGCTCTCCCTAAATCTCTCTTGTAACTCAACCCACAATTCTCTAGCATTTCTTACATAGATGAAGGCATCAACTAACTCTTTAGAGATGGAATTTAGTATCCACAATGTTACCATGTAATCAACTCAAGTCTAGTGTTTATATTCAAGTGATGCTTCAATCGGCATGGCGCATTTTCTATTAATGACTCTTATGGTAGTTCTTATGGATCTTGACCATGACATATAGTTAGTTTCATTAATAGAAGAATAAACAAGAACCATAACAAGTTGATCTGATGGTTAAAGCTGTAGAGGATCTTTGGTGATTTGGCTTATATGCTCTTGTGATAACTATCCTCT
The DNA here is from genome assembly GCA_027575705.1 of Erythroxylum echinodendron. Taxonomy (NCBI): domain Eukaryota; kingdom Viridiplantae; phylum Streptophyta; class Magnoliopsida; order Malpighiales; family Erythroxylaceae; genus Erythroxylum; species Erythroxylum echinodendron. The sequence goes on from JANZXR010000008.1 coordinate 11,269,893, forward strand.
AACTCTCTGCCTTATTTCTTGGCTGTAATTATCTTCTACAATGATTAGCAGTGATTAGTTGTAGTAGAATGAGTTATTAGCAGCGGGCATTTTATCAGCAAGTGGAGATCGATTGCTCTAATACAATGAACAAAATTTTAAAACAATAAATTCTTGTTGTGTCTTTTATTGATGCTTGTGCCTCTATTTATATAAAAGCTATAATGAAGAAAATGAAAAATGTTGCCAAACTAACTCGTCCACTTGTCTAATCATCTACTAACTAATTAGCAACCTTTTTAACTGCTTTAATAAATTGTTAACAAATTAACAAAATGATTAGTTGGTGCTAAAGTTACATGGGTGTGTGATAACTTAAGTATGTACATTGAATATTTATACTTAGCCTCTGGTGTTGTCTCACTTACCACTTAGAGCTAAGTTCTCTTATAGGAATTAGTATTTTAGGCATTTATTTGTAAGTGTGTATTGATTAGCTTACAGAGTAGATCTGCTTATGTTGTTTGTAATGGTTGTCCTATTGACTTAGTACTGGTACTAGGAAGGGCTTGGTTGATTAGTAAGAAGGAGTCTTAAGTTTATTGTCATTTTGCCATATGTAGACAAAGGACAAGGTAGGTGTTCGTATAAGTAGGTTGGAGTGGTGAATACTTCACTAGTTTTCGTAGAGTAAATAAGTAGGTTGGAGTAGTGAATATTTCACTAGTGCAGGCATCACCGATGAAAATAAGAAAAAAGATTCCTTTTTTACTTGTGATAACAAAAATGTTGAATAGAGAATTCCTCTTCATCCATTAAGGAAAAAGACAACAATCTTCTAAGTAAAACCTGAGGTGTGGATGTAGACCAATAATAGTTTAGGTAAACTATTATAAATTAATTTCATATTTCTGTCTCTAGTTTGTTTTTTTATTATTATCATATTTATTTTATGATTGAATTATTTAAAGTTGTTATAATTATTTATTATAATAGGTAATCCATTCATTAATTTAAAATAAACACATAATACACTTCCCTCTTATGCGTCATTTGGAAACCAACAATAATTATACTTTAAAATCAAATTAACTAATTGTATAATTTATTAAAGTTACAAAACATATCATTATAACGTTATTATACTATAATTCTCATTTATTTCCAATTTAAACATTTTATCATCTTTAAGTAAACTATATTTTAATATATTATGTTAATTCAATTCAAAACTTATGTAAATTTAAAATTTTAATTAATAAGATAAATCACCATTAGGGGTATAATGAAATGTTCAATTTTAACAACGAAATCTTTCAATTTCTTATTTTACTATATATTCATAGAGTATATTGATCCTTTTGATTCGTTTGATTCTTGCTTGAACCAGATGGTAAAAACTTATTATGTCTGCTTCCTTCAGAGGATGAATTTATAAAAAATTCACCTATTCTAATAACAAAAAACCTTGACTAAATGGACTTGTATTAAAAGCTAAATTGGCTAAAAGAATGAGTCATAATTATTAGAGAGAACTCGTATGGCCAATGATACGATGAACAATGTTGTAGTATAATATCGTTATTATTTTGTGGCAAATTTCATATAACAAGTTAAGAGGTGGCAAGTATCTCTCTCTTATTGGAGTATTTTTTGCATTAATAATATTATTATTGATAAAAATTTGATAATATATATTAATTATTTTCGTTCACTCTTTCTTTTTATATCTATTGTTATATGAGTTATTTCAGTATGAAATTAACAAATTCGCAAGATTTTTATCATTATAAGCTTTTGACAAAATCAAGGAATTGAAAAGGAGAAGAGATTAACAACAGAGAGGGAATATATGAAAAGATCCATGGATGTCATAATTTAAAAGAGACTTAACATAGGAATCAAATAAGTTAAAAGATACATTATAATTCTAATATTTGCACTGAAATTTAATTGGACTTTAACTTTTTTTAATATATAAAAAATTAATATTCAAGAAATTTTATAAAATATCTCTCAAACTAATAAAATTATCATAATTTTATTTTTTTCGTTGATCAGATGATTTTTTAAATTGAATTTCCCTGGTAGACATTTAAGTAACTTACATGAATCCTAAAATTTAAAATTTCAAATTAATTTAAGAACTAGGGTATTTTAAATTTTAGATCCTAAAAACCATAAATTTAGGTTACCAATCTCTATATTTTGTAGGTCTTTCTATCTTTACTGCTCTTGGTGGAGATTTTTTCGCAACTTGACATCTCCCTATCTCTTCTCTCTATTTTTGATAAGTTGTTATATAGTTGCTGCAGATTCAAGTTTGATTCATTTCTTTCCTCTCCATCTTCTCTATCATTATATATGAAATGAATAATTGGCTAATTTGTCGGGTGTCTCCTTTTCAATTTAGTTATGTAGGAGGTAAAGATGAACTTGAGTAAATACTTTACTTACCTTAATCCATTAACCAAATTTGAGGCAACTGATCTTAATAAAAATGCTAATATTATGTAAATGGATCCCTTACATTCATACATGATTTATTCTATTATTGATGACATGATGACATTAGGACATTATGGTTGAATCATTATAGTTGTCATTATGCTGACATTATGACGTTGTAGTTGAATTATTCCAACATTTATTTGAATTGATAAGAAGGTAAAGCAAGTCCTTGGTTAGAAATTTGAGTTTGATTTGGTAAAAAGGTTGACAGATTCATACAACTTAGATTTTGGAAGAGGGACATTATTCCATACAAGATAATTAAGATTGTTCTACAAATTTCATAGAGAATTGAGAATTGATGTTTTATACCTACCTATTAAAGTAACATCAACCAATTTAATTTTCCTTTTGAATTATAAAAATCTCTTGTAGGATGTTTATCATTATAGTTATTGATGGATTTTTTTAATAATATTGTCAGTCATAAGTGTATATTTATTAAAAACTAGATGAGTATAAGAATCTAATGCATATAATTTTCTACATAAAAGGACTCTTTCTTTTGACATCTAATAGTTTTGTTGTGGAAGTATTCTTGAGGTATTAAAGGAGAAGTACTTCTTTGCTTCAAACTTATATTGAAAGGTAGAAACAAAGAAGCACAACATCCATCAAATTATATTATTCTTTTTTAGTATATGGAGACATCAAGTTTTTTATTAGAATGAATAGTTATCAGCTTATGCTGATTATATTTCTCTTTTTTTTTGATAACATAGAACATTGACAATTAATGCATAAATTATGGAGATCCTAAAGGCTATGTTTAGTTGGTGGTTTATTAATGGAATGTAATATTATTCTATCGTTTGAGATGAAGATGAAATGAGATAATATAAGATGAGATGTAAGAGGAGGGTTTCATATTACATTTCGTTCCATCCTAAACAATAAAAATGAGAAACCTCCAATTGGGAAGTTTAGGTTGGAATGTAAAATGATAAATAATTTTTCAGTGTATTATATTATAAACTCTTCTTCTAAACAACATTTCATTATATTATATCATGAACCCTTTCATCCCTCCCAAACAACAATATTCTTACATCCATTTATATTTCATTCCATTATAAATCATTTCATTCTATTAAAAACTTTATATCCAACCAAACATAGCCTAAGACAACAACTTTCCATAATCCTTATATTGGTTTAACACAATCACACACGACACTTTCATATGGTAATATGAATATTCACATGCACAACACTAACATATTTTTATTAACAAATTTACTTTTGCATTACATGCTAGTGGGACTACATGCAAAGTTAAATATTTTTTAAGAAACAAATTTACTTTTGATAATGATCCCGAATCTTGTCTCATATGTGGACGATAGACAAAAAGAGATAGGAGATTCTATTAATTTACTAAACTAAGACAAACATCATAGCATTTATATGTTTTTTTTTTCAAAAAAGGGACTTATCGGGTTTCGCCTACTTTTTAGCGCATAATCACAAATAGATGACAATCATGAATAGAAGAGGAGATAGATGAGAGGGTGGTGATCATGAGAAGAGACAAAAATAACTAAGTCCTGCCAACAATAAGAGAGGAGAGATCCAAACTTACCGATACACATTAGCCAACCTATATGACTAACGTGGGCTCTTAAGTTGAAAAAATTGTCAGGTCAAAAAAAAAGGACAGAACCTTGACAATTTTGTTAGTATGGAGTCAGTTTTATATAGTTTTTAAACCTAACGGTCCTTTTTGTACATTGAGAAATAAAAATATTAGTGTCTAACTTTAATTTTACTACAAACTTTATGACATAAGCAAACTTTACTCGAGTCAAATCGGCATATTGTAAAATTATAAAATAGAATGTTTTTTTGTATTTGAAGTCTAAGCATGATAAAAAGTCTATGACTGAGTTGAGTCTAACTCAAAGTCGCAAAATAGATTTGAATCAATTGAGTTTTGAGTTGGACTCGAACTTGAGAAACTGACTTAATCCTTGTTAAAAAATGAGATCATTTTAGTATTAAAAATTTAAAACCAATTTTGGATAATTGAGTGGGCTTTGGGCTGAACACAAACAAACCACATCTTGAGATGGAGCCTATTAAAGTTAACTGATAACTAATTGAGATGAAATCATCTGTTCTGTTAACTAATTTCAACTATATGTTAGTTAATCCCATTTACAAATTTATGTGAGACTCACATAAATATGTGAACAAAATTAACTAGTATAGGATTAGAATACTATTTTGGGAATAGAGGATTTCGTGTGTAACTAATTCTAAAAATTTGACATGTTTTCGCATCCTGTTTTATAACACATTAATAATACCAACATAATCTTACATATGTTTTTCTCTTAAGGATCCAAGCAACCTCAATTAATGAGTGTATACGGGTCACTTCATACAGGGCGGAGTCACATAGGGACAAGCCCCCGCGCCCGTAATTTACATTTACTAAACAATGATGATGGTCTGATAACGAACATCAATGATAAACAATGATATTAAAGTGCAGCCCCATCGGGGTGGTGAAGGGAGGGCCCCAATTGGTAGAAAAAAACCTGCAACCCCTTGGGGTTATCCTGCACTTGGAAGAAGAAGTAGAAAAAGGAATAAATATAGTGATAATTTGATTCTTCGTCGCCGTAGTAAATAGGAGAGAAAATAGAATTTGTTTCTTCGTCTTTTCAAAAAAAAAATAGGAGAAATTGACTGTGACACGTTCACTAAAAAAAAATCCTTTTGTAGCAAATCATTTATTAAGAAAAATAAATAAGCTTAACACAAAGGCGGAAAAAGAAATCCTAGTAACGTGGTCCCATTGCATGCATAAATAAGAAGGGCAGAAGCCATAAAACATAAGGAACAAGCTAAGATTTCAAGAACACGTGGATGACACATGCATTATTAATTGACTCAGTCAATAGCAGTTATTCTCAACTCTTATAAATGGGACAAGTCCAAAGCAACACACACAACACAATACAATTTACAAGCCCACAAAAAGTTTACAATCTCAAATTGCAGACGTTTTCACTAAATCTCATATATCTTAACGATTTCAAAAACTTGTTTTCAAACTCAAGATGTACAATTCCTTATGACCTTAAGTTTAAAGAGAGAGAATGTTTATAGATTTATTTAATAATCTAAATAGCATAGTTATTTAATAATCTAAATAGCATATTCTTGTGTATAATCTTATATAAATTCAGATACAACTACCTTCTAGTAGTTTTAAGCACACAAAATACAAACATTTTTACTCTGAAGTAATTTTTTCTTTCTACACCATTTTTTGGGCATGTAAGTGAAGTTTTATCATGTTACAGCTATTCAAAAGATGAGTTATTTCATCAAAAAGCTGATTTTGTGATTTGTGATAGCATGTATACAAGATATCTTCGGAGGGCACGTATATCTATTGTTGCAAGGCTTTAATGCCGCGGACTTAATCCCTGTGTAACGAGGGATAAGAAGGAACTACTTATTGACTAAGGTTCAAAAAAAAAAAGTGTGTAGAGAGTAGGGATATTTATCAAGTGGCGAATATATAAAAGGAAAACAAAGCAGATGCTGTTAGCTTTATCTTCTCACCAGTCACCACCGATTACTTCATTTTTCAAGTACCAAGTCATTGAGTAAAGGAAATCGAGTGGCCATGGAGAAGTTTCTTGGTTAGGAATCGGAATGAAACACGGAGAGAATATTCCCCAAGTGATAAAGCAAGTCACAAAACTGGAACAATACGTGGATAAAAATCATGGAATGAATATATAGTTACTTCGTGTCTGAGATTCTATAAAATCCAACTTGTTCGGAAAAAAGAATGACTTTTCTTGCTTTGTTCGTTCCTACTATTAGTTAACTAGCAGATATAGACTGCGCAACTGCGCAGTCGTAATCTGAACTAATATGCCCACTTAGTATACATTTCAAGATTA
>JANZXR010000008.1:11276408-11293586 GCA_027575705.1 Erythroxylum echinodendron
CGTAAAAAACAAAACAAAAGTGGACAAAGTGTGAAAAGATGTTAAATTAAATGATGCAAACCGTCGGATCAAAGGGAAGAACGGGATGGATTTCGTGGTCGTCCATCCCGTTCGCCCTTAGTAAGTATACTTAAAAAGTAGGCTATGGAAGTTGTAAGAGTAAATTCTTTCAACAACTTTTATTAAACTATTAAGTATACTTTAACATCTTGGATGGAATAGTAATAGTTCAATTTGACCAAGTTCCAGGAAGTTACATACATCCGGAAAGGTGAGATTTTGCTGAATAGCTTTAAGGGAAGTTGGAGCTCGTTGACTTGTAGGTTTTGGCGTGAGGCTCTCTGTTAGAACTGAAGCATTTCTCCCATGTTTTACTGTTCAAATTTGAGGAATGAGCCATTATAATCTGTAAGTCATGATTTGTCTACTTGCCTTCAAACTCTCCATTCAGCATCTTTTCAGTTCAAGCAAAACAACAGACCCTTACAACTTCCACTCTTTTTTCCTTCTTCTCTGCAGATTTTGCCGTGGAACAGAATCTGCAAATCTAGTGCTTAGCTCAGGATTGCTAGGCCAGTCTTGGGGTGCAATCTGGGCACTATACACAGATGTCAACCAACAACAGATCAATTTACCGCTCCTCGTGAAGTGGAGAGTTGTTAAGGAGCCAAAAGGCACCATCGTAGCTTTCGTGACTTCACCACTTTGGACACCACAACGTCTTCAAAAAGAAGGAGATCTGATTTCATCATCAACTCTTAAGCATGAGAAGTTTAGTCAGTTTGATTTCCTGTCCTCAAAGGGGAACCTATCTTTCTCCATTCATAGAGCTGCAGTAACTCTTTTCAACGCTCATGTAAATGAGCTTTTAGACCTCAAAAAGCAGGTACTGTACATAGCTGCATAATTGGGTGGACGGATGCTCGTAGAAAAGGATAAATACATAGTAATGAGAGAAGGCAACGAGAATAGGTGATCTGACCTGTTTGTAGTAAGGTTTAAATCAGCTGTTCCGTTGCTTTGTGCCTACCTATTTCATAAACACAAGTAACAGATTACTTATTCTATTAGCACCTGTTCTATGAATGCTCGCAGAAAATGATAGAAATAGAATAACATTAACAGATGATATCACGGGGGTTTCAGACTGGGAGAATCACTATTTACAGATATAAATCTTTATTGGGAATTGTGTGGCTGAGCTGAAATATTTATGTCATTGGGTTCCGTAGATATTTAATCGTTACAGGTTGCTTGCTGTAGATAAGGCCTTCACTGGTGTTGCTTAGTCTTATGATGTGAATCTAATATTTTCTTTTGATTTTCCTACGTATTATGTTCAGTTACATGATAAAAGTGACGGGACTCCATTGATTATTGCGGGACACTCTTTGGGAGGGTCAATTGCCTCTCTTTTCGCTTTGTTGGTGCTAAACTCTTTGAACGAGGCGTCCATCAAGCTCCCTCTCCTGTGCATCACTTTTGGTTCCCCACTTCTGGGTGACCATGGCCTTAAAGAAAATATTTCAGAATGGAGTTCTTGCTTCTTGCACGTTGCAGGCAACCAAGACACGGTCCCAAGGCTCTTCATTGAACCCAGTGATCATCTAACTACTCCTTACAAGCCTTTTGGTGCATATCTGTTGTGTTCTCGGACGGGATGCACGCTTGTTGACGACCCTGAAACAGTTTCAGAATTATTAAAGGCTATGAATGTGGGAAAGATAAGTGAAGCATCTGTGGATTATTATGGGAAGGTGGTGAAGCTTCTGGAGTCTGGAGTTATATTAAAGGGGAATTCACAGCTGGGACTATCAGTTGAAGATCCTCTTTTAGCAGGGATAGTTTTACAACTGGAAGTAATTTGTGATCATGGGATCCAGGTAACTATATCTATTCCTTTCCATGCTAAAAACGCTACTGTATCCTTATGCGTTATTTTAGCCCAGAGCTTGCTGATTGGATATGGAAGAACGTAGAATGCATAATATTTCAATTTGTCCTAATATGTTTCCTAAGCCAAAGTGCCTCTCGTTAGTTGTCCCCCTCCCTCCTGTCCCACAATCCCACATTATTTTCTCGTTTTTGCCTTTCAATTGTTGACCTGCTTGATCTTCAACTTATTCGCACCTACAACCACAAAACGGTGTCCACAATCTGATCGAGATAATAGAAAGACGAGAGAAAATCTGCTTTTTAAATAAAACCAAGGAATTGAACCCAATACGAAAACTTAATCAAGTAAAAGTTAAAATGGCTTATTTGGAATGGTACAAGAAGGATTGCAAGGGTAAGGAGATAGGATACTATGACTGTTATAAGCAAATGCTGTCTCACACTAGCGTGGATGTTTCCAAGCATAAAAAGTATCTTGAGATGTACTGGCGAAAATTGGTTGAGGGAGCTGACAGAAATCCTCGGAAAGAAGGGGAGAATATAGAAATGACATGGCTTTATGCAGGAACAAACTACAGGAGAATGGTAGAACCACTTAGCATTGCCGAATACTACAGGGAGAGTGGCAGAAGAGACTATGAAAAGCAAGGGAGACCTAGACATTACATTCTGTTGGAGCAATGGCAAAAGGAAGATGCAGAGAGAAATGCAGGCACTTCAACTCCAAGTAATAAGAAGAAACAAACTGTTGAGAGCAGTTTAACCGAGGATTCTTGTTTTTGGGCTAAAGTTGAGGAGGCTCTCATTTCATGTGAATTATTGAGGGAAGCAATTTCTAGAGCTGATGAGCAACAATCATTGAGACAGAGAGTGATCGAATTTGAGCACTATGCAATGACTCAAATCAGAAATTATTCCGTCTCTCCTGAGGTTTTCTTGGAGAGAACCAGTTTTATGAAATGGTGGAAGGAGTCTCAGGAAGTTATGGGACCAAATCATTTTTCCCCCTTGGCTGACTTTATGAGGAATGGCAGGTATCATCAATATGCTAGGGGCTGCTTTTAGTACTTGACCCAAACAGAATTTAGAAGAAACTGTGCTCTTGGTCTCAAGAATTGCCTTGTACCTGGATGGAGTTATTTCAAATGAATGACTAATGGATCATTCCTTCCTTTGGTGGAATTCATTCTCCCGCTGTACGAGATCATATATAGGTGTCAGTCGAGTTTGAAGATTTACGTTAATCACACAATGGCAATGGGAGCCTATAACTCTCTCTTCTCAGGATCCGTGACAAAATTTTGATAGACAGAGAAGTCCCGACTGAAATGCTTTAGAAGCCGACGTTGTTTCTCCATTCCAAGTGCATGAAGGACTTTAAGCAGCAAAGAAAGTGGTGCCCTTTTTCGTATAAATAAGGTGGGATTGATCCATTAAAACTTAATGGTTTCTGTTCCAGCGAGGTAGGCTATTCATGGTAGGGACCGAACTTCGAAACTTTTGATTTCAGTTCAGAAGAAAAAAAAAGATCTAATATCAATAAGATAATATATGAATCTGTAAAATGTATGTTGAGCTTTCAGGAACATACAAGAGTGTGAACGAATGAAAAATGGATCACTTCCTTTCTTCTTTTTTCTTCTACAAGCTGCAAATTCCAGATGAGACCCCTTTCACCTTAAATCCTAAAACAACCTAAGTATCACTGAACTAAAATGAATTAGTGAGCCTATGCCACACAACTGTGGCCAAGTGAATGATTCAGTAGAACCTAGGAGTAGCTTTCCTTTGGATTTCTCTGGTTTCCCCTTAAGATTACCAACTCTTTTCATTGATTGCCGTAAAAATTCTATGCTAGCTCTTTAATCATGCCTTTTATTATACCTTATGCAATTCAAATTCTTCATCTTTTTTCTTTAGTTCCTTTTTTAATTATTAATAGGGTTTTTTTTAATTTCTTTTTCATTTTAAATTTAATTCTCTTTTTGTTGAATTAGTGATCCAAATTCTTCAGCATCAACCTAAATCAATAAATTTGTGGTTACAAATGTTGGCTTATTTACTAAGAAATCTAAGGTCAAATTTCTCAAGTCAAGCATTTAATGCTCAAATCAATATAATGTTTTTTAGTGGGCAATGCAACCATTTATGCAGACTTTGAAGACAAATTGTTTTATGGTGGAAGGCAAAGCCAATTTTGACCATTATATATATATTTTGAGCCCTTTTATTTTTATATATGAAAGTTGAGACACTTAGCAATTTGAGAGTTTATTTTTACTAATAGAGGCTTAAATTTGTATTCACATTTATTTTATGAGAGAGTTTTATTTTTTTAGATTATACACAAAATTTATATCCTCGTTGTGCTTAGAGGATTTAATTTGAACCCTTCTCCGTTATGGTGAATTTTTTCGTTGATTGTCATCTGTGAAAGCCGCCCAACTTCGGTGAACTATGTAAATTCTTGCATCCCACATTTCACTACTATTTTTGCCCAAATTTATTTTACTTCTCGCTCATCTTGATCTTGATCCGACTTTTACTATCGCCTTATACCATTACAAGTGGTATTCGAGCTTCGATTCAAGATGTCTACCTTTACAAAATTTGATATCAAGAAGTTTGATGGTAAGATTAGTTTTTCCATTTGGAGAGTCTAGATGAAGGTCATTCTCACCCATAATCGATTGAAGAAGGCTCTAGATCGGAAACCAAAGAAACTCGATTTGATGACTGATGAGCAATAGGAGGAGTTAAATGAAAAGGCACTTTCAGCTTTCCAATTTGCCTCTCCAAAGAGGTGCTTTGTGAGGTGGTCCATGAAACCATTACCGTTGAAGTTTGGTTGAAGCTCAAGTCCCTGTATATGACCTAGAGTTTAGCAAACAAACTCCTTCTTAAAGAGTGTTTGTGCACATTCAGTATGGCCGAAGGTACTCCCATTCAATCTCATATTGATGAGTTCAATTCAATTGTTATTGACCAACAAAATTTAGATGTTATAGTTGATGATGAGGACAAGATTGTTTTATTGGTTTTCTTTTTACCATCTATCTATAAACTCTTTAAGGAGATTATGCTATATGGAAATAATGACACGTTGTCTTTTGAGGATGTCAGGTCTGACTTGTTGTCTAAGGAAAAATATGACCTTAAGGTTCATTCGGATGATAAAGCCGAAGGCTTGTCTGTTGGGGGTAGAACAATTAAAAAAGAGAGTACAATTAAAAAGAAATCTAGGTCAAAATCTAGGGGATATAATTCCAAGACTTGTCATTATTACAAGAAAATCGGGCATGTTATTTCTGAGTGTTATAAATTGAAAAATAAAAAGGAGGGAGATGAGAAAGGAAAGCAACCTCAAAAACCTATTGTTGAAGCTGGTGTTGCTAACACTAAGTCTGATGGTGATATATTATCGATTACCTCTTTTGAAAAGAGTAGTACGACTGAGTGGATTTGAGATTATGGTTGTACCTACCACATGCCTTCTCACATAGACAAATTCTCTGCCTATGAACTTGTTGACTATGGAGTTGTCTTGATGGGCAATGATGCCCAGTGCAAAGTTGTTGGAATAGGTAGTGTATAAATCAAGACCTACGATGGTTGTATCAGGACATAACCAATGTGCGACATATTCCTAATCTGAAATGTAACATAATTTCCTTAGGCACCTTTGAGTCATTTGGGTGTAAGTATTTAGTTGAAGATGGAGTTTTGAAAGTATTTAAAGGTGCCTTGGTCCTTATGAAAGGTAATAGGTATAGTTGCCTTTATGTCTTACAAGGTTCGACTGTCACAGGTTCAGCTACTGTGTCCACATCTCCATTGTCAAATAGTGATCTCACTTGTCTATGGCATATGTGCTTAGGCTATATGAGTGACAAAGGTTTGAATTTACTGAGCAAGAGAGGTCTTTTCAGTTTTGGTATGGGTAAATTGGAATTCTATGAGTATTGTGTCTTTGGTAAGCAAAAAAGGCCAGCTTCTCAACTGTTACAAATCATACCAAAAGTGTCCTTGATTACATTCATTCAGATCTTTGAGGACCTTCTAAATTTTCCTCTATTAGAGGGAAACGTTATATGATGACCTTAATTGATAACTTCTCTTGCAAGGTTTGAGTTTATTCTAAAGGTTTACAAATGAAGTTTTTCCAACTTTTCAAGAAGCGAAAAGCCCTTTTTGAGAATCAAATTGGGAAGAAGGTAAAGAAGCTTAGAACAAACAATAAATTAAAGTTTTGTGAAACATATTTCAATGAATTCTATGCTTAAGTCGGAATTGCTAGATATAAGTCACTGGTTGGTAAGCCCCAGCAGAACAGTGTTGCATAACGAATGAACAAGACTCTACTTGAGAGAGCTTGTTGTATGCTCTCTAATGCTGTGTTATGGAATTAACATGATCTTTGGAGTGAAGCGGTTTCTACATCATGTTATTTGGCTAATAGCTCCCCACATTCATCTCTTGATTTCAGAATTTTTGAGAAAATTTGGTAAGGTAATCATGTTGAATACTTTAATTTAAGAGTTTTTGGATGTCCTGCATATGCACATGTTAATGATGGCAAACTAACACTTAAAGCTAAAAAGTTCATATTTTTTGGTTATGCTTACGAATCCAAAAGATATTGTTTATAGTATACTAATCTTGAGTCAAGCAAATTCATTCTTACTAAAGATGTGACATTTAATAAAAATGAATTACTTTCTTCTAGAAAAGATTATAGTTCTTCTACTGGTATAGGTGGTGAAGATACCAGTGAGAAGCTAGAGTTAGAAGTGAGATTGTCGCCTCCTTTTAATGTCGATGCTCCTGGTTCCTCTGCTACTTAATCTAGTGATGTTGATGACATTAATGATATCTCTAATACCACTACTCATGCTTCACATCAACAAGAGTATTTTATCACCTGAGATCATCCAAGGAGAATTATTCGAAAGTCTGCTCGATACACTGACAATGATGACCGTTTGGTTGCTTATACACTCTCAGTTGTATAAGAAATTCTTAAAGATATTGAACCTTGTTATTATTATGAAGTTATTTCTTATATTGATTTATCTAAGTGGCCAATGGCAATGAATGAAGAAATTGGAAGTCTCCATAAGAATGATACTTGGGATTTGTGTGCGCTTCCCAAAGGCAAGAGACCATTGAGTTGTAAATAGATTTACAAGAAGAAAGATGGCATCGTCGGGCTTGAAGAAGCACGGTGGAAAGCACGTTTGGTCATTTATGGCTTTGAACAAAAGGAAGGTATTGATTTTAATGAAATATTCTCTCCTGTTGTTCATCATAACTCCATTAGTGTGCTTCTTGCTTTTGTTGCTTTGTTTCATTTAGAGTTGGAGCAACTTAATGAAAATTGCTTTTCTATATGGAGAACTCGAGGAAGAGATCTATGTGAAGCACAAAAAAGGTTTTGTTGTTCCTAGTAAGGAGTGTTTATCAATTGAAGAAATCTCTTTATGGGTTTAAGTAAGTTCCAAGACAATGGTACAAAAGGTTTGATACCTTTGTGATCAGGAAAAACTTTACCAAATTCCAATATCACAATTGCGTCTATTTTTAACAATATGCGGATGGGTATTTTGTGTACTTGTTGCTATATGTTGATGACTTGTTGCTTCTTATGACAAGTCTTTGATCGATAATTTGAAATATCAACTCAGTAAGGAGTTTATGATGAAAGACCTTGGTGTGGCAAAAAAGATTCTTGGCATGGAGATATAAAGGGATTGACAAGTTGGGAAGTTGTTTCTGTCTCAAAAGAATAATATTTCGAAAATTTTTAATAGATTTAACATGGACTCCTGTAAGCTCGTCTTGACGCCTCTTGTCGATTATTTCAAGTTGTCATCTGATCTTTATCCAAAGAAGGAGGAAGAAATAGAATGTATGTTGAATGTTCTATATTCTAGTGATGTTAGTAGTCTCATATATTCCATGATTTGCACTAGACCTAATTTGGCATATGCGGTTAGCATGGTGAGCCGTTTTATCCATGATCTTGGCAAGGTTCATTGGGATGTTGTCAGATGGATCTTTCGATATCTGAAGGGTTCTTCAGATCTTAGCTTGGTGTTTGATATGAGCATGGCAACAACAAATAATGTTGTCGACTTTGTGGACTCTGATTATAGTGGTGACCTCGATAGACAAAGGTCTCTCTTTGGTTAAATCTTCACTTTGTGTTCTAATATTATTAGTTAGAAAGCACCACTGCCATCTATAGAGGCTTTGTCTACTACAGAGGTAGAGTACATTGTAGCTATAAAAGGTGTGAAGGATGCTACTTGGTTGTGTGGTCTTATTATCAAGCTCGGTGTCACATATGATACTATTATTGTGATTTCAGATAGTCAGAGTGTTATTCATTATACTAAGAATAATGGCTATCACTCCAAAACTAAGCATATTAGTGTAAAGTACCAATACATCAAAAACAATGTTGCTGTTGGAGAAATTGTTGTGAAGAAAATTCACACATTTGATAATCCTGCGGATTTGTTAACCAAGTCACTACCTATCTCTAAGTTTGAGCATTGGTTTACACTTAGTCGATGTTCACAGTATTTGATTACCCTTCAGGGTTTTATATGGCGATGAGTAACTCGTCGAATTTAAGTCAAGGTGGAGATTGTTGAGTTAGTGGCTAAAATTCTTCCACATCAATCTAAATCAATAAATTTATGGCTACAAATGTTAGCTTATTTGCTAAGAAATCTAAGGTCAAACTTCTCAAACCAAGTATATAATGGTTAAATCAATGCAATGTTTTTGGATAGACAATACAACCATTTATGCTGACTTTGAAGACGAATTGTTTTATGGTGTAAAGAAAAGATGGTTTTGAGCATTATAAATACATCTTTTATGCATGAAAGTCGAGACATTTAGCAAAATTTGAGAGTTTATTTTCACCAATATTAGCTCAAATTTGTATTTACTTTTATTTTAGGAGAGATTTTTATTTTGTGAGATTATAAACAAAATTTATATCCTTGTTGTGCTTAGAAGATTTAATTTGTACTCTTCTCTATTGAATTTTTTCACTCATCGTTATTTGTAAAAGTAGCCCAAATTTTTCCCAGCTTGGGTGAATCACGTAAATCCTTGTGTTTCACATTTTACTACTATTCTTTCCTAAATTTATTTTACTTCTCGCTCATTTTGTTCTCGATCCTGCTTCTGTTATCACCTTATACCATTACACTTCTATTTCTTAAGATGGCTCTATAAAGCAACTCCAGAAGTAATTGGATTTAAATAACAAACTAATTACACATAGTAAAAAATATTGAGGTTTTTATCATTGTGCTTTTCCTTAAAATTTTAATCTATTTTGGAGATTATAAAAAGTGGATTTAAGTAGTAAGGAATCTTATTCAGTTAGATTAGCAAGCATTAAAGGTCAAAATTTGACACTAAACTTTAGAGGACCTTTTCATACTCTTTCATTAAAGAAATAAAAATGATAAAATATTACAGATAGTTATGTCTGTGTGTTATGTGCAATGCAATGGAAGAGCTAGGTGTTTTAACCTCTTTATCTTGAAATTTTCATATGGGAATTATGCTTATGTTGTTGGGTTGTCATCTTAGCATGTACAAGCTTCTCTCGAAAGAGGTAATCAATGGCCTTAGGCGGGTCATCATAGTACTTCTTGCACCAGTTGACAATGACTGTGTTGAGAGCTAGGTTCATGGTTGTTACAAGCTTGAACACAATCACGTTTGCAGTTGTGACCAGAGGAGAAAATGAAGGAGTCGTTCAGTGATAGGATATAGAAACTCTTTTGGGAATGGAACTTTCCATTTAAGTATCTCTTTTAATCCTCTCTAGACCCCTCTTTATCTACGCATTTATTAATCACTAACCTTATAAGGTTCTTAAAACATATCTAGTTAATCTTTCCTCTGCTTCTTTGAGTACTAATGCTATAGACAAAAGCAGAAGAAGAATTCTACCCATATAAACCTGAAAGTGAAAATTAAACCATGGTTTCAAAGCCACATTTCGTAGGAATCATTTTGATATCTGCTAGAATCCAACCGTGTTTGAATCACAGGCATAACAAAAAACCAAAATTTTAAGGACTTCAATCGAATGTTGATAATTATATAACTTGAATAAAAACACAAATTATAAAGTAGGAATCATACCTAATTCATGTTTTCATTTGAAATCTTTGAACAAATTCTTCACCATGTCAATTAAAGTTGTTTAATCGTCTAGCCTCTAACAATATCCACCGAAGTGCTAGCTTCTTTGTTTTTCTTCCTATTAATAGAAAAATCATTAGGAATTTGTAATTTTATTAAAATTGAAGTCTTTAATTATAATTAAAATCACATTCTAATTATAATTAATTTAATTTTAATAAAACCAAATATCTCATATTTGATCCCTAAAGTTTCTTAAATTTTATAATTAAGTCTGACTTAATTAATTGATTTTTCTTTCACAATTTGCTCTTTTATGTGTGACCCATTAGGATCCTAATATATTAAAAAATTATAAATTATAATTCTAAATCATAATTAGAATCAGATAAATTAAAACTCCTTTTAATTTATCTTTAATTCTCCAATTAAATAATTTATAATCATAGATCAAGATTGACATCTAACAACATTTCATGACTACCAAATATCAGGAATGTCAAAGTGGTTTGACTTAACTTGTCCATGCATAGTTATGATGTATAATTTAATCCTTTCATCATCCAATATTTCAATTGGATAGAATGTGGTTATAGTGTCTACCCTTTTAATCCAATCATGTTCGTTCTTGCCAATTAGTAATTGATTTATAATTGAAATTTGAAAAACGTCTTTTTCAAATTTTAATTCACTCTAGCAGAGAATTCGATAAATCACTATTAATCAATAATAGTAGAATATTCTCTCTAATTACTTTAGAGTGATGAATCCTTTATTGAATTACTCAACTATCTCTATATTGCATCCAAGTACTACGAACTGAATTATCCTAGGACATTTTATAAGAAGCATTAAAACATAGTAATTCTCACACGAGATACCTTGGTAACCTCAAGTCAAAGGATCAATTTTATAACCATCATTATGAGAAAATCTACAAATACATAAGTAATATTTCATTTGGCATTCTCATAGTTGGGTAGTTTAGTGACTTATTCTCTAATAATTACTCACACATTAGTTTAAATATCTCTATATTTTAATTTATGATATCAATTACTTTTTTCATAAAAAAGAAACATAATTTGTGCTAGTTTTACCATTTTAATAATATCACATTTTGATGAAACTGCAATTAGGAATATTTAAGAATAATATGTAAATACAAATTGAATCTCACAATTATGATTTCATCGTAACTTCAATTACATAATGATTATTCCACATATTTTATCTTCAGTATTAAAATATCAAATACTACTAACTTAATACAAAAGATAACAAATGCCTTTTTCATTAATAAATAATAATGTTATACATCAAATTGCATCTAAATGATTAGTTGCAAGGGCATAAAGGAATAATTTCTCACTTACACTAAATCAATCGTCTATGTAATTAATACCATATCCATCCTTATATTGATCATGTCTCTTTTGAGATAAGGGCTTAGTGAGAGGATCTGTAAGATTCTCTTCGGTGGAAACTCGCTCCAATATTATGTCTTTTTGTTCTACTATCTCCCTGATCAAGTGAAACTTTCTAAGTACATGCTTGGATCGTTGATGAGACCTTGGTTCCCTTGTTTGTGATATATCATCGTTGTTGTTATAGTACAATACTATAGGCTCAATAATGCTAGGAACCATGCCAAGTTTAGTAATGAACTTCTTAATCCGAACCACTTCCTTTGCCGCCTCTGACACTAAATATAGTTTGACTCAGTTATTAAATCTGCAATGGTTGGTTATGTAGAACTCTTTCAACTTACAACACCACCATTTATTGTGAAGATGTGCCCTGACTGTGACTATTATCATCACGATCTGACTAGAAACTAAAATATCCTAGAACTTTCAATTCAGCTCCTCCATAGACCAAGAAAACATCTTTAGTTCTTCTCAACTACTTTAAGATGTTTTTCATAGTCGTTCAGAGACCCTCATTGAATTGGCTTGAAACCTGCTCGTTATGCTTAAAGTATAAGAGACATCTGATCTAGTATATAGCATCACATATATGATTGATCAAATTGCTGAAGCATATGGATTATAATTCATTTGATCTCTTTTTGCTTATGTCTTTGGACACATACTTTGTGAGAGAGAAATCTTATGTGACATAGGCAACAATCCCGTCTTAGAATTCTCTATGTTAAACCTCTTTAGCACTTTGTCTACGTATGTGGATTGGGATAACCCAAGCAACCTCTTTGATTTATCTCTACAGATTTTTATTCCCAGAATATAGGCTGCTTTTCCCATCTCTTTCATCGAGAAATTCTTAGATAACCAAATCTTTACGGACTGAAGCATAGGGATTTTGTTTCTAATTAGCAATATGTCATCCACTTATAGCACTAAGAAAATGACTGCACTCCCACTAACTGTCCTATAAACACATAGTTATCTACATTTTTTATAAAATCAAACTCTTTGATTGTCTCATCAAAACGGATGTTCTAGCTCCATGACGTTTGGTTAAGTCCATAAATGGACTTTTGCAACTTGCATACTTAATTAGGAAATCTCTTGGATTCAAAACCTTCAGGTTGTGTCATATACACATCTTTCAACAAATTCCCATTAAGAAATGTAGTTTTGACATTCATCTGCTAGATTTCATAATCATGATATATAGCTATAGCCAATAAGATCCTTATGGATTTTAACATAACTATTGGTGAAAAGTTTTCATCAAAATCAACTCTTTGTTTTTATTTGTAACCTTTAGCCATTAACCTCACTTTGTACGTATGTACATTACTATCCAAGTCACCTTTTCTCTTAAAAACCCACTTGCACCTAATAGGTACAATACCATCAGGCGCATCCACCAAAGTCCATACTTGGTGTAAATGAATGCCATTTTAGATCTCATAGCTTCATGCCATTTTAAAGAATCAATTTTAGACATAGCTTCTTTAAAATTAGTAGGCTCATCATATATGAGCAATTCATTATATTTCCCTTGTTCTATATTTAAATCTAATCTAGTGGAGGGACGACATATCCTACTAGTGTGTCGCAGACTATTTCTCTCTTCAACTCTTAGTTGTACATCATATATATCAACTTGACGTTCTTATTCCATCTCGATATGAATTTGTGGCTTTTGAACTTTGCTAAGTTCTACCTCACTCCCACTACTTTCTTTGAGAATAAATTCTCTTTCTAAAAATGTAGCATGGCTTGAGACAAACACCTTTTGCTCAATAGAATGGTAAAATTGATATCTGATACCCCATAAATTTGCATTTATCTTATTTAGCTTGAAGCTTATTAGATATTGCACATTTCACATAAGCATCACATCCCTAATTCTTTAAGTGTGACAATCTTGGTCTTCTATCAGTCTATATCTTATGGTGTTTTGTCAATCAATTTGAATGGAACTCTATTTAAAAGGTATGCTGAGGTTTCAATGGCATATCTCCAAAAGGAGATAGGAAGGACTACATGACTCATTATAGAATGTACCATATCTAACAGTGTACGATTTCTCTTTTTAGAAACTCCATTATGTTGTGGTATTGTAGGAGGAGTCCATTATGAGAGAATCTCATTCTGTTTAAATTAACCAAGAAATTCGCGGTCCAAGTATTCTCCAGCTCAATCTAATCTAAGAGTCTTTATATTTTTACTAGTTTGGTTCTCAACCTCAAGTCTAAATTCTCTGAACTTTTCAAATGATTCAGAATTTTGTTTTATCAAATATACATAACCATATCTAGAATGATCACCTTGAGCACTAATGGACATGGGCCATATACATCCAAATGTATTAGCTCTAATAACTCACTTGCACATTTACCCTTTCCAATAAAGGTTAGTTTGGTCATCTTTCCTAACAAACAAGATTCACAGGTTTCATATGATTCATAATCAAGAGGATCAAAGTATCCTTCTTTATGTAACTTTGTGATTCTAGTTTCATTAATATGTCCTAACCTACAATGCCATAAATAAGATGGATTTTGGTCACTTAGCTTTCTTTTCTTGCTATTTATGTTAAGAATTGACATTTCAGATCTAACTTATACAAACCATTTGTAAGCAATCCAGATCCATAATAAACATCATCTTTACAAAAAGAATAACTATTATTCTTAATAATAAAGACAAATTCATTCAAATCTAAACAAGAAATTGAAATGATGTTTCTTGTAATAACAGGAACATAATAAAAATTATTAAGTTCTAATACAAGGCCAGAAGGCCTTTAAACTACAAGTTCCTACAGCTAATGTAGCAACTCTCCATTGCCAACTCGTAAGTCATCTTCGCCTTTCCTCAATGATCTACTTCATATTAACATCTTCATGTTATTACATATATGAGAACCACATCCATTATATAATACTCAAGTATGTGGAATAGAAGTAGAAAAATTGATCCCAATCATAAATGTACCTGAAGAGATAACTTCTTTAAGCTTCTTATCTTTCAGGGAAGTAAGATAAGATAGGTATTTCCTCTTCTAGTGTCTGTTGATTCCGTAGTGAAAGCATGTACCCTTATTATTACTTTTCTTCTTAACGCCTTGTTTGGGCTTTACTACACTAGTAGGAGCCTTTTGTTTCTTGTTCTTATTCTTCTTAAAGCCCTTTTGCTTGCTCTTAGAAGAATTCACAAGAAGTATAAAACTAGGTACTTTCTTAAGGAACCCTTAGGCAGTGTTAAGCATATTCACCAGTTTGGGCAATATCAAGTCCTTATGGTTCATATGGAAGTTCATAACGAATTGTGAAAAGCTCAAAATCAGAGACTGTGGCACCAAATCAACGCTTAACTGATGGTCTATAGAGATGTCAATGACAAGCCAGGGTGGGTCGGCCTATGGCCATGGCTCGATCCACCATATATATTCTTTTAAGAAAAACTTCAAAAATGACATCGTTTTTGAAGCAGTAGCCAGGCACTTTTTGACATCTCTAATGGTTTATGACAAAACCTAATTAGGCTAATTTTTCAATATACCCAATCATCTTTAGCACGTGCAGGTTAACTGAAGATCGTTCTGCCATCTTGTATTGAAATAGCACCTTAGAGAATTGATACCTACTATGGGCAACAAATAACTCCTTGAGATGTAAAATCATATTAGATACATCCATGTTCTCATGATACCTTTGTAGTTCAGGATACATGCTTACCTATATCAGACACGTGGCTTGCTCAATGTCATTAATATAATGGTGACATCTCTCCCAAGCCTGATCATTCGCATCTGAACTAGGCTCTTGTGGAGCAAGAGTTTCAATAACATACAATTTTTTTTCTTTCTTGAGAACTATTCTCAGGTTTCTAAACCAATCTACAAAGTTAGGTCTAGTTAGCTTGTTAGCATTCATAATGCTCCTCAATGTCAAGTTAGTACTTATCTTTTGATTTGATAACCAAAAAATATAAAAATGAACTAGTATTAGAATAAATCCAAAGTCAAATAAAATAAGGACTTTAAAATATTTCATACTCTCACTGTTTTATTCAAAATAATAACTCTTACTATTAAATTGAAAAATTATTAAATAATTTCCTAGTACGCTAGGATCATATTAAAAAATAATTGTTCTTGAGTTTGCTCAATATATCAAGTAAATTTAAATTAGGTAAATAATATCTTTATCAATCACATCTTATGTAATTCCTAAAACTGTTAGGTGACAACTCTTTGTCAAAATATATCACATATATATTTTTCCTAACCCTACCTATAAATTCATACGATCATGAATTTACTCATCCAAATCATATAAATTTAGTTAAATAAGACCCATCAATTTAAGATAAAACATATTCACGTTGAGATGGGCCTTGAGTTTACTCAACAAGTCAAGTAATAAACAGAATTCTGGTTTTATTCTTAAATAATGGAAGGCAACTATCACATTCCTAATGTGTACCTAATATTTCATTGAGGGATTTAAATTTTCAAAACTTTTGGTCTCATCAAAATAACATAATCTTATTATATTTATAATTTCAAACATAATTTAATTATGAAAGAAATTATTCAAAACCTTTTTGCTTATCCTAATTATTGATTTGATAACTTATTTAATTTAATAATTTAACTCTTGAAAAATTAAGTTAAATACCAAAATATTCCTAATAAAAATACCTATAAATTTTTTTTCAATTTTATTAGGGATATAAAAAAATTTAATCTCCATTTTAAAAAATTAATGGAAATAAGGCTTGAAAAATCATTAAAAACAAATAAATCAAGCGCAAGAGGCTGTCTAGAGCGTGTTATCCAGAGGCTGACTATGTAGGCGCATGCACTACACGTGCCAACAGTCCACGGGTATACTTCTTCAATATTCTCGCACGTGTTTTAGCAGGAAAGTCTCCTTACTTCTTCAACGTTCCCGCGGTCACCCATTAGGTAATGTTCGCAACTCTCTATGTCGGTCACGATGCTCAACTAATGGACCTCCGATTGACACTTGTTGCTCCCACTTCTCCTCATTGTCAGCCACCCTATCCTAAGGACGCCAACGACGCCCTCCATGATGTTGGCTTTGGCATTGTGAGTGATACCATCCAGTGGTGTTGAGCGACGCCTAGCATCGTCACTAACGACGCCAACTAGTGGCATTATGCCCTCATTGCTATTCACCACAAATGGGCGATAATCACCCATCTAATTCAGCAAACGCGAGGCAGAACAATCTTCAAACACAAAACAATTTCTAGTTACAAATACACAAGCATAGAGGAAAAACAATTTCCATATGCAAATACACAGTATTAGATGCAGAAGAATGGGAATAGAAATTTGAATGTGAGTTCACCCAGAAGCAAGGAACATACATGCATAATCCATTTTTTAAGTCAAACACCAGAAGCTCGAATATATGCGCATGTATATAGAAAATAATTTTCCAGAATAGGCAAAAGAAGAACAATAGCATATAGCTTCAAATTTGATCAAATTCAATAACAATTAAGGCCCATATCTAAGTAAAATAATTAATAGAGGCTTTGACTATTAGAATCCAATCGTGATCGAATTATAGGTGTGGTTCAGCCGGATTCTGACGAGGCTGCACGTTGCCGTTTGGATCCATGGAAGCAACTGTTGAACGCGTGAATTCTG
>JANZXR010000008.1:11293686-11317211 GCA_027575705.1 Erythroxylum echinodendron
CCTCAAAAACATCATGATTTATACCTAATCGCAGCAAAAATAAAATTAATCCCCAACATATAGTAAGAAGAAAAATCAGGGTCCAACACATCTGGTGATACTGGAAGGTATCATAGTTCTCAAGGAAATTCATGATATCTGCGTTTAGATCCTCAGTCTCCAATTCGTAAAATTGGATGTTTCACTGAAGCATGTTCAGGAGGGTTGGATTAATTTCGAATGAAGTGGCTTAAACAGGCAGCCTAGCCACTCCTTGGTTTGATGGGTTAAACCCTGGCGTCATAAAGTCCATGAGGGTCTTCTACTGCAGTCCTTGATTAGCTTCTTGATCCATATTTCGCTAAAATTCCTCAACCATTTGTGATTTTCCTAACTCTTCGTCTTCCTCCCGCCGAGCTTTCCCAAGGGATCATTCTAATCGTGTGATATCTAAATTTATTGTCTTTGCTACATAACTCGAACCTCTCGTAACTCTTATGTTCATACGAGAGCACGCTTCCTAAATTAAATGAAAACAAAAATTAAAAACTACTCTAATTCCTTAAACTACAGAACTAAATTGCCTTCCCCCGTAACGACGTCAAAAACTTGATTGTAGGGTTACACACGCTAAGTTTTAATATTTATTAACCTTGGTAAATTCTGCAAGTGTACAGGTCATTTACGTAGTTCCTAAGGTATCAATCCCAAGAGGAAGGCTAAACTAGTCCTACAATCTAAGGTTGTACTAAACTACAATAATTTAAAATGAATAACTAATGAAAAAATAAACCAATCGAATAATTAATTTACGATAATTAAATTTTGGAAATAATAAATAGTTACAAATCACACAACCCAATCCAAAATCAACCTAGGAACTACTAATTGAGAGAAAGGGGGTTTTAATTTGAAATTAATGACAATTTAATCAATTATGCAATTATTGAGTTACCGGGTCTTAATGGTCCTAGGGTGGATTACTCTCTCTCAAGTTACAATGATTAAACCCTAATTAATAATCCCTAATTTAAATTATGGAATTTTGATCTCTTGATTCACAATTGACCCAAAAACTAAATTAGTTCTAAAGTTGTCTATTAACCTACCAGGAACCCATGCTTGATCTCTCGTTACACGATTACATCGGTTTGATCCTGTTCTTATCTATCAATTCAAATTGATTATATTCACTTAGCTCACCCTCTCAGCTTGTTTCTGAATTATTACAAATAGATATTGAATTATAAAAAGAACTTAATTGAAACACAACAAATCAAATTGTATAAATCTCAAGAATTAAAAACCCGAAGGTGAGTTTAGACATATTCAACATTCACTACACTATCCTCAATAAATATCCCCATTTCATACATTAATAAAATTGAAATAAAAATTGGAAATACTATCGGGATGGACTCGTAAAGACAACGAATATCAGAAATCACCTGTTTCGGGAAGTACTTCATGTCAAGCTTTGTCTCCGTATCTCTCTTCCTTCATCTCCTTACTCGAATCTCTCAATAGCTCACTAGGGTTTTTCACATTTTGCTGAAGTGAGTGCTTTGTCAAAAGGTTCTCCATAGCTGCTGCATATGTCTCCTAATGATGTATTTATACTTTGGATGCTTTAGGTTAAAGTCAGGGTTGAAACAGTCTGAAAAATCTTGCAAAAATTGAGTTTTTACTTCAACTCGATGTAGTTCACAATCGTGGGCTCAATGTGCATGATCATGCCTAAATGGAAGCTCTCTGTCACGACTGTGCCTCCATGTGCACGATCATGGCCTGGCTGCTCTGGCTCGTCCCTCTCTATCACGATTGTGGCTTGTTGTGCCACAATCGTGGGCTATGCCTTTGGCCTGAATCTCTTTGCAACTTCTTCGTTCTTCGTTTTTTACCTTAAAACACTAACAAACACATCAAGGTACCTTAAAAATATAACAATTAGGCTCAAAGACTCATACTAACCCATAAAAACACTTAAACACATAACTAACAGAACCAAACCATAAATACATACTCAGCACTCAAATTCATACTAAATGCCTAACAAATTAAACCCTAAAACACAATGCAAATAACAATTATTAGGATGCAAACCTTACTAATAGGATCCATTACTACTAGGAATTAATTTTCCTAAACTTTTATTACTAAGTATTACAATTGGGCAAAACTACTCTAATTAGAGGTTAGATTACAACTTTTTCTCAAGAAGGAAGGTGAATTACTATACAATTCTTAGGAGATGTATAAAGAGATATTAAGGTTATAACCCTATTATGTGTTAGAGAAGTGGATCATTGTTTAGATAATCTACAATGGGATGATTTATAACACTAAGATCTTAGTGGATGTCACTGTTGGTGGTGTTCTTATGAATAAAAATGTGAATAAAACGCACAACCTAATCGAGGACATATTTAGAAAATATTACCAATGGTCAAGTGAAAGAATCATTTCAAAGAATGTTCTAGGTAAGTATGATATTGATGCCTTGAACCTTCTCACTACTAAGGTTGATGTTTTATCTCAAAAGTTTGATCACATGACAGTTAATTTTATCAGAACATCTAATGTTTCTTATGATATCTCTAGATCTTCAAGGCATTTAGTATTAATTGTCAATTTAATTTAATTTTCTTATGACTCATCTATTAAATATATTAACAATATCAAAAATACTAACTAAAAGAATGACCCCTTTTCTAACACCTACAACTTTGTTTATATAAACCCGTCTAATTTCTTATATGGAAACAAGTTTAACCTTATCCATTTTAATACAACACCAACCCTTAGTTTCTAATTAAGGCACTTTAACTCCCCTCTTTAAAATTCTAACTTATAGTCTCTACTTGAGAACTTCATAATAATCAATCAAAAAAAAAAATAAAGAGCTTAAAAGGTAACTAGGTAGCTTAACTCTAAGTAAACTTCATTGTGACCCATAATAAGATATTAAAAGCTAAAATTGCTCAACAAGCCAACTTGTTTGCTAGAACACCTAGTCAACTTATTAGCCACCCTAAGAACCCTAGAGAGAATTACAGGGATATGACATTAAGGAGTGGTAAGCTGCTAGAGGATCGTAACATGAGAGGCTGTAAATGGGAGAAATAACGAGAAAGATTTTCCAAGTGAGGAAGGTGTGACTAGTAGGGAGAAAACAGAAGAGAATTAGGAACTTAAATACATTCCCCCTGCACTAGATAAGTTATTTGTGTCTTTTTCCCAAAGATTTGTCCAAGTCAAATAAGACAAGCAGTTAGGAAATTGTTTGGTGGTTCTTCGAAAGATATATTGTAGTATCTCCTTCATTGATGTTTTGAAAAAAATAAATTTCTATGTAATTATTTGAAGGAGATATATCTAATAAAGAAAGCTTTAAGTTTGTGAAACCATATCTTTTATTGAGAAGTGTAGTGGTATAATTCAAAATAATAAGTTACCATCTAGACTCAAAGATCCTACTAGTTTCTTAATTCCTCATGCTATTAGTGATATAAGCTTTAACCATGCTTTGTATGATTTAAAAGTAAGTGTAAGTATAATACCTTTATCTATTTGTATGAACCTTGAGATATGTGATTTGAATACCATTAACATTTTTTCACAATTGGTGGGCCATTATATTAAGTATCCGATAGGTATATTAGAGGATGTACCTATCAAGGTTGTTAAGTTTTTCATTCCTAATGATTTTATTGTTTTAGAGATGGAATATACTCAAATCCCTATCATTTTTAGGAGGCCTTCCTAGCTGCAAATGGATTTATTATTGATGTAAAGAATGCAAATATTTCCTTGAGTTAGTAGTGAGAGGGATGAGTTTAATTTACCTAATGATATGTTAACATGGCCAATTATTCAGTAAGGGAAGAGCTAGATAAGCATAATTCAAGTGATCAGTTTGTAGAATATTTGGTGAAAGATGGCTCTCCAAGTGATGGTAGTTAAGAGAAGATCACATAAATGGAACTTAAAATTCTCCCTTCCACTCTTAAGTATCATGTGATTGTGAACACAAGTCTAGGTGAAGTTGAAATTAAAACATTACTGGTAAGTTCTTAGATTTCATTGATATGTCATAGGATATATATTATTGAAGATATTAAGGATATCAATCCATCAATTTACATGTATAAAATATTGTTAGAAATGAGTATAAACCTTTATTGAGCAACAAAGAAGGTTGAATCCTAATATGAAGGATGTTATTAAAAAAGATGCTTAAACCATATAATGTTAGGATAATCGATCCTTTCTTTGATAATGAATGGGTTAGCTTGGTATTGAAGCACTAATTGACTTTCTTAATTGCAAGTATACAAATTGTAACTTATAATATAAAAGATAGTCATATGAGGATTATAATAGTCACCCAAAAATTCTTGTAAACTTTGTTTAATGTAAGTAATAATATGAATAATTATTAAACTAAAATCAAAGAATTAATAACTAAGTAATAAACTAAGCCAAGGTAAAATTGATTGATTGATTAATGACGAAAGCTAGGAATCACTTATATCCTTTTTTCATTTTACCTTCTTGATTTAATCATAATTGATCATATGTATCCTATGGTTATGATTACTCTCTCTCGAGATCTAATTAAATAATATCTATTAAAATAGATAGAAATTAAATTATGAACTCTCAATCTATCAAAACTTTTTCTAGATTTAAGGCAATAATATAAATAACTAATAAACAATTAAGATCCCTCTTTAATTGCCTATTAATTTGATAGTTATAAGTTTATTAAGTTACTAACTCTTGTTGTGCAACATAACACAGAGGATCTAATCCAATCTCTTGATTCAAATTGAATTTAAAACAATAAATATCACAAACATATTTTATTAAATCAAG
Source organism: Erythroxylum echinodendron (assembly GCA_027575705.1). Classification (NCBI taxonomy): domain Eukaryota; kingdom Viridiplantae; phylum Streptophyta; class Magnoliopsida; order Malpighiales; family Erythroxylaceae; genus Erythroxylum; species Erythroxylum echinodendron. Next base: position 11,298,544 of record JANZXR010000008.1, read on the forward strand.
AATGTAAGGTTTAACAAATAATCCAAGAATAATTCATAAAAAAGAATTTATAAATCCATAGATATAACTAAATATCCAATTTTAATCATCATTAACATATAAAAACAATAAGGAATAATAAAAGAGTGGAGAATTGAATATGGAAGACTTCATTTCTTTGCCTTGAGTTAGAAAATCTGCACCCTTGCTCTTTAGTTTTTTCTCTTTGGTCTCCTCTTTAATTATATTTATGCAGCCGCCAAGTGGTATTTTTCTCTTCTTTATATACACTTAAGTCTTCTTGGCTTTTGTCTATTTTCCACCTGAATATATTCCAAAAAGAGGTACAAAATGTCAAAAATATTTAAAAAATCACATCTTGAAAAACACCTTGCACGATTGTGCATGAGACTACTCCAAACATCTGGCATAATCATGCATAGTTTGCATGAACATGTTAAAGACTTCTAACTTTTTGCTTCCTTATACATGATCATGCATGCTAGAACTTTTTAGCCATGCACTATTGTACCATACTTATTTCTCTAACATTTTCTTCATCTTTTCTTCTCTTTACCTATCTCCACTCATCACCAAACACACCAAACAATCCTTGAAATATATAATTAATATCAAAATTTTGTCTTAAACAAAAATTAATTAAACAAAAAACTAAAAAGAATATAAATCTAAAGCCTAAACTCATCATTATCATCTAAGAAAACACGAAAAAAACTTTAATACCTTGAAAACATACATATATCACTCAGTGCAAGTGGTTCCCAAAAAGGGAGGAATGATTGTCATAAAGAATGAGAATAATGAATTGATACTTATTAGGACATTCATGAGTTACATAATGTGTACAAATTATATAAAATTAAGAAAAGTGACTCGAAAAGATCATTTTCCACCTCCTTTATAGATCAAATGCGTTAGAGGTTAGCAAAGCATTACTGTTTTTATTCCATGGATGGTTATTATGACTTCTTTTAAATTCCTATTAACCCTAGTGGCCAAGAAAATACCTTATTTGTATGCCTTTATGGTACTTTTACCTATAATATTATGACTATTTTTTCTTTGTAATACTCTCGATACTTTTTAATATTGTATGATGGCATTTTCTTAGAAAATGAATAAATATTTCATTAAACATAGCAAAGCTATTTTAACATTACAATGGTTACACAAACTTTCTGATTCTACTAACTAGTAAAACTAGTAGAAAATACATTATATATAATTAAAACTTCCATCTAATTTTCATTACTGCAGATATATTGTTTTGAGCTTTTTTCGCTATTATTGTAGCCCTAATCTAGTTGATTGTATCCTTATCTAGTTGATGCTTTCTTGCTTCCTCAACTTTGTTTATCCTTTTATTTCGTTCTTTCCACAGTGAGTAGATTGTTTTTGTGAAAGTTATCTTAAAAAGCTCCCTATTATGCTTTTAGTGATTTACTAGCTTGGTAATCCAGTTAAGAGGTTCTATCCATCCATAGGTTTGACAAAATTCTACCAGCTTATCTAAGATTCTGCTCAACACTGATTTGGAGTACCTATAATGGAAAAATAAGTTACTTCTATCTTATTCTTCTTTACATAAGACACAAATGGGGTCATATGAGCCAAACCTACTATTTTTAGTTTTGATTATATTTTTCATAGCAAGCCAGGTGATTAGGAAGCCTTTGGGATTTAGGTAATTTTTTTATAATAGTTTAAACCATGGAAATTCTTATTGTTATTTGAAGGATCTTGTAGTAAGATTTATTTGTAAAGACTCCTTTAGAATTTGCGATCCAAGTAATGTAATTTTCATTGTGCCAATGAGTGATTTGAGGTAGATATAATGTTAAGTAGGTAAACCATATAAAGTTGCCTAACTATACTCCATCTGGATGAGCGAGGAGCCATGACATTAAGTGGGATTATGTGACTTTGAAGAAAAATCTCATTTCTTTGAAAAAGGGGATTGATTTCAGACCAATTTTTATACTAAAACCATATGCTTTCACCATTTCCTAGGTTGTATTTAAAATAAAATTTACATGTTCAACATTAAAAATTAAGAAAGTTCCTTGGAAATTGACATTTGCCAAAATTTTTAAATCCTAATGTATTATTCATGCATCCACTTGATCTAAATGTCATTCTTATCCATATATAACCTCTATATCCTTTTACGTAGAAGGAATTTTTGCATTAATGGTATTGGAATGATTCCCAATCTTGCTTATCTTTTTGGAGTAGTTACTTTATTTCCTTTATATTTTTCTGCTTTCCCTAACCATAAAAAGGATTTGATAATTTGATCTATCTCTTTGATTACTCTCTTTGGCAAGATTATGTGACCTATCTAATGAATGTGCATATTGCTAAACACTGAGATAATCAATATAACTCTCCCAATAAATGATAGAAACCTATTTTTCTAATCATTAATTTTGGACTTGTACCTGTTGATAAGAGGAATACATTCAAAATATCTTAGCTTAGCAAATGAAACAGATACTCCAAGATATTTGAATAGAAGTAGTAGAAAACTCATACATAAGATCTTGCTTAGAACAGTTGAATTACTGACATCAGTAGAACAAACCAGGTTACTTTTCTCTATATTTACTTTTTCCCTGACCGATCTGAGAAGAGTTTAAGGATATCCGTCGATATTTTAAAATAATGAACTTCTACACCACTCAATAGAATGAGATCATCCACAACGTCAAATGAGTTAGATTGAGTTCTCTAAATTTATGACGATACTGAAACCTTTCATTGCATCTCATAAATTTGTTGAGAATTTTGGATAACCCTTCCAGACATTTATAGGTCAAAAAGTTTAATTTTATAGAAGCATCCCTAATTATATCTAATTAAAAAATCTCCAATTTTAATAAAGTTAAGTTTTGAAAAATTTAGAGGTTGGAATTAAAAAATATGATAATAATTTCAATATATAACTATTAATTTCATAAAAAGATTAATAAACTGCTCAAATTTGGAACTCAAGAATGAAAAATATGATGCTTTCATACTTGATTAAAAAAAACTTGAATGAATCTTGTAATTTGTAAAAACAAATTCAAAGACATAAACATTATTTAAAAATTGTAAAGTTTTAGGGTTTATCCAAAGAGAATGTGAGTGTTAATGATCTTTAACATAAAGGGGAAAGGAAAAAATTGAACATAAGGTAACTAGTTGTAATAAGGAATGGTGACTTTAAAATAAAATAGTGAGCTGTGTAAGGTTTTGGAAGGAATAAACTAGAAAAAAAGAAAATAGAAGAAAGGAAAATGAATAAGGTTTTAAATCTTTTGCACTAGTCATCCACTCATAGACACTGGACAACCAATTAAAGGTTATGATTGACTATTCATATTGATCAAATAAGCCTCAAAGTCATTATAACTTAATTTTATCCCTTTATAGAAACATTGATTAACTATTGCTCTATATTGGTCGACTATTGGAGCCTTGGTTAAACATTTTGTTTTAGCATTCATTGAACCAATCTACTCATAAACTCATTAGAAGGAAAATCTTATTAGATATGAAGTCAATGGTTGACCACTGATAGACATTATTCGACCAATATGAGTGAGTGGATGACTAGAACATCGATTAAATGATGAGCAATCTCACTGTATGTTAGATTTTGGTGATTTGATAACATTAATAAACCATACTACAATATTGATTGACCAATATGACCTTAAGACGTACAAATCAAAGTCAAAACACAAATAAAAACTTTAAAACGCTTAATAATTCTTGGAAATGCCAATCCAAGACAATTATAAGCATTAAAAGAGACATATTAATATGTTTAATTCTCTCTAAATATCATCATTCATTGGTTTAGTAAAACTATATCCTAGTTAGTCTCGTAGATCAATATATATTAACTCAATATCTTTATTTGCACATAATCTTTATGTTTAAGGCCCATAAAAAATTTGAATTCCTTATTCATAGCGTAAACCCAAACATTTAAAATTAAGGATTTATATTTAAATTGATAAGTAAAAGCAATATGTGAAGAAATTTTAATGAAAGAACTAATAATTAAACTTTGTTGAAAATTACATATTATATGAGTTGAATGAAGATTCTTCTAAAATTTTCAATCTGTTGGAAGCATCTAATCCTTCTTATTATCCTCACTTAGTTTTACAATAGACTCTTTTGAAGAGTCTTTGATCACTCTTTTTCTCTTTTAGATCCAATTTCTCTATATTCTACATAAACAATTTCAAGACTTTCTTGTATATAAGAAGGTTAAATTTATTGAGATAAAAAATATTAACTCTTCAAAAATAATACTACCATCTCTACTATATGCTCTTAATAATCCTGTAAAATACGCCAATCAATATGTTTTAGGAACCCAAATAAGCTTGGTTCCTTGATTGGTATGCTTATTCTTCTTTTCAACCTACACTTTTAAGGTTTTGCTTACCATCCTGTGTTTGATAAAACAAAACTATCAATATTTTCATATTTATTACAAAAATGACATACCATGTTATATAGTTAATGATGACGCATAAATGCATTGCTTGGTCTTCTATATATGTATGCATAATGAAGAATCTTCCTCTGGACATTAAAGCTATTAAATATTCTTCTAAGTTAGTGAAATTTCCTATCACAATTATTTGTATGTTGCCTATTATGAATGAAAGCTTGATGTATCCTTTTTTTAGGCTTAAAAGGGTATAAATGGATTTGCATGTTATTATAAAAATTATTCCTATTATTCCCTTGAGATTATTGAATCCTATGCTACATTTTGAGCCATATATTAAATTATGATACTTACTTTTAGAATTAATCAGTATGGATATGGTATGTGCTTGCATAAAATTAGATGTGGATGCTTCATACTCTTTTTTTCACATTAGGCAATAGTTCTTCTCTATACAAATATTTTTCCTTTATAAATATGGTTTTATAGTTGGATTCATTTCCACAGTTGTGTCCTATTCCATTCCTATCATTGAAATTATTTAACTCCTAGTATGTTTTTTTGTCTTTCACTCTTTTTAGTGAATTCAGATAAAGGGTTATTAAGAACATCAATCTCCTTTTCGAATGTCTCATTTTTATGTTTTAATATGTTGCGTGATTTTCATCAGTGATCATATTTTTAGATGCTTTAATTCTATGTAATTCACTTTTCATGTTTTCATTCTTATTTATGCTCACATCTAACTATTTTTAAAATTTTTGAAAATAATTTCTTCCTTTTCTTATTCATGATTTCTAAATTTTGTAATAATTTATCATATGTGAAATCATTATTATCACATAAATTATAGTTGAATGTTACCATATTATCATCCATAGTGGTAAAGCTTATATGAGCTATCCCTTATTTTGAATGCTCAATTTTGGTTTCATTTGTCTTATCCTAAGTTAAAGCATTAAGTGCTTTATTCTTGTCTTTATTCTCCTTGTTGTAGTTTCATTCATACTTCTCATTATCTTTGAGTAGAGGACATTATGAATTCATGTTATTGGGTTTATACATTCCAAATAAATGTTAGAGAATTTATGTTTTAAATCAACTTTTCCTTCCTTGAAGTGCTTTCTTTTAGATAATTTCTTCTTTAAGAATTTCTTGGATTTCTAGTGATTAAGGCAATGTCTTCTTCATCACTTTCATTAGTTGATGTCTCTTCCTCTTTGCTTGATTCATCCTTTGAGGCTTTAAATACTAAATTATTTTTCTTTGAAAGTGAATTTCTTCTTTTTATTTCAAAGTTTTGTTTTCTATTTTAGAAGATATCCAATAAGTTCCTTTAATAGTATTATTGCTAGCTCATTGGCTTCTTGTACAACTGTCACTTTAGCTCCCCATATCTTCAGAAATGACCTAAATAGCTTTCTTATTATTATTTATGTTAGAGAAGTGCTCTAAAGGTAATCACCTTTAGCAATTATTCTACAAATCATTTTATGATTAATAAAGACATTTTTCATTATTTCGATGTTCCTACATTTATAGATTTGATATTTATCTTAAATTGATTTAATGAAGTCCTTGATACAAAACACTGCATGGAGGATATCATGATGAGATCATGATAATGAGATTCCTATCATGTGTAATTATGTTAGCATATAAACTTTCCCAAGTCATAGGATTTATGAGATGGGATATTAGTAATTCAAATAAACTAGCGCTTGTTATACTCCTTGATTAGATCAAGCAGTAGATCTCACAAGCTGTATACATGAGTTGTTTAGAGTTAATATGTGGATGCCTTTCAAGGGTACTAAGTACATTGGATTGATCAACTATGAGGCAATCATATGGAGATTCTATTCCAGCGTCAAGTATAGTCTTATCATAGCAATGGTGCACATATCCTTTAACTTGAGGTGCTCAAGGATATCTCATATACTGAACCTGTGTTTTGACTCCATCCATCGGTGCCTTTCAAGGGTACTTATAGGGTGGTGATTGGGTAAAGCTTGAGGTACTCGGAGGTAATTGAATAGTCAATAAAGGATTCACCACTCCTGATAGAAGGAGATGATACCCGTGGCCTCTTATCAGGGTCATTACTCAGGATTCTATAGCTAGAGCAGATATATGTCATGAAGAGAGTCTTCAGTGATACATGGAGTAATGAGATCCTTAGGAGAAGATCTAATATCACTTGGACTATATGTGACATAGTCAGTCTAGTGGGAGTTGACACTTTGACCATACTCTGAACCAAATTGGGTATAGATGGTAAAAGGACAAATTGCATGGCAACATTGTGTATGGAAGGGTTCTTAGTCAAACCACTAACTTTCTAGTCAATTAAGGGTCATAACTTGTTACTAGATACCACTCTTGTCTAACTTGAATTAAGTGTTAATTCAAGTGTCCAACATAACTGGAAACATAATGGGTCACACATATAGGAGATCCGAAGGATAAGTAAAATGGTATTGAATGAGGATTCAAAATATGAGAGAGTGTTTCGGGATTGGACCGTGATATGATCATGGTAGAAAACATTGCATAGAATGGATTAGGAACAGGTGTTGTTGGCTTCCATTAATGCACGCTATTCATGGTCATTAACTTCCCATAACTTCCATTAATGCATGTTATCCATGACAATTAACTTCCCATAACTTTCCATTAGTGATGGGGGTTATGGAAGGCCAAATGGTGCAGAAAGTTGAGATGATTTTTGTGCATCCTGTGTAAGATAAAAATTAAAAAAGAAAGGTTCTTTTCTTACACATACACACTTTTTCTCTAGAACTCTCTCAAGAGTTCTTATCTTTGCTAGCACAAAGAAAGAAGTCTAGCCATCTCCTCATTAAGTTTCATCCTTCTATCTTCGTGTAGACTTTGATTAGAGACATTCTATGTTGATCGTTGTGGTTTATGACAACCTAACGTGGAGAAGAATAAAGAACGAAGGAGATCGTCAGAAAGGTATGTAAACATCTTACATTTCATGTTTTTTGTTTTTCTATATCTATATGCATGCGTAGATATGGTTTTTGAGATTTTGTCTTAATTTCGCTTCATATATTTGATATATATTATGTATGAGATGCATGATCAGAACCTAACAGTGGTATCAAAGCCATCTTGTGCCTTTTTAGATGTAGAATACATGTCATGTGAAAACTGTTTTCATGATTGTGATAGCTTAGGGTCCTGTAATGTTTTGTTTGAATTTAATTATAGAAAAATGGTTTTCATCATTTGAATTCACTAATATGTTCATAAGGTGTATGTGAATGATTCAGTGTGATTGAAAATATTTTTAATGTGAATAAATATTTAATTTCGACTTTATAAGAACATGTATGAAATCTGTCTTTCTGCTGGGCATGTGATGTCTATTTGCTAAACTGATGAGGTTACACATGATTTTCGTGGAATTTGATTCTGGAAAACTTATGTGAATATATTCATGATGTTTTTATGCCTCTGTAATTTTTGTAGAATTATTTAAAATGTTTTAATAATTTTATCAATCAATTTTCCAGATTTGAACAATTTTCTAGAAATTGTAGGATCTATTTTGTTCGATGTTTTTGTATGTTTATATTTTAGTTCCAGAACCTTAAAAATAATTTTATGTGATAAAAATGTGTTAACTTGATGTTAGATGCATGCCTAAATGATTTTTCTCGAAATTTGATTTCCAGAAAATTTTAGAAGTCATATTTGTCCTTTTTGTTGTCTTATCAGTGTTTCAATGATCAAGATAATTTTTAGGTGATTACTAAATTATTTTGATCATCATGAAACTACCTAGAGATGCTTGGAATGATGATTTAATGTTATGGAAATTTTGTGAAATTATAGAAATTAATTTTGAATTAATTTTAGTAGAGCAATAGATTTCTAGTAAGACTAGAAAAATTGGTATGTATGACAAAATTGAAGTTGTCTAATTTTGGACATCAAACAATTATTTTAAGGTAAATTAATTATGAATTAATATTTGGAATTAAGAATTCATGTTAATTAGATTAATGATAATTCCAATCGAAATAACATACATTAGTAATTTTAACCAAGTTAGTAAAAGGAAGATAGTAAATCTAAGTGTTAGATTGGGTTCCCATGTTAGGATCCATAAGATGTCATAACCAAAATGATGTGTTTACATATATTCATTAGAGCATGCATGGTTAAGAGAATGTGTGGGCATACATGACGGATGGTTATAGGCTTAGGCCCAATTTGATTGGGTAGTCTATATCATTCCATGTATATATATGTATATGTATGTATGTATGTATGTATAAGACCATCTAAGTTAGATGAGACCTTAGTCAAAACCCTCACTTAGAATATTAAAACTAATGTCTTCCTTTTAAAGTTAAGGTTATTGGGCAAACCCAAGCCTACTCTACATAGACACGTTCGAACCATAGAATTAGGATTTCCATATTAATGGGTCAATTTTAACTAGAAGTGTTGGTTTGTTGGGCAAACCTAAGATCAACATGGACAGAGGCCAAGTTGGGTAGTGTACATTAGATATACACATGTCAAGAGTTATAGCCCAATGAGTATGCACACATCAACAATTGATAGCACTAGATTCAATAGTTGCATTGGAGATGTAATTGGTATAATCAACACCTACCAGTTGAACTAAGGTAGCTTATTGGGCAAACCCAAGGTCATTTGTAAGGATATTGGATATCGACTCACTAGGAGAATTTCTCAACAAGTTCTCTCGGATTCATATTGAGGGTTATGAATTTGTCAAAATAGTGGGAGCCATACCATGTGTTATTAAAGTCCTTATGGATATGCATTTAAGTACATTATAATTTTTCTAAATTTGACAATAGGTTGCTATTGCCTGAGTCAACACCATGAGTACTAGTGTGAATCTAAGATCATTGATGGAAGCTAAAAAGTTGACTGCACCAAACCTCCTTGACTAGCCTAGGAACTTGAGAATAGTTCTCAAGTCCAAGAAGCTTAGTTATGTCTTGGAAGAACCACTTCCCAATCTCCCTGCTGTTGATGCTTCTGATGATGATCAGAGGGCATGTAGGAAGCATCTCGATGATAGCTGGTTGTACTATGCTAGCCACTATGTCACCGGAGCTGCAAAAGCAACACAAGGCAATGGATGCTCAAACTATTGTCTATCATATTAGGGACTCTTTAATGAGCAAGCAAGGTCTGAAAAGTTCAAGACTTTACGATTGCTCTTCCACTCCAAGATGGTTAAGGGAACATCTCCAGTGCAGTACACACTGAAGATGAATGGCTACATCAAACGATTGGCCTCTTTGGGTTTTCTTTTGAATCATGAATTAAGTATTGAATTAATTTTGACGGTTTAACCGATAGTTACCACAATTTGTGCTTAATTATTAGATGAACAATATATCCAACATAATTCCCGAGCTAGTCAATATGCTCAAGGCAGTTGAGCCATCTGTTCATAAGGACAAGTTTGTGATGATGGTGGACTCTTCTGGCTTAAAAAAAAAGAGCCAAAAGAAGAAGAAGTGCGTAGGGTCCAAGGGAGGTGTCAAGAAAATAAAGAAGACTGCCTCGAAGGGAACCTGCTTTCACTTTGGTAAGGATGGCCACTGGAAGAGAAACTACAAGGCTTATCTGGAGTCTTTGAAGCAGAAGAAGGCATCTGATGCCCCATCTACTTTAGGTATTTATGTTATTGATATCCATACTCTTTCTGATGAAAAAATATGGGAATTAGATACCGATTATGGCTCACACATTTGTATTGACATGAAGGGCCTCAGGAATATTAGACAACTCAATAAAGAGAGTCAGACCTATGAGTGGGAAATGGAACAAGAGTTGTTGCATTAGCTATAGGCACATATGTATTGAATAAAAATGTAATGTCTGTTTCTAGTCTTAATAAATTTGGATTCCATTTAAATTTCAATAACAATGGTTGTTTAATTTATTTGAATGGAATGTTATATGCTTTGGTTACATTGTGCAATGGTATATACATATTGGATATGTCTAATCTAGTTCTAAATATCAATAATAATAAAAAGAATAAAATGAGATAATAAGAAATCGTCTTACTTATGGCATTGTCGCTTTGGCCATATAAGTGAGAGACACATGTCTAAACTACACAAGTGTGGTAGTTTAGGGTTATTTGATTATGAATCATATCACACATGATAATCTTGCTTATTAGGCAAGATGACTAAGTTACCCTTTTCGGTGAACGAACTAGTGGGCTTTTAGACCTAATACATACTGATGTATGTAGTCTGATGTGCATACACATCAAAGGTGGGTTTTTTGGAATTGAGAAGACGGCTTGAACGATAATGGAGTTGGATTTTATGTTTTTGTCTTTGAAAACCTAGCTAATACAAAACGACGTCGTTTCTCTGGTTTAGGTAAACGATGTCGTTTATTGTTTGTTGTAGTTGTTTAGAAGTAGTATTAATTAATTTTCTATGATTTATTTTATTTAGTCGATAATCATCAGATGTAGCGACTAATACATGGTTCATGGCTAAAGCCCGCAGGTTCATAAATAATTTTTAATCTATCTATTTTCCTATTCCAAATAAAACATAATTTGAAATATAAATTAAATTATTCATTTAATTTCTATTTGGAAATTAATTTGTTAACCATTAAAATAATTAAATTTTCCCAAAATTACACATTTTCATTATTATAATTTCCAAAAATGTATTTTAAAAAATTAAACATTTTAATTTTTGTAAATTAAAAAATAAATAATAATAATGTTACCAGACATTGTAATATAATTATAAAACTATTTCTAATTATTATTCTTATTATTTTTTATTTTTTATATTAATATTATTATTTATTATTTATTAAAGCCTAATACATTTTGCGACGAAATACAGAGTCGTTGTGTTTTTCCAAATGCATTGGCGATGTTTTCTAAATAAGGTCGCTAAATGTGGGCAATGCATGATGAAATGTGATTTCATCGCAAAATGTTTCAACTGTTAAAAAAAAATTTAAGTAGGACGGCGTCATTTGTTTTGACAGCCGCGTCTTCCCCCTCCCTCTTCTTCATTACTCTTCTGCATTTTCTCTCATACGAAAATGATTTTCTCCCTCTTTCTTCAATCATTCTTCTCCCGTTCCTCTCGATTTTGTCTTCTTAGCTTCCCCTCCAACTATCATCTCATGGTTTTGAGCTCAAGCATGTAAGTTTTCTGACATTTCTTATGGGCTTGTTTTTTAATGTCTTATATATATCGAATCGAAAATTGTTGTGGTTGAATAGATTTCTTGAGTTGTTTGCAATGATTGAACCTTTATATCCTTGGGTTTCTATGTAATTGTGTTAGTGATGGTGAGGAAAGGGAATAGAAGTTATGAATGGTTGGTTGAACATGTGTTGTATGTTAATGCTTGTAAGTTGTTCGATAAAGTCCTTGGAAGAGTTTCCATTTAAATTTAGAATGTGTGTGTGTGTTATCCAAAAGTAGGAGCTTTGCTATTTTTTTCTTTCAAAATTGAAGCTCTATATCCGACAGTAGAAAATGTAGGAGTGTGTTATTAAGAAAATGAAAAATAAGAGTTGTGCTATTAAGAAAATGAGTGCAACTATTTTTGAATTTGTATATTTAATTTGCATTGACCTAATTTACAGTCCAATCAATGATTTGTTAATGTTTCAAGCATTTAAAAATATGTTTTGAAGATGAGTGATTGTATCAATTAGATAATTATTAAGACTTTTCCTATGGAATAGAAAGAATTTTCTTTCCTTGTTTATTGATTTTAAAGTTCTACCTTTTAATATAATTCAAATGTTAGTTCGTTTAACTATTTGAAATGAAATTTTTGTTCAATAATCACACATATAACACTTATGTTCAACATAAAAAAAAGTCTAATCTAACTACAACTCTATTTCATAATTGAGACTAAACTCTATTTGATTTCTATATTAATAATACAGTAAACATCAATCAAATTTGATAAATCAAAATTACAAAGAAAACAATATATTTATGATCTTAATAATTGTCACTTAGATTCAAATAAGTCATAGAATAAAAACTAATCCAACACAAACACAATTACATCACAACATAAACAGATAATCATTTTTCATATAATGTTCACATCTCTAGTAGTAGCTGAATCATGATATAACGGGTGTTTATTCAAATTTCACATTATAATAGGAACCTAATTTAAATCCTATAGCATCGATAATCTTATTTCTCTTAATATAAGTTGCATATCTCTCTATATGTTAATTCCTAGCTCTTGGTCCTCGTCATTAGGTCATTATTCCTCTTATTGAATTTGCTAATGGTGGCATCTTATCTTTTTTTTAATTTGATGTTATGGGTAACTTATCCATTTCATGGCAATCCCTAAATCCACAACATTACTATACAAGCATACAAGGTTTTATGACGCAAGGCAATGGCATATACATGTAATGATTTTCATCTTTGTATAATGATTCAAATCTTCATTTACATATTATTGGGAAGAAAATCTTTAATTAGTTTATTATCCATAATTATTTAAGATAGATGAAGGTAACCCCTCAATAACACAAACCAACATAATAGAAAGTTCTAATATGATGTATGATCATATAATATGTGAAGAAACAATTCAAATAAAAAGAGTTATTATAAAATTTGATGTTTGAAATCACTTCATAAAGATTAAAATAAGCGAGACAGTTGATAAATAAAATAGAAGTACCACTATAAATTGCTTGACTCAACCATACTAACAAGATGCTCTTCTCTCCTTCACAACAGTTTTGCGACAGTGCCACTTTTTTGTTCATAAATAAGAATTTGTTATCTAAAAAAAATCCCATAAGAGACAGGTGGACTAGTTCCCCTCTCTTGGCTAATTTGTATGATACATCACATTCCTCTTTCCCGAACTTTACATTTAAGCCATATCAACATATAATAAAAGAAAAATGGTACGTATTAAGAGATCAAATATTTTTAACATTTAATCACACAAAGGAAGAAATGAAATGACTAGAATAGTCTATGATCCCAAAAAGTCCAAGTATTTATTTACTATGGCAATCATAAAGCATGAATATCCACTGTCAAATATGGATCACCAAGACTTTATGATGTTTATCATGTCACTCAATGATTAAAAAATCAAACCAATTTGGTCAATGAGGTTTCGTTCTTTCACATATAACATATTGTACCCCGCTCCTTCTTTCTCAAAACGTTGTATACAATTAGCATAGTGTAAATCCTCTCTAAAATATTTTGAATTTTGAATCCACTGTTGGTCTCTCACGACATGTCAAAGTCCCATAAATCATTATAACCATTTACTTATAAAAAAGTTTTAATTCATTAAGGCAATATGTCGAATTATTCCTTAAATTCCAATAGAGAATATCTAAATGAGACATAAATCTAGAAGTTTTACTATCTACACTTATCTTAAGCTGATTAAGAGAAATATACACACTTTCAAATAGAGGCAGCTTTATCTCATGTTCTAGTTTTCTTTCAAAAGCTTTTTTTACTCTTTGATTAGTAATTAGAAAAAGGTAAACAGTAAAAGGGATATTGGTGATATTTAGAATTGCTCTAAAACTTAACTATGACATTCTCTCCTATGTAGAACTTGTGACTTGCCTTTCTGTGTCTTTATTGTATTATGATTCTTCTATGTCTTTATTCTATTATGATTCTTCTATGTCTTTGTTCTATGTTCACTAACTTCATGGCCATACTATTTTATAGATTCTGTGTTGCTCTTTTTGCTTGGAGATAACATAAACAAATCAAGTCAACTGTACATAACTAGATATCTTCAAGTATGGGAATTAATAGTAAACTTTATTGTTTTATATATCATTGTCGTTTCAATTTGTTGTATATTGAATGAATAATTGGTGCGTATAAAATGATACAAACATAGGTGTTTTTAACGTAATATAAAACAAAAAAATGCATGTAATAACTCTGTTATCTTCTTGTATTGTACAGCTAAATGGATAAGAGTTGGATGTCTCATCAAAAATGGTCAATTGAATACATAGAAGGAGTTAAGAGTGTCATGCAATTTATAAAAGATCAAATAGGTGATGAATGTAGTATTCGTTGTCCATGCATTGATTACTTAAATGTGGACTTCCAAAGTCAAGATGTTTTATATAATCACTTGCTCATCCAAGGCATAGACATTCTATAGTCCATGGCTTTATCATGGTGAACGTAAGGAAGCAAGTTGTAATAGAAGTGTCAGTACATCTTATGATGAGAGTTTCAATAATGATGTTGATGATTGTGATGTGAATAATGATGATGATGATGATGATGGGATTGATGAGATGTTAGATGATTGCCAGAATTATATGGAGACTATAAATGAAATAGGAATACCCAACATAATTGGTAGTATGACAAAAGACAATTTTGGGAAGTTATTGATGTGTTCTAATTTTTCTCAACTGTTATTTGTTGTGAAATTGCTGCATTTGAAGGTTTATAATAAATGGAGCAACAAGTTGTTTGACATGTTAATTGACTTACTAAACGATGCATTACCTATGGCCGAAATCTTACTATGATGTAAAGAAATTATTAAGGGACCTTGGATTGGGATATATTTTAATTCATGCTTGTAAGTATGACTGTGTTCTTTATTAGAAGGAAAATAAAGAACTTCACGAGTGTCCTATTTGTTTGACATCTAGGTGGCAAGTGGATGATAGGAAAGGGAAAAAGATACCAATAAAAATCCTTTGATACTTTCCTCTTAAACCATGATTACAAAGGCTATTTATGTCAACAAAAACAGCTATATATATGAGGTGGCATAAAGAGAAATGCATTGATGATAACATAATGCGTCACCCAGCTGACTCAATGGCATGGAAAAAACTTAATAGAAAGTTCCTATGGTTTGGACAAGATTATTGTAATGTTTAACTTGGATTAGCATCAAGTGGATTTAATCCTTTCGATAATATGAGTAATTCATATAGCATATGGTCGGTGATTCTAGTCCTATATAATTTACCTCCATGGAAGTGTATGAAAGAGCCTTTTATGTTTTTGTCTTTGCTGATTCTAGGACCTACTTTTCCTGGTAAGGAAATCAGCGTTTACTTGCAACCATTAATTGATGACTTAAAAGATCTATGGCAATATTGATTACAAACTTTTGATGTTGTTAAAAGCAACACATTTACGATGCATGTTGTTGTATTGTAGACTATCAATGATTTCCTAGATTATGGGAATTTGTTGGGGTGGAGCACTAAAGGTTATATGGCTTGTCCTATCTGTAATCATCAAACATATTCAACAAGGATACAAAGTAAAATCTGTTATACAGGTCATCATTATTATTTGGAATCTGGGAATAGATGGCGAAGAAGTAAACAGTTTAATGGCACAGTTGAGATAGGTGAAGCTCCGATGCAGTTATCAGGTGATGACATTGTTTACCAGCTGTCACATTTGGGTGACATTACACCTAGCAAACACCCAAGTAATAGAAAGCGTAAGAGAAATGATATTGAACTGAATTAGACTAAAAAAGCATATTTTTCAACTTATTATATTGGGAGGAATTACTATTGAGACACAATCTTGATGTCATGCATATTGATAAAAACATTTGTGAGGCCATTTTAGGGATTGTTATAGGAAATGATGGGAAATCTAAAGACACTATTAAGGCTAGACTAGAGTTGGAAGACATGAATATTAGAAAATATTTGCATTTGAGAAGAAGAGATAATGGATCATACTTTATTCCCCTTGCTTATTACAATACTTTATTCCCCTTGCTTATTACAATATGTGAAAAAGTGAGAAACAAGCATTATGTCATTTCTTCCAATCAGTCAAATTTTCGGATGGGTATGCATCTAATATAGGTCATTGTGTGAATGTAAAAGAGGGAAAACGTGTCAGGATTGAAAAGTCATAATTGTCGTGTACTTTTGTAATGACTACTTCTTGTTCAAATACGTGAGTATTTGTCGAAGGATGTGTCCATTACTTTGGGTCAAGTGGGAGAGTTTTTTAAGTAATTATATTGCAAGAAAATTAAAGATGAAGAGCTTGATAAATTGGAGAAAGACATAGCATTGATTCTATGTAAGCTTGAACTATTATTCCCCCATCGTTTTTTGATATTTTGGTTCATTTGGTAATTCACTTGCCATATGAAGCAAAACTTAGTATATTGGTTCAATTTTGATGGATATTTCCGATGGAAAGTTAATTCATATTAAATTCAACAAGTTTTTCCTATTTTATTTGTTTGTAATAATTCTTAATTTTTTAACTGTTTATGTTCAGGTTTTTATGCTCTCTTAAGCATTATGTACGTAATAGAGCTCAACCAGAGCGGACTATTACAGAGGCTTATATAGCAAATGAATACTTGAATTTTTGGTCAATGTACTTAACTGATGTGGAGATGAGATTTAATAAACCAAAACGTAATTTTGATTTTAATGACAATAGTGGGTTGTCTATTTCTTCCAAAAAGTTAGGCCACTTAATGCGGATAAATATTCGGAGTTAAGTAAAGACGCATTTGAAATTGCCCATGGTATATTTTGAACTATTTTGAGAACGTCTATATATACATGGAGTACGTATATACTAGAGGGGTCATTCAAACAATCATAGTACAATTTCCTTCATTAACTCTGAGATCTAACTTTTTTTTTTTCAATAGAGAGCACAAAGACACAATTCGTAACAATGGGATCATTAATGTTGAAGAAAGACATAGGCAGAAGTTCGTATGATAGTTTGGAAATCGAGTAAGTTGTGTTATTAATTACATACTATAAAAAATATGAGAATATGATAAGATCCTCATATTTATTCTCAATTTATCGTACAGATGATATGGTTACATAATCGTAACGTGCAAGAAGTAACAATAGCATTATATAGTTTGGCATGTGGGCCTCATATCTATGGGAAGAAATACTTAGGTTGCATTGTTGATAGGGTGTGATATCACATACAAGATCGAGATAGTCGAGTTAGAAGTCAAAATAGTGGGGTTATCATTGAAGGATGACATAATGACGAAATCATTGACTTCTACGGTGTCATATCTAAAATTATAGAGTTGCACTACATCAAGGATAAGAAGGTTATTCTACTTAAATGCAAATGATTTGATCTAATTAACATGAGAGTGAACGGGCATATTACTAGCATAAATGTTAGTAAGACATGGTATGTAATGATCTTTTTGTTCTTGCAAGTCAAGCCAAACAAGTTTTCTACGTTAACAATACTGTGTTGGGTAATAATTGGAAGGTTATCCAAAAGTTTCAACAAAGAAATGTATTTGATTTTTGTGAAAGGGATATTGCTGAATTGAATAAGGATGCTAATGAAGTCTATCAAGATATTAGATTGGAGATCAATAATGAAGGCATTCTAGTAGAAGATGTAGATATATCATCATTACATAGGAGAGATGTCGAGCCCAATATAGTTCAACTGAATGAAATACAACCTCATCTTTTCTTACAAACAGATGAAGACTATACTCAGGATGACTTCAATGATAATGATGATGCTTTGCTAGAATATATTCGTGATGAAGAATTAAACGATAATGTACTTAATGATGATGATTTTGTTCATCTTGATCATGATGATTGAATGTAAGTTTCATTGTTTGTATTGTTTCAAATGTTCATAAGATAACTATAGGTCTTATGTTGTTAATGTTATAGTTATGTTAATTTACATGACTATAAGCATATTTTTAATGTTTCAGTGATGTTTTTGCGATAGTTGATTATTTTGACAAAATCTTAATCCTGACGATTTCTGTAAATAAATTGCTTTTGTTGTTTGAAATGTTAAAAATAAAATTGTATG
This sequence comes from Erythroxylum echinodendron, assembly GCA_027575705.1. Classification (NCBI taxonomy): domain Eukaryota; kingdom Viridiplantae; phylum Streptophyta; class Magnoliopsida; order Malpighiales; family Erythroxylaceae; genus Erythroxylum; species Erythroxylum echinodendron. Next base: position 11,316,901 of record JANZXR010000008.1, read on the forward strand.
ATATTGTTGATGTTTTACACAAGTTCATTATAATGGCACCTGGTTGAAATAAGGGAAAGAGGGTTGTAATGAGCGATGAAGTTCCTCCCTCAAAATAACCAGCAATTGCATCATCGCATCAGGAAAGTCGGTAACAACAACCTATACCAATATCATCTAGTAGTCATAAAGGATTTTCAGGTCTATTCTTGATAACCAAACATACTTACATTTATGCTTTCATTACATGTTTAGTGTTGGACCCCGATTTTTCTTCTTACTATATGTTGGGGATTAATTTTATTTTTGCTGCGATTAGGTATAAATCATGA
>JANZXR010000008.1:11322323-11351365 GCA_027575705.1 Erythroxylum echinodendron
TGATCTTTGAAGATTGGACCGACCGGCCTGTGAGTCATTGCGACTGGGCTCGGGCCCAGCACGACCGACCCGACCAAGGTGCAACAGAAAAAAAATTTATGGATTCCAATCAGATTTCGATAATTGTATAACTTAATAAAAATATGAATTGTAAAGAATGAATCATAACTGATTTGCTTTTCTAGTTGAAATCTTTGAACAAATTCTTCACCATGTCAATTACGAGTTGTTTAATTGTCTAGCCTTTAACAATATGCATCAAAGCAATTTCTTAACGTTTTGAGAGGAAGAACAAGAAGTGCCGCTTCTTTGTTTTTCTTCCTATTAATAGTAAAATCATTAGGAATTTGTAATTTTATTAAAATTGAAGTCTTTAATTATAATTAGAATCACATTCTAATTATAATTAAATTAATTTCAATAAAATCAAATATCTCATATTTGATTCCTAAAGTTTCTGAAACTTTATAATTAAGCCCAACTTAATTAAATTAGTTTTTCTTTCACAAATTTCTTTTTTATGTGTGACCAATTAGGATGCTAATATATTGGCAATGATTATAAATTATAATTCTAACACACAATTAGAATCAGATAAATTAAAATTCCTTTTAATTTATCTTTAATTATCTAATTAAACAATTTATAATCATAGCTCAAGATTGACGTCTAACAACATGTCATGACCGTCCAAATATCAAGAATGTCAAAATAGTTTGACTTAACTTGTCCATGCATGATTATGATATATAATTTAATTCTTTAATTATCTAATATTCTAATTAGACAGAGTATGAATATAGTATCTACTCGTTTGGTCCAATCATGTTCATTCTTGCTAATTAGTAATTAATTTATAATTGAAAATTGAGAACATCTTTTTCAGATGTCAATTTACTTTAGTCAGAGAATTTCGTAAATTACTACTGATCAAGAACAATAAAATATTCTCTCTAATTACTTTAAAGTTACAAATCCTTTATTGGCTTACTCAACTATCTCTATATAATTCATACTGCATTCAAGTCGATTAAATTATCGTAGGACAGTTCATAGGTAACATCAGAACATAGTAATTCTCATACGAGATACCTTGGTAACCTTAAGTCTAAGGATCAATTATACAACCATCATTATGAGAAAATCCACAGATACATAAGTAATATTCTATTTGATATTTTTATAGTCGGGTTAGTTCAGTGACTTATTCCTCTAATAATCATTCACACATTAGTTTAATTATCTTCATACTTTAATTTATGAGATTAATTTCTTTCTTAATAAGAAAAAAACGTAATGTGTGTTAGTTTTACCATTTCAACAATATCTCGTCTTGATGAAACTACAACTACAAACATTTACGAACAATACGTAAATATAAATTGAATATCACAATTATAATTTGTGAGATTTTATCTTCAGTATTAAAATATCAAATGTAATTAACATAAAACAAAGATAAAGAATATCTTTTTCATTAATAAATAATAGTGTCATAACATCAAATTGTACAAGACATAAACTAACAATATCTATGTGATGTAGTTAATGAGACGAACACGGAGAGATTCGTTGGGAATGGCTTTGTGATGGGGACATGCGGCTGGCATGTTGTTGAAGTAGGTTAGTGACGATCGGCTCTTGAGGGATGTTTTTGGAACAGAGAGTGAGATACTACTGGGAGCTTTGGTTGGTGAGAATAAGATGATGAGATGTTTTGAAGTTGGTTGCCTTCGGATTTCACAAGAGGAACTTTAACTGTCTTTGTAACAAAAGCTCTTCTTTTTTTATTATGGTCAGGGCACTTAATTGGATTGCTACATTGGACCACTTAGTACACATGGTTAAGTTAAATGAACATACCAGGGTAGGATACTCGTCGCCAATTACACAATTCTCTTGCCTAATTGTAAACTTAATCGACACGGGACTCTTTTTTGCTTTATGTTGTTAATTGAGTTACGTAGAATTTCCAATTTGTCTCCCTTAGCTTATTAAAAAACGAAAAAACGATAATCGGCTTGGAATTCCACAAACTACTGCAAGGGCAAAGGATGATGTGGCTCCAAGTTTTTGGTTTTTTAAAGTAGTGCAGTCTCTCTAACAGTAAGTAATAAATACCTCTACTCCAAGTCTTTACCCGCTAATTAAGTCATGTTAATCTAGTGAAAGATGCCTTGGTACAAGCTATTTTGAGTTTGGAATCACTTTTGCTCCTTAATTTGTAACTTTTGTGTAGTGCCCAGCAAGTTCATGATACAGAGAGCGTGCAACGTGAGATACGCAAAACAAATCTCATTAATTTTTAATCTCAAATCCCAGGTGAAGACGGCAAGAAAGTTCTTCGCCGTTTCAGAGCGCAAGATGACTTGATCTTGTAGTTTTTATTGTGTTAAAATTTATTTTCAATTATATTTTTAATGTAGTGGCCCATTGGGATTGAAGTTGGGAAAGGAAGCCAGAATCTACCCAAAGTCTAGTCTGATCTAATAATTGGTATCCACATATAGAGAGAGAGAACAGAGTGGTGCTGTTGGTGGTCGGCAGTCGTTGACGACGTTAAGGACCGTGTAAACGGGTCGCCACCGCGTGTTTCTGAAACATCCTGATAACTTCCCGGAAAGAGACACCTAAATGAGGATTACAACTCCAAAACCTATTGTTATAGTCTTTTGTCTTTTGTCTTGGGACCTAAGCCACCTCTCAAATCCTATAAATATTGCCATTTTCTACCCATTGTTTAAATAACGATTTTTCCCTCAGCAAACCAAAAGCAAAATTCAATAGATATGGGAGGAGGAACAGAGGCTTTTCCTGATCTGGGCATGCACTGCCAACAGATTGAATGTCATCAGCTGGATTTTCTTCCCTTCACGTGCGATGGTTGCCAGAAGGTAAGCGTCCATGAAAATTAATTTCACCCCACAAATATTGTGCGCTTAATTGAAAAGGGTTTCTGTTATTTTGTCAAGAAGTTTTGCTTGGTTGATTGGAAAAGATAAATCTTTTTTTTTTTTAATTTTACTTGTTTCGTTAAGTTGGTATTGGTTGATTTATGTAGGTGTTCTGCCTGGAACATAGATCATACAAGTCTCATGATTGCTCGAAGCCTGATCCCAAGAGCAGGAAGGTTGTGGTTTGCGAAATCTGTTCGACTTCGATTGAGACTACAGGACACGTGGTGGGCGATGAGAAGGTGATATTGGAGAAGCACGTAAAATCGGGAGAGTGCGATCCACGAAAGAAGAAGAAACCAACATGTGCAGTTAGGAGGTGCAAGGAGATATTGACCTTCTCTAACACCTGCACTTGCAAGAGTTGTGATTTGAAGGTATGCTTGAAGCATCGTTTTCCGGCGGACCACTCCTGCAAACAAGTTGTTTCTGGGGCTGGCGGGAATGCTGTTGATCAAGATAGGTTTTTGGTTGCTTTAGCTTCAAGAAACGCAAAAGCCTGTGGAAAGAATGGCCAGCCGCAGCCTTCTCTGTCTAGGACTCCATCTATTAAGGTGCACTGAGAGGGACAAAAGTTTGTGTGTCTCAAGTATTAGAATAAGTCCTTTAGAGTTTATATTCAGATTGAAACAGATATCTCCAAATTGATTGGGAATTCATATTTTTGTGTGGGCTTTTCTTAAAGAATAGAACAGAAAAAGCAAAATTCAATGTACTGTTATCTCTATATCAGTAAAGATACATCAAGTTTGAGTTTCTGATAGCGAAGCCATACAAACACAGAAACAAAAAGAACTCATCCACATTGCAATTTACAACCATCTTCATGAAAAGATGATATATTGCTTAAGAGATATCGCGCATTTCAACGGCCAGTTTTTCATACATCAGACTTCCATGCTGTTATCTCCAAATTGATTGGGAATTCATATTTTTGTGTGGGCTTTTCTTAAAGAAAAGAACAGAAAAAGCAAAATTCAAACGGCAATTTTCAGCAACACATGTAAAAAGAAAAACAAAAAAAGTAAACTCCAAATCGACAAGAGGAACTGCCAAAGCCACATGCGGAAAGAAAAATCAACGAATGGAACCTTTTTTTTTTCTCCCTAGAGCAAATCTGTAGCAAAAGGATCGCCAATAACATGCTATTAAACACTCATCTCACGTTTTAACAATTTCTCTGCCATTGCCCCTACTAGATTCATCTCTTGTATCAATGTAGTACAGGAGATAAATGATTGGGATGCTGCCATAGTAACAGGATGGATATTATTCAGCTGTTTAAATGACTTGAGAAGCCAGTTTGCCTTCATAATTGATGATGGTTACAGCCGGTGAGGGCATTGACAGTAGATTTCTTTCATACCTGTATATAATTCGTAATATACATACACATGATCAATATGATATTTCTTTTAGCCGGCTACAGTGAGACCCTCATCTGGCAAGTTTTGAAACTTCACAGGTTTGCAGTTGTTTCCTTGATCTCTTCCAATGCTATCGTCTGCAGAGCAAAAACCACAAAATTTCATTAGAGACGATGAAAAGTTCATTTAAAAATCTGACATGCTTGAAAAAGGCGCACAAAGAAAGAAAAGAAAAATGAGTGCAAAGTACACAACCGAAAGATTAAGACCTTTAGCCAAGATTGTTCAAATTGGCGAGGGTAAAATGTATTGTTATCTCTTTATCAGTAAAGATACATCAAGTTTGAGTTTCTGATAGCGAAGCCATACAAACACAGAAACAAAAAGAACTCATCCACATTGCAATTTACAACCATCTTCATGAAAAGATGATATATTGCTTAAGAGATATCGCGCATTTCAACAGTCAGTTTTTCATACATCAGACTTCCATGCTGTTATGGGTCCTAAGGTCTACCAACACTATTCTCACGGGAAGTGGGCCAGAAGAACATTGCAGCAGTTGAGGAATAGTTTGGAATTGGTCATTTTTTAATTTTAGCCTTCTTGCAGTTATTTTTCTTTAAGTCGCGATAATAGTTAATTATTGTAACTGCAACAGTGGCATTGACGCCTATATATTATGAATAGAGGAAAACGGCAGAGGCAAGTTTTTGCCTACTCCAACTCCAAATATATTGATCTAGAGATCGGAGAGTTCTCTCTAAATGAGCTCTCATTCCCTTCATGCCCAATCCTAATAAAAAAGGTAGAAATACTGACAAGAGTTCTTCCCAGCAACAGTTCCACGAGTACGACTGCACTCTTCAACGACCCATAACCAGATCCTCTATACGAGACCATAACTGTTCTCCTTTGGTGCACGCTGTGCTATGCTAATATATAGATAAAAAGCACAAATTCATGATGTAGAGCTACCTGATCCTTCCCAGCAAAATCATTTTCTGGAGTAAGGAATAGCATGCAGTGGCATTCTTTCCTGTTAGAACAATATTACAGTTAAAAATGAAGCTCAACTATGCACTGACATCATTCATTAGCCAGAACCCTAGCAATATGCAGCAGCTAAAATTGTCCGAGAAAAACTAACAAGCTTCTGTATCTAGCTGAAACCAAGTGACCCAAACTTTCTGAAGCATTAGCATATATACCTAAAAGGGAGCTAACATCTTTTGTTTCTATATCTGATTAGCTCCAACTCCAAACGATTGGCATGTCAATAGTACATTGCAACTTCATTTTACCATGACAAAGTGGATCCCAATCCTTGAGACATAAGTTATTAAGTTTCAGCAGTGGAAAATCCAACTAAACTTTCAAAGGTTTTATTCTTCCAAACTTCTGAATGGAAGGCCATCAGAATGGCGTCCTTCTCCTATACAAGGCTATAGGTGACATGGAATCCACACACTACTAATTGGTACCACTCACTACTGCCTACAGTTAAAGAGTGTCGAAAGAAAAACCACAGCTCTAATAGATGACTGATAAACTATCACGTCACCCTCATCATCCTGCAGAAACAAGCAATTCCAGCTTTAAAGGACCAAATAGCTGATTTCCTTTCTCTCTTTAAGTGGCCAACTACCATTCAGCAGGTAACCACAGCTACCATGTCAACTTGTTTGCAGGCCTTTCCCACATCTAATGATTGTTGCTTCCTTGGTGACATTTTGAGAAATGCTTGGCTAAAGTCAGAAACATTTCTTTACAGGGCTGGATCGACAGAAGTTTTGAGAATCCAGAGCATGTTCTAATTCTGATACTTAAGTGTATCTGGCTTCAATTGTGATACACCAAGGTAGAGTCAAGATGCACCATTCAACATTAACCGCATCACTATTTGGGAAGCAAATAATAATGCAAGAAAAAGTCCCATCTTATAAATCAGTGTTAATCCTAATCTCCATTCCAATGATTCTATTGTTATTATTCTTGGTATTTGTTTCATGTACTCTGGCTTCACCAAGCTAACATCCTATACATGTGTAACAGCTGGTGCGTTAACCATCATCAGAATTTAAAAGTACCTAATAGGAAAAAGAAAGGTAAAAGCACAGCTTCTCTTCTTCCAAAACCAATTCCACTCATAAATATCTGCTCAACTCCACACATGTACCATAAATCAAACGCACAATTACCATTTCCTGCAGCTACTCAATATCACTCTTCTAACTCCAAATTATCACTTTGTAATTCCCAAGGACTTTACATTGCACAGTTACTCCTGAACAGCATCATTTGTGGTAATTAATATTGCGAGATCCTAATACATAAGTCCAGGCAAAGACAAGTCTGACATAAAATTTAACAAGATAAAAAATACTGATATGTGAAGTTTTTACAGGTAACTAAGTTCAAAATAATGCTTTCTATATAATGAAAATTGTTGAAATTCCTGACAAACAATCCGTGGCATTGGCCACCATCTGAATATCTGTGTTCTCTCAAAAAGGGGAAGGTGCATCTACCTCTCTCTCACAGGGACACATGGACAGTTCCAAAACCCCTGCCCCACCTCAGCAGCCTTGTCATCGTAATGCCTGTATACCATATAACCTAACTCAGAAGATTATAGTTTCACAACTGTTTAATTAAAAACATTACAGTGAATTAAATGAATGCCAATAGTCGGAGTAAATAGCATAATATCTAAAAATGATAATTACCTACAAGGGCAAAGGGGTGCACCCAACTGACCTTTATGCTCAGCTAATCCCTGGTTAATTAAAAACACACTCTTGTCAGGATCAAAATTAAACAAACCATAAAATAAAGGCAACCCAGCGCTTAAAGCAGGTCAAAGAGAATCAAATAACAAGATGTAGTTTCCCAACAACAGCATCTTAATACAAAATAGAAACAGAAGCAGACTACCACAAGACAACTATATGGAAGAATAGCAGCAATCATATGAGCAAATTAAATTTAATTGACCCAGATATATTTATACTTCACCAAAGAGAAAATAGATATCGAATTACAGATATCATAATCAAAGATAGAAACATTGTTGTTACCTTAATGACCACAGAAGTTACTCCCTTGTCAACGCAAAAGTAAGTTTCAGATTTGTGGGCATACTGCTCGGAGAACTTCCTCATTATTTCCACAGACTTATCTGACGGTTCCACTGAACAACAACATCCAAGCAGAATAAAAAAGTAGCAAGAGAATTTAATAACCCATAGACCAATGCTCCCACCTACTCACCAAACACTGAAAACCCTTAAAGATTTCCATCTGTAGCTTTAACCATGCAATAGAAAGTTGTGAAATTGGACCAAGTATAACTCATACAAACATAAAGATGGAATCTTTACGTAGAAATGAAGATAAATTCAACAAAAAGCAAACCAGTTACCTTTGGCTCGAACCACGGTGTGTAGAGTGCGATGAGGGGAGTTTCTGGGTGGTGCAACCAAGGAGGAAATGCCACCACTTAAGCTGTAGGAGCTGGCTTGAAGACTCATGGCCGAAGTGGGTTTCAATTCAATACACTGAAACAAGGAACAGACCCTCTACGAGATCGTGGATCAGCTCGAATCTCCTATGCTTGAAGAGATTGCAGATCACAGTGTGGAACGTTTGATGAACGAAGAAGTGTCCAAAGATGAACGGAGAAGTATTCGAAGATGAACGAAAGTCTGAGCAAGAATTTGGTTGTAAATAGTGATTAGTTTTGTTTGTAAATATTAGGGGTTCATGTGTACATCTTAGAAAATTTTGGATTTATTTGTACAGTCAATTTATTATATATATGGCACACCAGTTGAGTGAGTTAAAATGAAGCACTCTAATTTTGCAAGAATCAGTTTATTATTTTCTCGTTTTCACTACAACAGCTAAATTGCCATGACCAAAGCTTCGATGCCTGATATCCTTTGATGGTATCAAAGCAAGTAGGTTACTAATTCCGATTCAGTCTACATATTTTAACTCAGTAAAACGTTCGCAGCCACCATATCGGTTCAGATTTCAATTTTTTGAGTGATGTCTACTTCCTAGTAAGATGCAGGTGAAAACTCAGATTTGGGGATTTAATATCGAACTGGAAACTCTAGCATCTGCGAAGATGTGATGAGTCTACACGGTGCTGAGAATGCAGGAATGCTTCTGATTCCAGCGAAATTGACAGAGAATAACTATCTGTCATGGAGCCGTTCGATGATTACCTTCTTGTAGTCAAAAATGAAGAAAAACTTCGTTGATGGATCGTGTGGTATGCCACCAGAAGGAACTGATGAATTTTTGCGTTGGCAACGCGTTGATTCTACGATAAAATCCTGGATCATAGCAGGATTGAGTCTGGAGATCGCAAATAGCTATATACACACACTGACATCCAAGGATGTATGGGAAGCTTTAGTTGATGAGTACGGAGTTTCGAATTGTCAAATTCTGTACAGAATGAGACAAGAGAGAACATCAATCACTCAAAGAGATGCTTCTCTTATGAAGTACTCTAATGTGTGTAAGGGACTTTGGGATGAATGTATGCATTATAGGCCTTTTCCACCATGTCCTCCTAACGTATTGAAAGGTTTTCTGGCAAGAGAGGAAGAAGATTGACTTGTAGTTTTTCTGATGGGGCTGCACCTTAGGTATGAAGCTACAAAGGATCAAATACTTATGATGGAACCTCCTCCTACAGCCAGTCAAGCCTACAATAAACTACTCAAGGCAGAAAAGAAGGTTCCAGGAAGAAGCAGTTCCTTGTTATCTCCTAAGAATACAACTTTTTTGTCCACTCCAGTTGGTACTGAAAGCAATTCCAAGGATGCTTTGGTGGCCAATTTTGGCATGAGTTTTAACAGGAAGGATGCTCATAGTGGTACTAGCAACAATACTTTCAGAAGAAGTAAGAAGGCCAAATCTGAAATGTATTGTACTCGTTGTCAAAAACAAGGACATGAGAAGGAAGAGTGCTTCAAACTTCATGGTGTTCCTGACTGGTGGAAGGAAAAGTATGGGAACAAAGGAACTACATCAAAACAAAATAAGACGGGCTCACAGACTTATGCACATATGGTTGATTTGGAGACTCCTCTTGATATTGTGCGTCAAGGATTGACAGATATGGCTGCTATTGATGACTTGACCAAACATATGCTGAGTGCTTTCCAAAGGGAACTTAGCAAGCTGGTGAAGGGAAAGGCAGTTTTTGATGGACAACACACTGTCAATTTTGCACAATTTGACAATTTCTCAGGTAATATAACTCATCCTAAACTTAGTAATGTGGACTTGTTCAGTGAATTGCCATGGATACTTGATATAGGAGCAACTGGACATATGACTCCACATTTGTATCTGTTATGGGATCATAAACCTCCAAAAACTTCAATACTTGTTAACTTGCCTGATGGTAGTATTCAATCTGTTAAGAGAATAAGCAAAGTTTTGCTTAATTCCAGAATTCAGCATAATAATGTTCTTCACATACCAAAATTTAAGTACAACTTGATTTCTGTCAAGGCAATAGCTGAACCACCTGCCTTGTCCTTCATCTTTCTTCCTCAAATCTGTGTTTTGTAGGACATTTTCCACTAAACACGTCATTGGCATTGGAGAATTGGTTCACGATTATATCTCCTGACTAGCTCATCATTTGATCCCAATGCCATCAAAGCTCAGCTTCAACTACATATTCCAAACATTCTTCTTCACTCACAGATCTTAGTCCCACAGAAATACTTACTTTACAGTAGCTTCTATACACCAAAACATTGTAATAAGGTAGATTGTACAGATGTTTCTGCCATTTGGCATACAAGATTAGGACATCCTTCTATAGGTGTGATGCATCATCTTAGAGATGTTTTGAAAATTGATGTAAACAAAGACTTTGGCTGTGAAGTATGTCTACTAGCTAAACAGCAAAGACTTGTTTTTCTTGCTAGTGAAATAAAGACTGTTGATTGTTTTCAGCTCCTTCATGTTGATTTATGGGGGCCTTACTCAAATGAAAACCTTACTCAAACTAGATTCTTTGTAACCATAGTGGATGATTTCAGTAGGTCCATATGGACTTTTTTGATTGCTCACAAATATTCAACTCTGCAAGTGCTTGAACAATTCTTTGCCATGGTTCAAAATCAGTTCCATAAATCTGTAAAGATCATCAGAATTGATAATGGAACAGAATTCATCAATCACAACTTTCAAAACCTATTGTCTAAGATTGGTATTTTTCATAAAAAAACTTGTGTTTATACTCCACAACAGAATGGTGTTCTGGAGAGAAAACACAAGCATTTACTTCAAGTAGCAAGATTATTGTTTCAATCCAATCTTCCTAAAATTTTCTAGGGAGATGCAATCTTAACTGCTACTTATTTGATAAATAGACTTCCTACTTTAGTCTTAAATTGGAAATCACCATATGAAGTTCTTATGTCCAAACCTCCTGATTTGACACATCTACGTACATTTGGTAGTTTTTGTTTCATGACAAATACATTACCATATAAGGATAAATTTTCTCCTAAAGCTTACAAATTTATATTCCTTGGATATCCTCCTAGCCAAAAAGCCTTCAAAGTTTACTCTCTTTCAGATAACAAGATTCATGTCTCTAGAGATGTATTATTTCATGAACAAATATTCCCTTATCAGACATCATCATCCACTTCTCAGTCAGATCAAACAATCATTCCCATTCTTTCAGACACACCATTTATACCCTCAGTCGTTCTTGTTGATCAGCCTACTTCCCATCGCTCTAAACCAGACTCAACCTCCTCTCTTCCTACTAATACTGGTGATTTCCAAGATACTCCTTCAATCTCTCCTTCCATTGAGCCATTGCCTGTCATTCCAGCAAGAACTTCTCAAAGAACTAGAAGACTACCATCTAAATTCAATGACTATATTGTTGGATCAACAGTCGCTCATAAATCTGCCTTCATACCACCAGCAACCTATACTTTCCATCACTCACCTAATCTTTGTCCTTCTTATCTTACCTTCCTTGCAAATGTATCAAGTATTCCTGAACCAACTTCATTTGAACAAGCTAAACATTTCACTGAGTGGCAGGTGGCAATGTTACATGAGATCAAAGTCTTGGAGGACAACCACACTTGGGATATCACTGACCTGTCACCTAATAGGAAGGCTATTGGTTGCAAGAGGGTTTACAAGGTTAAATACAATTATGATGGAATTGTGGACAAATACAAAACAAGGTTGGTTGCTAAGGGTTACAACCAGGTTGAAGGAGAGGACTATTCTGAATCGTTTTCACCTGTTGCAAAATTAGTTATTGTGAGAATTCTTTTTTCTATTCACCAACTGGACACTAACAATGCATTTCTGCATGGTTTTATTACTGAAGAGGTCTATATGAAGCCTCCTCCAGGATATAGTAAAGCTTTACTACATTAGGTGTGTAAATTAAGGAAGCCTCTTTATGGTTTAAAACAGGCTTCCAGGCAGTGGAATCAATAGTTCACTAACTGTTTGCAGAAGTTTGGTTTTCAACATTCAGTTTATGATCATTGTCTCTTCCTCAAACATGCAACTGGTTACTTCATCATTCTCCTAGTCTATGTTGATGATGTTCTAATCACTGGTTCTTCAGAGTCACAGATTCTTTTCATAAAGTAGTTTCTTCATGATTAGTTTACCATTAAAAACCTTGGTTATGTCAAATATTTCTTGGGTGTTGAAATAGCAGGGTCTTCTGATGGTATTGTTCTTAATCAGCTCAAGTACATCTTGGATATTATTTAAAGTGTTGATCTTCTTGGATGTAAGCTAGCTCAGACACCCCTTCCTAAGGAGCTCAACCTATAGGATACTACTATTTCCCCTTACACAGATCCCTCTCAGTATAGATGATTGATTGGCAAACTTCTCTATTTGGGATTTACTAGACCTGAATTGACTCTTGTAGTGCAGCAGCTGAGTCAGTATGTCAACAATCCATTAGAAGTACATTGGCTTGGAGCAATGCATGTCTTGAAGTATCTCAAAGGATGTCCATCACTTGGTCTGTTTTATTCTAGACGGAATAACTTCAAGCTTTCCTCTTTTTGTGATGCAAATTGGGGACAATGCACCACAACTAAGTTTTCATTGACTGGCTATTACATTTTCCTTGGGAGTTCTCTGATTTCTTGGAAAATGAAGAAACAAACCACTGTTTCTCGTTCATCATGTGAAGCAGAATATCGTAGCATGGCCATTACAGTCTGTGAGCTTCAATGGATTTAGTACATTCTTACTGAATTGCAGGTTCCTTCTCCATTGCCTATTTCTTTTTCATGTGATAATCGTGCAGCCCTTTACATCACCATGAATCCTATCTTTCATGAAAGGACAAAACACCTTGATATTGAGTGTCATGTTGTTCGCAATCAATACACGGCAGGTTTCATAGAACCTTTATATCTTCCATCCTGTTTCCAGCCTGCAGACATTTTTACCAAAGTATTACATTCTCCACATTTTGGTTTCTTATTGTCCAAGCTTAGCATTTTTGATGTCCATTCAAAGGATGGTAAGCTTGAGGGGCGGATCTACGAGATCATGGATCAGCTGGAATCTCCTATGCTTGAAGAGATTGCAGATCACAGTGTGGAACATTTGATGAATGAAGAAGTGTCCAAAGATGAAAGAAGAAGTATTCGAAGATGACCGAAAGTCTGAGCAAGAATTTGGTTGTACATAGTGATTAGTTTTGTTTGTAAATATTAGGGGTTCATTTGTACATTTTAGAAATTTTTGGATTTATTTTTACAGTCAATTTATTATATATATGGCATAACAGTTGAGTGAGTAAAAAGGGAGAACTCTAATTTTGCCATAAACAGTTTATCATTTTCTAGTTTTCACTACAACTTCTCAACTGCTATGGCCAAAGCTTCGATGCCTGATATCCTTTGAGACCCGTTTTTGTAACAGACCTCGATAGACACCCTCTAGATGTCTCCTTGCCTTGATTGACTTTAAGTATGGTTTCTGTTGGTGGGATTTTTGCGATTTAGTTGTTTTTTTGTGTGGTTTGGTTTTGAGCGTAGCCACTAGTACTGTACAGATCAGTCACTAAGTTATAAACTATATACTACACATAAACCACTTTGTTTAGGTCATTTGTGTCTTTACTGCTATTACTCTGAACCCACCAATGCATGAACTTTATCCTCAACAATTCAGAAACCAACAAAGCTTCCCAACGCATCGCTTCTTTTTCATCTTATTGGTTATTGACAAAGTAGTGAAATTGCAGATCTATTTTTTTTTCTTCTTAAATTATAAAGAGGTGGTGACCCCTTAATATACACAGATTATATGTAAATGATAAGATAAAATAACATATACAACAAAAGAAGTTTGATAAATTGGTTAGTAACAGAAAGATGTACGGTTAAGATTTAATTAGAGTATGTGTTATCAACATCTCTCAAACTCGCGATGAGTTGTGATCGTGAGTTTGTCTCAAAGTCGATGAAATGCAAAAGAAGATGAAATCTCGATAATAATATCGGCAATTTGATAAGATGAAGAAGTATATCAAATGAAGAGAGCTTTTGTAGCATCCAAATAATGAACAAAGTAACTATTAATCTCGATGTGTTTTGTACGAGCATAAAAGATTGGATTTGCAGCTAAAAAAGTAGTACCAAGATTATTACATCAAAGAGTAAGGAGTAATCAAAAAGACCAAGTTCATGAAGAAGAGATGTGAGCGAGCAAAGTTTAACAACAAAAATAACTGTGCTTCTATATTTAGCTTTAGTACCAGATCTTGCAACAATAGATTGTCCTTCTGCACTCTAGGAAATATGATTAGGACTCAAATATATGCAACATTCAAACATGGTGCGATAATCATTAGGACAACTATCCTAGTTAGCATCACATTAATCTTGAAGGGTAAGTGATGGGCCTAGTGAAGTGAAAGCCACGGGAAGTGGTGGATCGAAGATATTACAAAATTTTTTTGACAACTAATTAGTGAGTGTCGTTAGGACAATATAAGAACTAAGAACTTTGTTAACTATAAATTGGATATCAAAACGAGTAAGACAAAGATATTGAAGGGTACCTATAATGCTATGATACTCACTAAGATCAGAAAAAGAGGATGTCGTGATTTTTGGAGATATAAAGTGTGGGGGTAATTAGGTGTGGGTTTCGGTTTGAAATTGCCAAGGCCTATCCCAAGAAGATGTTTGATGTTTTGGATTTAGATAGGAAGAAGACCATAAGAAGTAGATTTGGTTTCAATTCCAAGAATATCATGAAGAGGAACCAAGTCTTTTATAGAAAAGGTAGAGTCAAGTTTATAAATAAGAGATGAAATGAAGGAATTGGAAGAACTAGTAATGAAGATATCATCCATATAAACAAATATAAGGTTGTATAGGACGTGATTCTGTGAATAAGGAAAGAAGTATCATTGGAAGGGATAAATTTGAGGTAAAGAAGTTTTTAACTAAAGAGTTGAAACTAAGCTCATGGAGCTTGTTTGAGACAACAAAATGCTTTGTAAAGTTTAACAAACATAATAAGGAAAATAAGGATTTATAAAATTAGGAGGTTAAGTTATGAAAATAGATTTTTAGAGGTTTCCAAGGGGAAATGCATTGTTGATATCAAGTTAACGAATACACCAGTTGTCAAAAAGAGTAAAATTAAGAATAAGACGAATAGCAATGGGTGACAACATGACTAAAAGTGTTATTATAATCAATACTAGGAGTTTGATGATGTCTTTTAGCAATAAAATCAACTTTTTATTGCTCAACAGAGCCATTAGGATTTCATTTAGTATTAAAAACTCACTTGTAACCTATAATATTGGCATATGGTGGAGGGGAAACAGGGAACCATTTACGATTGCAAAGGATGGCAGTGAACTCACGTAGTCTGGAAATAGTAGAGAAATTTGTTTACTTAAGTGAAAGAGATTGGATCAAGAGTGAGAGAGTTGCGAGGGGTGGTGGAATAGGTGACATAATTAGAAAATATTTTTAGAATGCAAGTGTAATCATATGTTCAAATGATCATATGATGAGAAGGAGGAGGTGGTTCAAAGGAAGAATGTAAAGGAGATATTAAAGGAGTGAATAGGCAAAGGTAATAATATGTGAAAGGGAAATAATGAATACAAGGTGGGTAGAGAGAGATGGGAATGTAAAAAAGAATTCTCAATAAAACGAACATAATGGTAGATATAAATTTTAGAGGTGATAGGGTATAAAAGCCATAACCCTTATAGTAAGCTAAGTAACTAACGAAGACACGTAGTGAAGTTTGGAGGAGAGTTTATGGGAGGAGTGGAGCCTAAAAAGGAAAAACAGATACAATCAAAATCATAAAGATGAAAAGAATAAGGTTGAGTGTGGAAAAGGATTTTACGTGGAGATTTTTATCAAGAATAGGAATGGTAAAAGGTTAATAAGATAGACAACCATAGAAAATGCCTCAAACTAGAAGAATTTAGAAAGAGAGGCATGAAGAAGATGCAGAAGAACAGTGAGTCTCATTTTAGAGATATGAAGAATTTTACGTTTAGCAGGACCCTTTTGTTAGGGATTATAAGGACAAAAAATACAAAGAGTAATGTAATGAGTCGAGATAGTTAGAAAAAGCACTTTTGATGAGTTCAGGTACTCCAACGCATTAAAATGTTTAAATAGTAGTGGAGAAAAGATTTTTAGTAGTAATTTTGAAAGTTTAAAAATGAAGTAAGGCATGAGATTTTTGAGCTAAGGGAAAATCTACGTAAAACTAATAAAATCATTAATGAAAATAATAAAATAGAAAAAACCAGAAAAGGAAATAAATGTTAAAAGTTTTTAAATATCATAGTGACTAAGTTGTAAGGGTTATATAAAGACACGAGAAGATAAAGAAAAAGAAAAATGAGTACTCTTTCCTTGAAGACAAGAAGTACACTAATTTATGGCATATGATTTAGCAGGTAAATTTTGGACAAACTGGCACAAATTGAAATAGATGCCCAGACACTAGTGTCATAGATCAAGTGAAGCAGAAAAGACTGTGAGAGTAACAAGAATCTTCAAGTGTAAAGGAACTTTCATCAGATAGAGATTATTATAGATGTGTCCCAACAAGAGTAGTATTTTGGATTAGGGGTCTTTCATAATATAATCAAAACTATTAAATTCAACAAGACAAGAATTATTAGTGTCATATTTAGTAATATATAATAAAATAGAAGTAATATGAGTAACAATTAAAATATTAAGGGATGAAGAGGGTAAGCATTAAATTTAAGAGTAGAGGTACCAACAGAAAAAGAGAGAGAGAGAGAGAGAGTAGGTCTATTATCGACACCACTTGATTCAAACCTTCATATGGGGTGATTGAATCCACAATTTGGGAATCAGTGGTCATGTGGGTTATAGTTCCTGTTTCAGGTAATCACTAAGTAATTTTACTATAATTAAATTGGAAGTATCCTAATTTGGCCGAACATTCATGGTAGAAAAGGCTATTGTGAGAGCATTTATGTTAGGTGTGTTCTATATTGATGATTTCTAAATTCCAAGTATTTAAAGTGACAATAGGCAACAATATATCCCTACTCTAGAATATTTGACATTGCATATTAGGCATGTACTTGAAAAAATTTGTTATTGGACTTATTAAGAAGTTGGGCTTAGATATTAAACTAATTTGTTGAAGAGATGTTGGGCTGATTAGGATGTTGAGCAGTCTGGTAATTATGGACTATATTAAATGTAGGTCTATTGGAGTTAAAGTATAAATTTGGGCCTAATGGCCCATTAGAGTTAAAAACTTGACCAAGAAGGACCAGGATCCAACAAAATGAAAGTTATACCCTCATCTTTTGTTATCAGTCTCACCACTCAATCTACAGGTTCTATAAAATCCATAGATGTTATATGTCAAGGAGTTATTGGTGTATGATACAACAAGTGTTATCTCAAATGACGATGGAGAGCAGAGAGATTGAAGTTGTTGCTTGTGAATCAACAAATTTACTTGAAACTCTGTAAAATAGATGGCAGATTTTTAATTCTCAATCGCAGTGATAAAGGATATGTACGTAATCAGGAGTCCATTGAGTTTGAAAAGAACAAAATCATCATAAAAGTTATGGTTGTCTATAGTAGTGAACTCATTAGCTATTATGAAGACGAGAGATAGAAAATAAGTGATGGTGACTACCCTTTTCTTGAGAGTATGAAGTTTCCATTAAAGGAGAGATCGTTGGGACGAGGATTGCTGCTTGAAATAATACTGAAGAACCACATATAGATAATAGGTAATAAAACAATAAAGAGTTAGTCAAGCCACTAAGTTAGTGAGAGATGCAGTGAGGAAAAAGTAGACTATGCAATCAAATTGTTGTTGATTAAAGTATTCTGGAGAGGAATCTGTTGGTTTATATTCTGCAGCCAATCAATTGATTATAATTTAGAGACAAAATTTTTTAAAGATATTCTTTTTCTTACACATATTTAGATGCATATGGTAAATTCTATGGGATAAATATATGTTCAAATGAAAATATGATGAGACTATAATTATGAGGTTCATATTGCATTTATATATTGTCCTTAAATTGTTCTATTAAGACTGGACATTAATATACTATAAGAAAATAACAAATTATTGACGGATAAAATTCTATAGTAAATTAGCAACGGAAATTTATTTCTATCTATAAACTTATTGGTAAAAATGGTATTTTGCCAAAGAAAAAATTCGTCGGTAAACGAGGAGGGAATTTATCCGTGAAACTTTACCGATGGGATTGAGTAATGGAATAGTTAAAGTCATCGTAAAAATAGGCAGAAATGATTAGTGATAAAATTTAGCGACGAAGTTTACCGACAGAAAAAATTTATGTAGGGAAATTACCTACAGAAACTCCATTCTGTCAATAATTTACCAATGGAATTATCATTCCGTAGGAAAATTTAAACGATGTTGGTATTGTTGTTTAAATTTAAAGGAAAAGACATTATTTTATTGTTAATAAAATAAAAAATTCGAAGCCCCTATCATCTTCTTCATTTCTTCTTCTTATTCGTTAGTCCTCTGTCTTCTTCTGTCTGTGGTCGTGGATCCTCATCTTCTTTCGTTCTTCCACCTGTTGCTTCCATTGTCTTCGGTTTGTCGTCTCGAGGTTGGTTGTCCACTTACTGCTTTTGGGTTAATTATTTCTGGTTTAATTTTTGTATGTAAACCGTTGTATGTTCATTGATTTTGTTACTTGGGATTGAGTTATGAGGGATTATTTGGGTTTTTAATGGGTCATTGTTTGTTGTTGTGTGGTTATGTTGGTAAATAATGAAAAAAGTCAGTAGTTTTGAAACAAAATAGAGATCAATTTCTGAAGCTTACCAAGTGTTTGAAGAAAGTTCTGTAAGAGATCTCTAACATCATTAACCCATTGACTTTAGCCCTACGCACATATATATATGTAGTTAGATTGAGGATGTTTTATAATATGTATTGTTTTACTAACTTGTGATATATTGTTATATTAAATTGAAGTTACTGAAAATCAAATTGCAATTTAGATTTTATTATCTTTAACTCCCCACCAATTTTGAGTATCTTGTAGATTTTAAGTATAAAAGAACATTTTATAACAAAGATTTTCCAGTTCAATTGTCTAGGTGTTCAAGGAGTTTTTTATATCCTTTTATTACCTTTGATGCATAATCTTGAGGATAATATTGTTCTAGGTGTAGGGGTGGACTAGAGTTAAATCTAATTATATTGATTTTTTGTCATTTTTATATATTTTTAGATTTTATTAGGTTATGAGTTTAGGTTCTCATTAGTATGTTTAGGTTGATGAAATGAGTTTATGCAGAATTTAAGATTGAGATTGAGTGTTAAAAATTAAATTCATAATATAATTAAGCAGATGCTATGAAAATCTTGAATTTGTGAATAATATGAAACTGAATTTGTTAAGTAAAGGACATGAGTGATCCTATAAGGATTTAAGCATTTATGCAAATTTTCTTTTCTTATATGGATACATTCTTTGATTATGAATTTCTAGAACTTGAATTTCATCTTTTTGAGATTACAGTTAAAATGCATACAAACATTAAAAATGGTAAAGTCACCTAGGATTTGAATTTGAGCCAAATTTTTAGACATTAATATATTAGTGTGTCCTTTTTTAGCCTAATTTAAAAATCAAGCTCTTTCTTTATAATCTTTCCTAAATAACCTTAAGCCTAAAAGAAAAATAAGTATTTACTCTTTAATTCATAATTAGTACAATTTTTACTTGTATTTGATGTTTTACAAATGAGATGCAATGAAATAAGTATAAGGAGTTTGTTTTACTTGTATTCTGATTTATTTGTTGGTGCTCTACTAATTGTGAAAATCCTTGTTTCTCTTATATCCTTTTTTTGGTTAGCCAACTTAAACCTTAGTCCCTATTATAATCATATTAAAAGTACTTTCGATTTTTGCTTGTACATATCTCCTTAGGTAGTGGAGTTTATAATATTTTCAAACTTATGGTAATTTCACTTTCATAAAAGATGATGATAGTTCCTTTCTCACATTTCAAAAACTTGTGTGAATGAGTGGTAACTTACGAGGATACGTTAATTAAAGTATTTGAAATTAATGAAGGAGGTAGAATACTATTTACTTTGTCTTGTTTATATTGTGGTTACTTGAGAAATATTATATGTTCAAAGTTTTGAAGTTCAATTGAGACTTGAAAATTTGTATGTTTTATGGTATTAATTATGAAGCTAATTAATGAGTTTAGGTTAATTTATATGTAGCACTTAAGGAATCTCTTAGGAGCTATAACTCTTCTATTAAGGACACCTAAGGGTTTAAAGGTTTATGTCATATACTTGATGCCACCATACATATACTCAAGTAGAATTTTCATGTTTAGTTAGGTAAGTCTAGTATAGTAGTTGTGGTTTATTTGTTATTGATTTCTTGAGGACAAGAGATGACTTAAATATGTAAGAATTTGTTAGGTCTATGTTTAATATGATATTGGGGTTAATTTACTTGATATTTGGTACTTTTGTAAATGTATACATGGATTATATAATGTTTTCCTATGTTTAGTTCATTATTATATAGGTGATGATCTTAAGGATAAAATGCAAAAATTGACTACAACTTTCTTCATAAATTCCCATTTAAAGAGATGTTGAAGTCATTTAGAAGATAAGAAGGTGGACAACAATTTTGAAAAGTATATTGGATGTTATTTCTAGTTTAAAGATATTTTAAAAAAAAGATTATAACAGGTGTCATACTTACCAAGGAGATAAGCATCTGTCTTTCACAAAGTTTAAAAAGGTTGAGCAGTAAAAAGAAACAAGTACTGGTTACATATTTATTTGTGATACATATTATAGAACAAAAATGACATGTTATAATTTGGTTTCAAGTGCTGGTTACACACTAGTTTATGATACATAAAAGTCTCCTAGCAAAATTGGCATCAATATTAATACTAGCTTATTACTGGTTCTCACATATAAATCACAAGGACATGTTGATTCTCAATTTTAAGCATTTTATGACTACATACTAATAACCCTAAATATAAATATTTGTATTAAGTTTCACCTAAAAGACTTTTGTATGATGTTTGAGAGCCATCTTGCATTTTTTCCTATAATTTCATTATTTCTTAACATTGAAGGAGGATTTAAAGTAAGATTAGAGGAGCTCTTGATAGTTTCTCCTCAAACTTTTCTTCTGTTCTTTCCTTTATATTGAGAATTATTTTTTTATCTTTAGTTTTTGTTATGTTTAATAGCTGGAAACCCTAGTTAGGGTTAGTGATATATATTTTAATGATATTTCAATTATTAATGCATAATATGATTATTTTATTATTAAATTTATTCTTTTCATTTTTCATTAGTTTATTTTTGGCCGTCATGTATAAAATATTAAGGATTGTATGAATGACTAAGAAGTGGAACATGATATGTGCACTAAGTGAATAAACAATTTAGCTTTAGAGATTGAAAGTATTCTACACTTAAATGAATTTAAATAAGTTAAATTGCATATTGAGAGTTAGTAATTGAATAATTAGATATACCTGTGTACTTCAAGAGAAAACATAGATACTTTAGTTTAATTACTATTGCAACCTAGATAACTAATCTTGTATAAAAATTAGAATTTTATATAAGTAAACTCCGAATCCTTAGCATTTAATACTTTGAATTTTCCTTCAATATTTTATTTGAATTATTTTTGTTATTTTAATGGTTTCATTATCTTTATTAATCATCCACTTTATTTAGTTTATATTTAACATCATATTTATAGAAATAGAAATACAGTTTATGAGAGATTGATATTCTAGATTTGTTATAGTCTTAATTACTTACTATAATTGACTCAATATGCTATTAGGGACTTGTTACAGCTTATGTCCTGGCATTTTTCGTTTTGGCTGCTTGTGCTACTTCATGCATATCTGTACCTATGCTCAATTCAAAACTTATCAAAAACTAGCTAATTGTATATAGGTTGGATTGCATGCCATGATCTGTGTTGAAGAGTATTATAATTGTCTAATCTCGTCTGTCTTCTTTGTAGTTTGTGGTTGTTCATTTGTCAAGGTAAATCGTTCAACTAAGTAATGCCTACAATGTGGTCGGTTTTGTGTTGTTTTTTGGAATTTTACCTCTAATAATGATTTATGAGTTTTTAGGTTGGGGTTTGATAGTCTAAGTATTTATGTTTAGGTATTGTTTAAGTTTGTGGATAACAATTTGAAATTCAATGTGATTAATTCAAATTAGTATTAACATAAAACATTCATATATTTGACATAACAATCCTTTGCATAATAAACCCCTAAGATGGTATATGAGATGGAAACCCATGATGTAACTTCCATGAGGCTTATCGGTGAAAATTTTCACGACCCTAAGAGTCACAACAAGAACTTGCTTTCTTAATTCACGTGGTGTAACCATGTCACTACCATAGTGCTTGTTTAAAATTAAACTTTGGAAATGAACTTGTAGGTGATTAATTCAAACTTAGTATTAACATAAGAAATCCATATACTATAGTGCTTTTTCAAGCTCTTTTAAGGTTTGCAGATTGAATAAATCCTTATATAACTTGAAACAAGGTAGTTGTTAGTGGTACACGAAGCTATGAAATTCTATGTTTTATTAACAATTTTCACTGGTATCTTCGTACAACTTTCAACATTAAAGATTTGACACCATTAAATTTTTTTCTTAGCTTGGCGATTGCTTGATCTAGTGTTGGAATTAATATATGTAAGCAAAAAATGTGCTTTTGATCTTTTTGAGGAAACCGGTTTTATTTATTGTAAACCAAAATCTACTCTTTTTATTTTAATATAAAGTTAGAAAAATAATATGTAAGTGTTTTTTCACTTCTTAATGTCACTTCTTATAGGATATTAGTTGACAAATTGCTTTATTTGATTGATGCTCACATATGTTGTCCTTTAATTAAGTCAATATATCGATAAGATAAGTAAAATAAATTCACTACAAGAAAATTGTAGTTTAGCGACGGATATTACCGACAGAAAATTTAAACATTTAGCGATGGAATTTACTGATGGACTAAGGTATCGTAAAAACGGCCATAGGTAATAATTTTTGACAAATAATAGAATGTTTGTCGGTAAATGTACCGACGGACAATTTATATAACTGTTGGTAACTATACCGATGGTTGTTTGTGCAATTGATCGTCGATAAATTTTTGACGGTCATAATTTGTCCGTCGGTAGATTTATAGACAAAATTAGTTATTCCATCGATACGTTTATTACAACTTTACCGAAGGTTATATTTTTTTTCCGTCAGTAAGTATAGCGACAGTGCTTCCACGGCAAATCTTGTTGGTAAATTTGACAACAGAATTGGTCATTCCGTCTGTTACCTAATGTCAATATTAGCGACAATTTTTTGTTTTTCGTCGGTATTTAGAATTCATTTTACCAATGCAATTTTGTTTTTGTGTCAGTAAATTAACCAAAAAAATTTTTAAAAAATATCCCATCATTAATTTTATTTGATGATCTTATGGTTGATGCATAATTTAAACAGTTATGAATTATCTGTGCATAATATTTTGATTTGTTTATACATTTAATTTGTTTAAACAGCAAGTTGATTGATGATATAAAGTTAAAGTTACCTTAAAATAAAAACATTAAATTGTACATAATAATTATTTATAATTCAAATGAAATTACTACAAGTACATTATTAATTTGGTGACTGCGGATGCTTGATTGCTGCGATGAGGTGCTACCCCTCCCTTTCAACTCATCCATCTCATTACGGAGCTGAGCTATGTACTCCATTAACTGTTGCAACTGAGTTGCCAATGTCTACACTGTGCTTCGAAGCTCTTGGACTTCATTGGTTGTGGATCGTCTACTAGATGCTGCTGTACTGGACGTGGAGGATTGCAAATAACATGTGTTCGTAAATGAACCTAAGTAGAATATCCTTCCACAACGGTCCCTTCCACCCACTGCATGAAGATAGGTTTGAGTCTCATCAATAACTTCAGACTGTCGAGACTATCGTTGAATGCTTTCTTGTATTTGGTCCTATCAGAAAGCAATGTATATATTAGTACGAGATAATTATTAAGCATTAATATTAAACTATAAATTTCACATACATTTAGTTCTCTACATCGGGTGTTGACGAATGTCACACCATCATGCTTCTTAGTGTGAGTGTGCAAAAAGAGCTTATGGGGTATAGGTCTCATGCCCATAAACTTTTCCTACATAAGAATAAAATGTTATAAGTAAATTAGATTTCATAAAAATTTTGGTAGAATTTCCTCTATTTTTATGATAACACAACAACACAGCCATATATGGCATCAGACATTTATAACATTATCATTCTCCATAATACATATATTTTCTTCCAAAATTCACACATCAAATTAAATTGAAATACAACAAAGTAAAAAAAATCAAAATATAAACATAAAGTGTAGATACTTACAAGTTTGTCCGCATGTTTATGGTGGGTAATAGATCCTCCCATATATACGGGAATACTCTCTCCCCCCGGTCCTCCATGTCTGTTGGTAGAATTATACTTCAAAATGGAAATTGCCTCAGATGATATCTAATACTGCCGCCAACGACTCCATATTTGTTCAGAAATATAAGACGGTCATACACCAACTTTGTGTATCGCACCAATAAAGACCCGATAACATAACGTGCTCATCTCTCCCATACTTTATAAATGACCGTGTCAACTTCAAAATCCAAAAAAAAATTCTGAAACAAAAGGAAAAATATTCGATAAATAGTTGTAATGTAATAATATTTATCTAATTAATGTAACTTTCAGCAAGCCTAATTACTCAATCTCCTGCACTATCTCTTCACAAGCTTTGTGAGGGAAAGGAGGTGTTTTTACCATCCTATTCGTAATGAACTTTTGTTTATTGTGTCTAAATGGATGATCTAGAGGAAGAAATTTTCTTTAGTTGTCAAACAACATATTTTACCCCCATTTAGAAGATAAAACGCATCAGAATCATTGCCACAATAAAGACAACCAATTTTCCTACTATGCTCTATCCAGATAATATGGAATATGTCGAAAAATCACTAATGATCCACATCAAAGCTACTCTCAACACAAAATTTTGTTTTAGAGACACATCATATGTCTCAACACCATATTTCCAAAGATGTTGCAATTCAGATATTAATGGTTGTAAGAATATATCAATTTTATGTTTTAGATTTGTTGGCCCTGGCACAATCATTGTCATATATGCCTATTTCATACACATCCATTGAGGCAAATTATAAGGAGTATTTATGATTAGCCATGATGAATATTGCTGAGCGGATTGACCAAAAGGTTAGAATCCACCTATCAACAATCCCAACCTAACATTTCGACTTTTAGCTGCAAACTTATAGTGGGTGTCATTAAAATGTTTCCATGCTAGTGCATCTAATGGATGACTCATTATTCCATCTTCTTGTTCATGTTCATTATGCCATCTCATGTGAGATGTAGTAACATCATAAGCATATAGTCTGTGAAGTTTCGGAGTTAGTGGGAAATAATACATCCGTTTCCAGGGTACTAATTTATGCTTCATACAATGCTTTCCAGGCTTGAACCTAGATTGACCACAAAATTTACACTCTTGTAATTCCACATCATCTCCCCAATACAACATACATCCCAATTTGCAATAATTAATTTTTTCAACAAACAAACTAAGACTCTTAATAAGTTTCTTTATATTGTAAAAATTATCAACCATTGTATGATCAGGAGGCAATG
The DNA here is from genome assembly GCA_027575705.1 of Erythroxylum echinodendron. Classification (NCBI taxonomy): domain Eukaryota; kingdom Viridiplantae; phylum Streptophyta; class Magnoliopsida; order Malpighiales; family Erythroxylaceae; genus Erythroxylum; species Erythroxylum echinodendron. The sequence goes on from JANZXR010000008.1 coordinate 11,348,019, forward strand.
ATTCATTATACCATCTAAGAATTTTATCAAAAAAATTATAAGAAATATTCCCTTCAGACTTTATGTTCAATATTCGAGCAATTGAAGATAATTGAGTCATTGTCTGACAATTTGGCCATAAATATTGGTCAGCTGAGTGTAGTAAGTCAAATAACTACTTTTCATGGGGTTTAGTTCTTCTTCAAGTTTTTCTACATTTTCCTGAAAGGTATAGCCAGTTTCATCACAAACCATTTGCATATAAGGATTTTTATTTTCATCCACATTATTTGTTCTAAATCCAATCCGCCCTTTAAACTCATTTAAGTTCATTGAAGATTGTACTTGATTACCACTTAAGGTGTTACAAATCAATGGTTCCCCATATCATGTCCACTTAAAATAATTTGGGACAAACCTTTTGCTCAACAAATGCCCATTCACTTCATCAATAGGAAGGAAACGAATGTGTTTGTACTTTTTACATGGACATCTGATCTTTGGGCCATCTATATATGCAGGTTGAGAACATGCATAATGAATAAAATCTTCAACTCCCTCAACAAACTCAAGATTAATGAAACTATCAGGTATTAATCATCTATACATATAAGATCTATCAACATCACTCATTTATACAAAACTGTTAATTTCAAACAGTGATTCCATAGTTAGTATGCTTCATATTCTCTAAAGTTTACAAAACATATAAACTTTACACAACATCTCCTAACTATGGAACAATGGAATTAATCACCTAAAATTGATTTCAAAACTATGGTATGTTGCATTGTTTACAACTGTGAATCAAGAAAACAAGTTCATGCTGTGACTATTAGGCTCATGGAATTTTTCACCGATAAATCTCACAGGAGCTGCATCACAAGTTTCCAGCCTATATATTATCCTAAGGGTTTACTATAGAAAGAATTGTCTTGTCTGTAAAACATATTAATTCCTTGTATTAATACTAAGTTTCCATTAATCACATCGAAATTGAAGTATTAATCGATCGAATTAATAACCAACAATTGATTTCAAAACTATGGTACGTGGCATTGTTTACACCTGTGAATCAAGAAAACAAGTTCTCGTTGTGACTCCTAGGCTCATGAAATTTTTCACCGATAAGTCTCACGGTAACTGCATCACGAGTTTCCAGTCTATATATTGTTTTAGGGGTTTATTATAGAAAGAATTGTCTTGTTTATAAAGGCATTAATTCCTTGTGTTAATACTAAGTTTGCATTAATCACATTGAAGTTGAAGTATTAATCGATCGAATTAATCATCTACAATTGATTTCAAAACTATGATATGTGGCATTATTTACACATGTGAATTAAGAAAACAAGTTCTCGTTATGACTTCTAGGCTTGTGGAATTTTTCACCGATAAGTCTCACGGGAGCTGGATCATGGGTTTCCAGCATAAACACTATCCTAGGGGTTTATTATGGAAAGAATTTTCTTATCTATAAAATTTATTAATTCCTTGTATTAATACTACGTTTGTATTAATCAAATTGAAGTTGAAGTATTAATTGATCAAATTGTTAATATTAAGTTTGCATTAATTACATCGAAGTTGAAGTATGCTTATGTAATCAGACATCTACTCATCAATGATTCAAACATAACCCAAACATAAATAGTTAGACTATTAAAGAAGAACATAAAAACTCATCAATGAATATGTCATTGGACCTAGCGCACAAAAAGGCATTTTATGGTTAACTATACATGAAGACAAAAGATCATCCTTAAATGATATGTTGTACATCTTCAATTTCTCACATTTTATAAAAAAAATTAGATAGGAAATCCTAAAGTAAGCTAGATAGGAAATCCTAAAAGCTAGAATGAAGTTCCAATTTGACATAAATAACCTTCATATTGTAACTTTAGTTAAATGTTTTCTTATAGTAGTTTATGGACTTAGATCATGTCATCATGATTTAAAAACCTAAAAATTTAACATATTAACTCATAATCATGCTATAGATTCTCATATTAGCATAAATGAGTGATGCAACACCTAATATTAAGTGTATGTAAAATGGCAATTTAGCAACTATAAAAATGTTAAAATGCTTCCTATGCGAAGTTACTAATTGACCATATAAACCTCTAAAAATGCATTAATATCATAGCACATATGTTTAACATTCAAACCCCTCCTATATTGATACATAAACAAAACCATAGTCCTCAGTGTATAATGCCACTTGCAAGACAACTTAACCAATATCCTATATGAAAGTTCCTCAAAACCCCTAAAAAAGCTTGCAAGATTTATAAATAAGAGAAATAATGGGGAATAAAAGGCTAAAATGAGAGTTTGTTTAATGACTCAAAAGAAACAATAAAAAAGAACTTAAGAAAAAAAGTTGTCTAAACATAGCTAAATTTGTGTCCCTCCTTGAATTGATAAAATGTTTTTAATTTCCTATATAATACATTAACTTAGCAAACGTGACCTTACCCGTTACACCTCTAGGTAACTAAGCAACCATATATATATATATATGTATAAGAGAAGATAAGAAGAGAAGTCCATAATATGGAACCAAAAAATATTTAAAACCAATGTCTATCATGTAATAATACAAGAAAACATATGATAGTTATACCTGAATGGTTTGCTTTAGTTTCCTAAGAACTATAGAAAAGCAAAAGGTGCTTGATGTTATTACAGAGTTTTCAATATATATATATATATATAAAGCAGATAACAAAAGAAGTCTACAATATGGAACCAAAAATTATTTACAACCAATGTCTATCTTGTAATAATACAAAAGGACATATGATAGTTATACCTGAATGGTTTGCTTTAGTTTCCTAAGAACTATAGAAAAGCAAAAGGTTCTTGATGTTATTATAGAGTTTTCAACATGCTAAATATTTCCTTTTTAATATTGCCATAACAAATCAAATCATTATAATTTAATGTTTGAAAGCAAAAACAACCTTGAAGTAACAAACAAAAATTAGATCAAATACTAAATAGTTGGAGAAAATTCATTTAATAATTATGACCTTAGTGGAAAATATAATTGATTCAAGAGAAACCTCTTGATTCAAAGTTATATAAACTAGGAACTTATACATGTGCACACATATATAGCCATTGATGGTAGATATAAAGTGATCATCAAACATTAACTAGTGTATCTTTTTTAACTTTGGACTTGACATAATCATGACCTTTAAATTCTTTTCAGTTTATAGCTATATGTAAGACTATAAAGTGTTGCTAGTTATTCTCCATCATAAGCACTATGTTATACGTGTGCACACACACACACACAGACACAGATGCGCACACACACACACACACACACACACACACACACACAGATATAT
>JANZXR010000008.1:11351465-11382925 GCA_027575705.1 Erythroxylum echinodendron
TCCTTTAACAATTCTATCCATCTCCTTTGTCTCATATTCAACTCCTTCTGGCTCAACAAATACTTCAGACTTTTATGGTTAGTGAACACTTGAAATGTTTCTCCATACAGATAATATCTCCAATTTTTCAAAGCAAATACTACTGCAGCAAGTTCCAGATCATGAATTGGATAATTGAATTCATGGGACCTCAATTGTCTTGATGCATAAGCTATTACTTTACCGCGCTGCATCAGAACACAACCTAAACCCTGATGCCAAGCATCACTGTACACAACATAATCTCCAAAACCTGATGGAATAGCTAGCACAGGTGCTGAGGTTAATTGATGTTTTAACTCCTTAAAACTCCTTTGACAGTCATTACTCCACCTGAAAGGCACATTCTTTCTTAGGAGTTTTGTCCGAGGGGCTGAAATCATTGAGAACCCTTCGATAAACCTTCTGTAATACCCAACTAAACCAAGGAAACTCTGGATCTCAGACACATTCTTTGGAGTCTCCCACTTCATTACAGCTTTTACTTTCTTTGCATTTACCTCAATGCCTCGACCAGATATAATGTGACCCAAAAATACAACTTGATCAAGCCAAAATTCACATTTACTAAATTTAGCATACAATTGTTTCTCTCTCATTGTCTGAAAAATCATTCTTAGGTGTGCCACATGATCTTCTCTACACTTCGAGTACACCAAAATGTCATCAATAAAGACAATTACAAACTGATATAAATAAGGTTGAAATACCTTATTCGTCAATTCCATAAAAGCTGCTGGAGCATTAGTCAGTCCAAATGGCATTACCAAAAACTCAAAGTGCCCATATCTGGTCCTAAATGCACTCTTTGGAACATCTACTTCAGCTATTTTGAGCTGGAAATATCCTGATCTCAAGTCTAACTTTGTGAACACCTGAGCTCCTTGTATTTGATCAAATAAATCATCTATCCTCGGTAGTGGATATTTATTCTTAACTGTTATCCGATTCAACTGTCTATAATCTATACACAATCTCAAAGTTCCATCCTTCTTCTTTATAAACAGTACCGGAGCTCCCCAAGGTAACACACTAGGCCTGATGAAATTCTTATCTAACAATTCCTGTAATTGGGTTTTCAGTTCCTTTAGTTCAACAGGCGCTATCCTATAGGAACGGTTCCTGGAACAATATCTATGGTAAACCCAGTCTCCCTATTTGGGGGTAACTCCTGTAAATCAGCCGGAAACACATCCAGAAATTTCCTAACAACTGGAATGTCCTGAATGGTTTGTTCACTCCGAGTGTCCACCACATCGGCTAGATAAGTTTCACAGCCATTTCAGATCAATCTCAAAGAGCTCAGAAATGAAATTAATTAGGCTGACACTGCCTGACTGACTCCCCGAAACACCACCTTTGGCTGATTAAGGGACTCAAGCACTACTTCCTTAATATAACAATTCATCACTGCCCTATGAGCAGTGAGCCAATCCATACCTAAAATGAGGTCTATCTCTTTCAGTTGCAATATAATCAGATCAGCTTCTAACTCTGTCTGATCAATCTTAATTATACACTTCTTACATACCTCACCAATCACTGTTGTGCTACCAACAGGAGTATTCACTATCAGACCACATTTCAATATCTCACGTTCACAATGCAATTTAGATGCCAGATGCGGGGTGATGAATGAGTGTGTAGATCTTGGATCTATCAATGCATATGCTCAAAATTAAAAACATTCAACACACCTGCTACCATATATGGAGAGTCCTGGGCCTCCTGTTTGGTAATTGCGTAAACCCTAGCTTGAGGTTATGATTGGCTACTTCGCACCTCAGTTCTGGCACTGGGCCCTGATGACTGAGTTCTACCTCCAGCCCTCCCTCTCTGTGCAGATCTGCCAGCTCTACTTTGCTGGACTGTGTTTTCAGTTCTGGTTCTCTCTCTTATTCCAGACTGTACTTCTAACATCTCAGGGTAGTCCTTACTCTGATGCTCATATGTGCCACATTGAAAACATGCTCCTGATATCCGTCAGCACTCGCCGCCATGCCTTTTTCCACAATATTCACATTCAGGCAATTGGTACGACTGACTAACTGATGTTTGTCCTTACCTCCCCCAGACCGAACTATTATGCCTCTCCCTCGAGATCCAAATTGTCTTGATCTAAACTGAAATCGAGATTATCTGTTCTGTCGCTTTCTGATACCAAAATCAGCCTGAGACTCATCCTGCCTCTTACCTCTAACCTCTTATTTATTTCCAGCCTGACTCGCTTTCAACAATTGCTCAATTCTAATCGAGGCTACTCAAAGCTCAGTAAAACTATTCAAATTGGAAATGTTGAGTCTCATTCGGATCTCCATATTCAACCCATCCTCAAACCGTCTACATTTCTCTTCTTCAGTTGGGACCAGTATAGTCGCGGCTCATACTCAGCCACGGTAAGTTTACCTTGCTTCAGGTCCAAAAATTCTTTCATCTTCCAGTCCATATAAATCTTTGGCTAATAATTCTCTCGGAACACTCTCAGGAAATCCCTCTAGGTTAAACTACAAGGTCTGGTGGTACTACCGAGAATAGTTTTCCACCACTGATATGCGGGACCTTGCAGGAGTGAGACAGCATAATTGAATTTTTCATCTGCTTCGCAATCCATCTGGTCGAACACTCTTTTAATTCGCTCCAGCCATCCTTCTGCTTTAGCCGGGTCTGTACTTCCGTAGAAGTCTACAGCTCCCTGCTTTCTTAGCTTATCATATCTTCTTTCTTGCCTTACGGGAATTCTCGGAGGCATTTGAGCAAACTCAGGTACAGGATACTCTACATTGACTCTTATAGACTCCCTGTCAGCTGACTCTACATCGTGAGCTCCTGCGGAAGATGACCTATAATAACCAAGGAAAGTGTGATCACTATCGGACTATCTCTCTATTTAGCATATCTCAACTCATATTCGCCCTAGAGATGCCAAACCATGCTCTGATACCAAAAATGTAGCATCCCACTACCATAAGGTACGTACCTAAGCTTTTAGGGACATAACTTACGATAATAGTATGTTGGAGCAATAACAAACCTAACTTGCACATGGCATCGTCTAACATACTCGAAATAGTTATCAGTTCCTCTTAAACATTCACTTCATTCGTTGATAAAATACACATTGTTCTTCTCAACGATTGTTTACAAAACTCTATACAGGTTTAGACAAAATTTACAAAATGACCACAACTATTTTCCTTCTCTGATCTATATCTCTATCCACGGAAACTTTATGTCTTGACTATAACCTAGGTCTCCTGTCTCGTACCTGAAAAGCCACAGTGCAATTTTTGATGAGTTTTGCGAACTCAATGAGTGAAACATCATTGATGAATTCACCGGATTACGCAAATACAACATATATTTCATAATTATTCAGTCAAACATATAAGCATTTATTCAGAGATTAGAATAACAAAAGATCATTCATTTCAACTTGCATATCGTTCAAACACTGCGCACGTATTTGCATGGGACATGCGTGAGACCCATATTCGTTCTTATTGTTGTGACTGAGTGCCTTTCTTACACATATACAAAGGTTGATCCATAGGGCTTGATCGGAACAAATTCACAGAGCATAGCTTGACGTGCAGAACATATAGATCACGGAGTAAAGCTCTACATGGAAGCCTTCTAACTGGCATCTCAAGTCACAATGCCTTTATCTGAGCATGCATTTTATGAAATCTATCAAATACTAAATAGATTATACACAAAATCTCATACAAATGTTCAGATGATGGTTTCATAACCATCGGACCTTAGTCCGACATTCAACTATCGCTGAGAAGCAAAAGTCAAATTCATATCACACCAAAACACTCCTAATACATGCCCAACTATTAAACTCCTTGGACCTCAGGTCCGAAATCCAGAAATAGCACACAACAGTTCAATAATATTGGAAGTTTGACAGGATCAAGGTGCACACAAAATCAAATCAATCCTAGGAAGACATCTAAGTTGATTCACAGTACGCTCCCAAAAGCTATTGCTTGGATGGTCTGACAATGTTCGACTGTCGTATGACGTGCTCCACTAAAATAGACAAAACACATTCACAATTATCACCCTTTTGTACAAACATACTAAACATATCAAAGCATAGAAAATATACACGATGCATGTTCAATGGCAATTCTGGGGTCTCTTCATAACCTCTCTCTCTCTTATCAAAACTTATTGTAAACCATCAATATCACGATTCAATTCTTATTGGCCTCTTTGCATGACACTCTCTCAGGTCTCTCGTAAACCTAGGGGGTACAATGGATATACTTTTATTTACAAAAGGCGCATCTTTTCAGACGATGCACCCTTACATAAGAAAATGAGTCACAGAAGAAGATAATTTATAGAAGGAGATGACGTCACCCAGAGGAAGCTGACGTCATCACAGAAGAAGTTTTACTATTAACATAACGTTTCCTAAAGACATCAAATTGAATTGTTCTTGATATGATTCGAAAGAGGGAATCAAGATGTACAAACTCCATGAAGACCTCAAAGGCCAATTTTATCTTCTGAAGGGTCAAAAATTGGACAGAAGATATACAATGAATAGTAACCCGGAAGAAGTTTAGAAACAGTAACACAAAGGATATTTTACCATCACCATAACTTTCTCTAGAGGGATCGGATCAAGGTGTTATTTATATGGTTTAAAAGAGAATTGCAAGATCTACAACTTTTATGAAGACCTCTGAGGGCAATTCTATTTTCTGAGGGGTCAAACATGAGATAGAAGATAGGTATAGACGAAGAATAGAGGAAGCAAAACACATAAGAAGATGACGTCATCACAAAGGAAACATAGAAGAAGATGACGTTATCATAGAAGATGATAGTGAACAGTAATACAGACGAAGTTCATGAACAGTAACATAGACGAAGTTCATGAACAGTAACATAGACGAAGTTCATGAACAGTAACATAGACGAAGTTCAACCACTTAGGTCAAATCCAGACGAATGCAAGAAGCAAAAGAAGCAAAAGACAGACGAAGCAAAAGATATAAGAAACAAAAGACAGAGGAAACCAAAACACTTACAGAGGAAGATAACGTCACCCAGAGGAAGATGACATCATCACAGACGAAACAATACAGAAGAAGTTTGGTAGTAGAGAAATCAAGACACAGACAAAGTCTGGTTCATATGAAAATGCATCTTGATAGACTATGCATCCTCACAGAAGAAGATAACTTTGCTGAAGAAGATCTCTTACAAAAGAGAATAACTCCTAGAGGATGCATCTCTGCATCTTTACAAAGGATACAGAAAACAGATGAAACAGAACTTGTCATCTTTCATGCCTATACAAGTTCTATACATTGTTGTCACTGCTGTTATACTTCCAACATGAAAATATCATCTATCCTACTTTCTTTTTAACCCCAGAATACCAAATCATTCAAAAAGCCAAAACTCACATAAATGCCAATATCATAGACTACTATCTATACTTGTGTATTATTTCTACATTTCCTTTCTTCCACGTTCGCTTTTCAATTTAACCAACATCCAGAACCCTCATATCTATTCTTTACATTGTGAACCCCTTTTTATGCAATTATGTATATCCAACATGCACATGCTTATTTACACAATAGAAACGACATTATAACCACTTGCTCGCTTAGCAAGTACTTTAACACTGAAATAGAAATTAGCACCATAAAGACTGCTAGATCGATATTCGGTGATGAAGGTCAGGGAAGAGAATCGCAATGTGAAGAGTTTCAGTAAGAAATCGAAAATATGGTAGATTCTTCATAAATTAAACAATATAATACGTGAGGCCATTCCATGTCCCTCACGTGTACTATTTATCTCTACTAACTCACCATTTGTCATAATTACAAACTGTAGTAGAGTCTTCCTAACTTAAACAACATTATATATGGGTCCACTGCTTGTCCCTCATGTATGCTATTTATCTTCACTGATTCACCATTTATCATAATTACAATTTGTCGTACTTACCCGAAAATGAAAGCATGTAAAATTGTATGAATGTGCCAAACAATATGTCATAACTTATGTCTAACGTTCATTTATCTTAAGTCATGTAAATGTCTCACAAATAATTATTCTAGCCGTATGTATAGGTAACAGGATGTTACACTTAAGATCTCCAAAGTTATCTTGTATAGGAATTACTATATTTTGGTATTACTTATAACTTGTTGTAGTCAAGGATAGCTCAGTCAATAGTCACTAGATATAACATCAACTATATGGAGGTAGTTGAGAAATTAATATAGGATTCATCATCTTAAAGTAATTAGAGAAAATATTTCACTGTTCTTGATTAGAATTGATCTGAGGAATCTTTGGCAAAGGTGAATTGACATTTTGTAAATATTTTACAAATATAATTAATATAATTCATTAATAGTGGTGAGGAACTAATGTGATTAGACCTAAAATAAAGTAAACATTACTTCTATGCTGTATTTCTAATTGGAATATTGTATGATGAAATGATTGAATTATGTAAAAAATTCATGCATAGAAAACTTAGTCAAAACCACTTTGACATTATCAAATATTTAGGTGGTCATAATGTGTTGCTAGATGTTAATCTTGATCTATGGATATAAATTGTTTAATTAGAAAATTATAGATAAATTAAACAAACTTAATTTATCTAATCCTAGATGTAATTTAGGGTTATAATTTATATCCATTGATAATATATTTAGGAACCTAATGGTCACATATAAAGGGTGGATTTAAGAGAGAAAAGTGTTTTAATCAAGTTGGATTTGATCATAAGTTTAAGAAGTTTTATGACTAAATATGATATATTTAATAAATAAGGATCAATATCAGGTATTGGATCTTATTGGGAATAAATTGATATTTAATTAAAATTATTTTTAATTCTAATTAATGTTTAATTGAAATTATAATTTAATTTCAATTAAATTGCTAAAATATCCAAAATCTATTATAACTATGCTTCAGCTTTAAGGGAGCTAGAACTCCTTGCCTAACTCTCTCTACAATAGTTGAAGAGTTCTCTCAACAAACTTATGGATATTGCAAGAGACAGAACACTTGTATGGTTACAATGGTTGAGATGAGCTGATTTTAGAAACGATTCAAGAAAAAGATAAGAAAGGGATCAAACTTAAGAATAAGGTACAAATTAAGATTTATTCTTTATTATGATTTATATGTTAAATTATTTTATAGAATTTAAATGTTCTTGACTTTTGGAAAATCATACAAAAATTTTCATATCTATTCTGCTATGTGGAGTATCAAATCCCACTCCAATTTTTCAAAAGAATGATATAAGTGTTGGAATTATGCCCATGACCTAATCGTTATATAATTGATTGAACACGTATGTTTTGTAATTATTAACTTTGTTTAATAACATGGCAAATGATTATATTATCACGTTATGTATATTGCTTTTATCCTACTATGATAAGTCCTTGATTAAATTTATTCACTTGCCATCATAATGGAGATTATGATAATGAGAGTCAAGTCTTTAATGTTTAATCTACAATTGTTCTTGATCATAGGATCATCAAATAAGGACTTTAATGATCCAGTTAGATCAATATATATGTAATAGTATCTACTGGATGGATATTAGTAGATCTCATTTACTAAGTTACATATATAGATGATGCATATAGAGATATGATCAATGAACTGACTAAACTGATAATTCCCAATGGTTAATATTACCTATGAACTGTAAAGTGGGATGTTCCTATAAGAATTTAAATGTATATTTTTTCCTTTGACCTGAGATTATCATAGTAATCAATAGGTCACTTAGTATGCTTTGATGTCTGACACCTAGTGTGTAAAAATGCTAGTTGAATGGTCACTGGATATAATTAAGTACCTATCTAATTAGTAATGAGTCAAGATGGGATCCATCAACTCTAGGTAATGAGTTTGAGCTCTATGTTGTCGTTAATTTTAATGGTTGTTTCAAGATCTTGGCCAGGGTGATTAAATGATTGAGAAAAAGAGTTTCTTAAATCATTCGCCAATCATTAATGATCGATATGTAACATAGTTGGTTATCTAATAGGGTTTGACAGTTAAATCATACCTTAGGATAATCCGGAGCTGTAATGATGGAAGGTAATAATACATTATCCTTAACTAGGTTCCGTCTTTATAAGGTTGTTACTTCACACTATCTAGTCGTTGAGGAGTATTGCTAGACACCAACCTTGATTAGTAATTAATTATTACCAGCTTAGTGATGAACCTATGTTATACCAAAAAATATAATTAATAGTTAAAATTCTCTTGTACAAAATAAATGAATAAAATAAAATAGTTTTGTTTTATTTTATTTTGTAAATAATAATAATTATTAAAAAAACTTCAGATGTTTTTTGGCATGGGTGATGTTGCTTTGGTTTTACATTTTAAAAACCAAAATGAGAGGATGCGTTGGTTGGTTTTTCAAGTTAAAAAAAAACAACGTTAAAAAATATGTTGTGCATTACCTTTGAAATGACAAATATACATTTTTCATATTCTGGACGTGAATAAAAAAATGAAGAGATATGGTGATCTTCATTTTTCGTTTTCTTCTGTACGTAAAACAAGAGAAAAGTGACAAAGTTGTTTGTTCCATTCTTGAAGAAAGAGTTCTTCAAAATCTTCTATAGCCATATCAAGTGTTGAAAGTAAGACTTATTTTTTGGTGTGAAGTGCATAAAGACTTCGTATTTTTGAAGTTCATTATTGGTTAATCCTTACAAATTCTAGGTATTTATTTTTGCCTATTCTTGTTATTAGTATGAATATTAAATGCAATAGATCTGCAAAGAATTGCAATTTTTAATTTCCGCTATATATGCGATCCTTTAATAAGATGAAATCCACAGTTGTTGGTGGTAAGAGTGAGTCATCAACATACCTATAAATTGGTTGAATGTAAGAGTGTTGTGAGGATATTTGTAATTTAATTAAATAGTAAAATGGGGAATTTGATTTTTCCATGGTCAATTTTAGATAATGCTTATGTTGATTGGTTAACAACAAAAAGATCATATACAATTGGGATTTAATTATGGCAGATGTTATCAATATATATTATTAGTTATAGATGTCATCTGAACATAGACGACATACGATGCAACTCATAAATACAATGATACATTTCATTTGTGAGTGTTTAATTATTAATCTTTTCATAACAATCAGTTGCCTTAATTATAAATTATAGTATATATCATATCAAGTTTAATAACTAGCTGATTATAGTTCATTTTATCTCAAGAATTCATATATAGTTATTTCTTGAACATAATTTAGGTTTAATTTTAGTGGAGAAGTCAAAGGAAACATATCTAACAATTAAGATTTTTTTTTTCACTTCTTTCATTTTAAGGCATTAGAGTCATTTTTTATAGAGATATTAGAGAAAATTAACAACGCTTCCTTCTCAAGAAAAATAACGTGCATTTCCTTTTCTTTTTTTAAAGGATCACAGAATTAGATGTAGGAATAAGACGAATGTTTGACTAAAAAAACAATTTACTTCTCAATAATTACGAATTCCCCTAAATAATTAAAATATAATGTGAAAATAAAAAATCTTATTTATTTACTTTACCCTAAAATGATATTTTTGTAAGTTGGGAGACTATGACGAAGAGATAAGTCTCTTTTAATAAGTAAATCAATTGTAGTTTCTTACCAGTCGATTGAAGAGTAGTTTTAGGGCCAATATGTATGCAAATTAAATCAAATTTGCTGGGATTCGCTTGTAACTCAATGCAGACAGAATACAATCGGACTTTCTATTCTTACAATGTTTTTAGTTGGATTTAGAACCCTTTTTAACACAATCCCTCCACTTTTTGACTGTTATTAGCAGACTTAATCAGTAACATATGTGTCAAAAAAACTATTTACACAGTCACACCATCTACCGTGAATATATCCAAATGGAGCCCACTTAAAAGGAAAACTCATATAAGTACAGTATTCCTCCGTGATTTAGATTCAGTAGAGTAATTTTATTAGTTACTCTAAATCTCGTTTGTACTATTCTAGAAATGATTAGAAAAAATTAGTACCTCTAGCATCTGACAATGAATAAGGGCAGAAAAAATTCTCATTTTGGAAATGTAAAAAGGAAACAAATATCATTCACGGCGTTCAAGGAAGGTTGAGGGAATCAGCAATCTGAGTTTACATGCTAAGCTGAGAAAAGGGAGATACTGCAAGAAAGTCACCATTTTACTTGAAATGAAAGATAAAGATTCTAGCTGATCTCTATCTCTGTATTCTTCTCACGGTTATCATGAACTGGGATTCTTCCCCTGCATTATTCTCCTACAATATTACATGACATGTAAACCCAATTCACATTTATAAATGTCTTTCAATCAGTCAAAGTACAACTGTAATCAAATATCTGCATAAGCACTAAATAACATAGACAACCAATGAGAAAAAGAACTTGCCACGTTTTCTTTATCAACAATAGGCAGGAGACAAGAATAATTAGTACTTCTTCACACCTACCTAAGAAATAATTTTAGTTTAGCTTCCAGAGATATTAGTTTAGATATTAGTTTATATGTATATGTAGATGTTTACATATACATATACATATACATCTTCATGTATCTGAAGAGTTTGATAAGCCACATAAGATGGTGACTCTTGCAGAACGTTAATCGTAGCTAGTGCCAATTTCCATATCATTGTTCTTGGGCATTACATCTGCGACTTGGCCAGTGTCGTAGTTCGGCGACCTATGAAATGAGGAAAGAATAACTGAAAGCGGAAATTAATCTACTGTATCATATATCTAATGTTTGTGTTGAAATTTTTCCATATTAGGTAGGCCGTAGATATTGAATATATCCCCACAGATGATAGGAAGGACTATCAAGATCACAAATTCGTCAATATAGCTTCATAGTTTCTAATTTGCTGCACTGCAGATTGTCAAATTTCTGAGAACGAAAAGGAGACAGAAGATATAACGGCACATGCACATATCAAGCATGTACATGTCCAATACCTAATACAATTACTCCAGTGACGGTATGAGAGAGAGACTCAACGTGATAAGCACATACTAGCTAAAGAAAAACCACGAAAGTATGGATATCCCATGGCCTTATAATTGATCTGATCACTGATGTTTTTTAGTCACATAATCGTGGATACCTCTAAGGCCTTAAAATTAATCAGATCAGGCGATGCTTTTTCACTTAATAAATGAGGATTCGCATTTGCAAATCATTATCGTGCTTCAAAGATCTGAACGGAAAGGGAAATATGCTCTCTTTTCTAATAATCAGGAGATTCATGAACATAAAGTTCTTTTAAGAAGCAGGCATACAGCAGGTTAAGAGAGCACAAACTAGCAGATAAACTTTATGTTAACAATACATGAACTCATATTTGTCCTCAAAAACCGGAAGCATAAAAGCAAATCCTGAAGATACAGACTTCAAGATCTATGATTTCATGCAACCGAAAAGAAGAAGAAACCCTTACGAAAGCGAAAAGCAACAGTAGCTAACAACTTGACTAAAAAGCGATTTGCTTGATCTAGCAAATGATCGGACCGAGATGCTTGATTCCCCAGAAGAGAAAAAGATTTCCTTTTCTCAAGTCTCAAAAGTTAATCTGAAGTACTTCACTCAAAACCAAGAACGACCACAAAGCTCGCACTTGGAAACTAGAGGAAAACCTCGTTTGTTAGAAGAAAATTGGCATCTTTTTCTCTCTTTTTTCCTTTCTTGTCTCGCCTTGTTGGTGTTGGTGATAATAATGATGATGGCTTCTGGTTTTTTTCGAGTGGAGTTTTTGGGAAAGATAATCACGAAAGAAGAGGGGGATGTGGAAGCAATGATGGGTATGGAGAAGGTAAGGTGGAGAAGAAGAGGGCATGATGATTGCTGTTGGGCTCTGGCGTTGAAAGAGAGACAGAAATTCCAAGGTTTTCTGTGCACTAGCCCCCTCTCTCTCACACACACACCCCCATTGTCAGAGTGTGAAAAAGAAAGAAAGAGAGAAGCCGAGTGATGACGATGATGATTGATGAAAACCAAGAATTTTCTTTGGAATAAAATACACACATGTAATGTAGATGGTGAGAAAGAAGCAGTACAGACATCATAGCGCGTGCAGCAGGTGCGAGCAAGGTACCCAAAACCCTAGATAGACCCCCTAATTATTAAAGAGTTAAGTTACTCTTGGTCTTGGGTTGGGGTGCCATGATTCCTTGCTCATTTTTTAAGTCAATGTTACACAAATATAGTCTCTCTTAAGCGTGCAAAACCTTTTCATCCATGTCAACACTGTAAAAGTCATAACAACCAACTTTTGACCTTATGACAAAAACACATAAGAATATTTCTTCACGCGCCAAAGTTGAATTTCAATGAAATTAAAAATTTCAAAATAATTATATATTTCCAACATTCCTTGAATCATTATATATCCACCATGTAAACCAATATATTTTTTTCTCCAAGTTATCCAAGTAGTTAGACTAAGTTAGCCTTTCAAGGTCATTGTAGATCTTGGACATTTATAGTTTGAAATATTAGAGATGTACCTAAAATAATAATGAATATTAATCAATTATATAATAGAAAATATTGTAATATTAATGCTTGTAAATTATACGTATAAATTGATATTAAACCTATAAAATTTTTTATCTTACTTAATATTATTAAATAAAATGAACAAAAATAGCAACCAAACATACCACTTATCCACTTATCATTAGATATACAGAGCCATCATTAGTATTGAAGCTTAATAGGTCAGAATTTAATCATTAATTATACAAATAAACATTAGCAAAGTACAATGTTCATTTTTTTATAAGATTGTAGTAAAATTAATTTTTTGTACAAAAGCTTATGGTCTCAAAATTGAAATGATGGTTGATAGCACAAAAATTTAATTTTTAAAATGCTCAAGGATTGTCAAAATAATTTATGTAATTATAAATAAGTTTAGGAGGAAGTGATAGATTAAAACAAAATTAAAGCAGGTGTACAAAGCTCAAAATCTTACAAAATGAGGTTAGAGATTTTCATGAAAAAGTTCAATTCTTGTCCTTGAAAAATATTGGATATCTATTTAGTGTAATAATATTACATAAAAGAATAATTTTTTTGTAAATTTAAGATAAGTTAATATATAATTTACACTTACTAACATATCAATATCTTTACATTGTCTAATTGATTAATAAAAATCATATAAAACATAAGGATATGTGATTATATTAATATTAAAAAATTGAAAAGGTCCTCTTATTATTATTTTTAATTAAAATTTTGTAAATAAATTAAAACGACATATTAAGTGAGACATGCGAATTTTAATTTGTACATGTTATGACTCATAATATATCATTTTTACTATTGTGACATACTGGTGTTTCTCTTATATGGTATGATATGTTTGCATTTTAATTAATTTATGCTAATAGGAGATGATTGAAAACAACTGTTAATATTAAAGGATTCAAGTGAAAAGAAAAGAAAAAATGTATACAACTAGAAAACTGGCTATAATAAAAGAATTTAAAATATAACCGTTACTTTTTTTAATGAAAATTTTAATTCTCATATTAGTAGATTATCATTGTTTTGCTCGTGAAGTGTGTCCATATAAATGGGAAAACAAACCATAATCAAAGTTTTGGGGGACATTTCATGACAATTAGCAGGTAGTACTTCAACCTTTATCTGGATTTTAAAATGATTGATCAATATTTAAGGAGATTATCAAATTTAGTATAGAGAAACTAATAGTTGCATAAATATTTGAATAAACGGCTTCAGGGTTCGTAGGAAATATAGTAAGAATATATGATTACTCCTTTATTGTTAATAGCCTCTGGTAGCATGTAATTTAAGAGGAAAGCTTTTATGGTAATGAATAGGAGCAAAAAGTTATAGATAGGTGTAAATGACCAATTGCCATATTCAAGGCATTACTGTTTTGTTCGGGGAAAGAGGAAATCTTGTTGAATGTAGTAGATTATGCATTCACATGACATGTTGGACGTTTACCTACTGCCATTATATCACCGGTACAAATATAAAATAGGCTTGGTAATGGGTTAAAGTTAGTCTGAGTCCATATTTTTCTTTTTATCAAGCTCGTCCTAAATTTTATTCATTAAGAGCCCGATTGTTTCTCTTTTTTTCTATTTTCTGTTGTAATTTTTATAAAAAATAAAACAAGTCATTAAAATATTACGTCAATAGAAGGTGAGTCACACCCATGACTCAACAAGTCATGGTTGTGACTATCACAAATATTGTAATATCTTGCTTTCCCATATTAAGCGTTTGGAACCCTAAATTTTTGTATATGAGAAAATAGAAAATGCATTGTATTTATATGCATATCACTAGCATAAGCATGTACATATGTGATTATTGATTTTTGAACACATTACAAAGACTGTACATACGCTCAATTGACATTCTGGAGTATAAATGATTTTTAAATGATTATGATGTGAAATATGAATCGTTACATCGTAAATTCTGATTTGGTGAATTATAATTATTAATTTAAAATTTTTGGTGAAAATTGAGAGATTTAAAAATTTATGGATATTTTTGGACTAAAAAAATGTCAAGTAGCAAGACAAATTGATTCATGATAGTAGAAATAAGTGACAATTAGTAGTAGAAATGATTGATAAATGACATAAAAAATTGGGTGACAATTGGATTAAAAATTAAGAGACAAATGGACTAGTTATTAAAAGAACCAAATGGGAACTACAATAAGGTGACATGTGGCAAGTGACAAGTGTCACCATACTTGCCACTTACCACACTCACACACGACACTAACCCATTTGAAAGACTATCTTCATTCTTTGTCTTTTACTTAAGTTAAATGCTCTCCTCTTCTTTTTATTCTCTCAAATTTTGACACTCTCTTCTTCACACTCACGACCTTGATTTTTGTTGACATTCAACCTACCCACTTCAAGATCCTTACTATCTTCTTCTTGTTAAAAAAATACCCAACCTATTCCTCCATGAAAAGTTGACGATCGTGTGAGTTGGAGAAGCCAGGTTTTCATGAGATTTTGAAGAAACTTGGAGCTAAAACACGTAAGTAATACATCAAGCTTCATGGGCTGTTATAAATGAAACATATATAGTGATTGTTTTGAGATTGAATGATCATGATAATAGTGTTGAAGTATGTTATAACGTCGCTATAGAAATGAGTAAGTTTATGTTCTGTTTTTGTGTTTGTGATCAATAACAAATTATGTATTGTTTTGAGATGGATTGATAGTGAAAATATTGTACATGGTGTAAGAAAGAGTGCAGAAACATTGACGAAGAAATGGGTATATTTTATTCCTTGCTTTTGTATAAATGATGAGTAATAATTTATGAATGGTTATAGGGATAGTTTGAGATGGATTGATTTAGTGAAAAGGGTATATGATAAGTGCAGAAAATTTGATGAATGAATGTATATTTGTGTTTTATTTTGGGAGTATGAAAACCTTAAGTTATAAGTTGTTATGTGATGAGATAGATTGAGCTTTGAAGTTAAAAAAAAGACTAATATAATTTTCTTAAAGTGAGGAGAACTAAGATGATATTGAATGGTAGAAATCATGTTCTATTTTGTATGGTGGATGAACAATGATTCATGATTTGTTTTATGGATGTTTTTGAGTTAAAAATGAGGTAAGAATGATGAGGATATGAAGTCTAAATGATGAACTATGGAGATGATTTGTTTGATGTATTATGAAAGAGATAAAATTTGGAAAAGTTAGGAATGCATGTATAATGGGATTAAGTGAATGAAAATGAATCAACTGAGTAGAATTTTGTGAGTTTTAATGCAATCAATATGGTATTTAGATTAGTATGAAATAAAGTCACATAAATGGATATAAATTCTGGAAAATTTGAAGTGATAATGATGCTTCTAAGTATGTTGAATTCTTGGAAAAATGAAGGGAGAAAGGTAGGGCATGATCGTGGCCTTCAGTGCACAGTCGTGGCTTAGATAATTATGTTATATCATGATCATGACACCCATCCTATGACCGTGGGCAGTTGCATAAGCTTCTGTCATGATTGTGGAAAGTTCCACCATGATCGAGGGCTAGCATACTAAGTGAAATGTTATCTTTTAAGTGATGTTTGAACCATATAATGATAAGGTACTTTCCTATATTGCGTTTAGGCTTGAATGAGGATTGAAATGAACCTAGTTTGATGCTGAAAAAGTTGATAAAGTGTTTGATAAGTTTAGATTGATAATTTAGAATGATCATAAGATGTGAATTAAGGATACATACCTAGGATTGTCATTGAGCACATATTATACATAACACATATACATATGTGTGCTTGAGTACTAAAATGATTGTGTAAACTAGTAATGTGTATAAATGTGTTTATTTCATGATATAGAAGAATAAATAGAATGAAAACATCTAGACATTGTCACGACGTCAAGGCAATATCTATCTAGAGCGTACTGTGAGTAACTAAAATGTTCTCACTAAGATCATTTGTATTTGCTTAAATTTCAATTATTGAATTGATATTGATGTGAATATGATGATTCTGAGCATTGATGGTCTGAGGAGTTTGATAATTAAGATCGTATTGGAAGTGCTTTTCTGAATGTGAATTTGAAAGAAATAAGTATTCTAAACAAATATATTGAATGTTGGACTTAGGTCCGATGAAAATGTGAAAGTGAATGTGTATACTAAAGGAAAGTGATTGAATGCATATAATGTGAATTAATGCATTTCATTACATGATATTCATGTTCAGATAAAGGCAGTTGTGACCAAAGTAGCCAGTGAAAAAGAGCTTAAAACGCAGAATGTATATAAGAACCATAGGCTCAGTATGTAAAATGAGCTTAGTAGTCACAACGAATATGGGACAGTTATCAATGAGCACAGTATCCATAACAGATACTGGATAGTTAAAAAGGAACTCGGACACAACAAAGTAATAATTGAAAGTAAGTCACATATGCATTCCATATAAAATTTGTTATGTATAAAATGAAAGATTGGAAATGAGTTGTTTGAACTGCACTGAAATTGAATTATGAAATAATGTGCAATATGTGATTATGTGAACTATATCTGAAAGTTGAAATGTGAATTGTTTGTGTCTTGATATGAGTTGGCACATCAATGATGGTTTGCTCACTGAGTTTGCAAAACTCATCAAAATTGCAACGTGACTTTTCAGATATGAGAAAGGAGACTTAGCTTTTAAAACATTCTAGAAGAAGTCTAGTACTACGATTTTGGATTTAATAAATGGCTTAAAGGTTAGTTAGCTGAGACTGTGAAGTTTAGTTAGAATCTTTTGTATAACCCTTATTTCATATAGAACATGTTGTAAGAGTATTAAACTCTAAGATATTTTTGTGATACTGTATATGTAGATTATGTAGCAAAATGCTATAATGTAAATTGTGTTTTATTAATGGAATGAAGAGTTTAATCCTTTACTATTTGTTTTATTTATGTATGATGCCATATAAGTGAATATGACTGCTCTAATGCTTCTCTTCCACAGGATATGTTCTTGAATATCCTTGGTATATACAGGCACGTGCTTGGTGGAAGTGGGGTGTTACATCTATGATGCCCAAAACCCTAATTTTTAATATAAATAGACATGTGACAACATAATGAGGATTTTATGAAAGTTTTGGAGTGTTTTTAGGTTAAAGCTTCAGGAGCCTTCAGGAGAGAAGAGAATGTGATGAAGCTGTCAAATATGGAGAGAACAATGGAGGGGTAGCTTTCCTGATGTCAGTTTAAAGGTGAAATTGACACCGACGACCCAGTTAAGTGCATTTCTTTTTTGTATTTGTTGTTTCTTTCTCTCTTATGAATTGATTGTATTATCCTATGTCTATTGTTTGGATCTTGTGCAAAAATAATTGAATGTTCTATTTAATTGTTTTAATGTATGAACCCAATGCTAGAATCAAATACACTATGTAATCATTGTTTTTTTATTCATTTGTAACGACTAATGGTTTGTAATCATTAGGGATAACATAACCTAGGTTGAATAATCTGAGCTTGTGTGATTATTGCTTAGATTGTTATATTTTTCTCACTTGAAAGGTGACTGTTTAATGAAACTTAGTGAGCGTCTCCTAGATTATCTGATAGCTAGGGTTAATTAACTAGCTCTTCTTAATTAACTAGGACCTAAGGAAAAAGAGGGATTAACAGAGCTTTTTGTTAACCTACGAACAATAGTTTAAAGAGATGTGAAAGAACAATAAATCAATGAAATATGTTTATTTAGGGTGTAGGCTGAGATAGAACCAAAGAATCGGATTCCTAACGAATTCACCACTTTCATCACTTTGTATGTTTTCTTTAATTTATTTTTAGTTTATTTTGATTTTATTTTCTTATTTCAAACCAACCAAAACCCCCCAAAACCTAAACACCGATTGATTTCATTTCAAAAGCTAACTGGAACACTCTTTGTAGGATCAACCTAAACTCACCACTGTTATAGTAATAGGTCTAGTTTATTTTAACTAGCATTACAACACGCTGTCAATTTTGTCTCGTTGTGCTTACTCCTTCACCTTTTCATAGTGCTCCACCTCATTCGCCTAATGTTTTGTTTGGTCTTCACCTAATGCTTTGTTTGCTAGGAACTGATCGAAGTATTCAAATATGATAATAGTGATTTTCAGCGATTAGGATTTGAGGTGCTACAATTGGAGATGGAACTTGTAGTCATAGGGTTGAGCAGCATCGAAGGTGACTATACAGAGGCGATATAAGTTGCAAGGTATGGGAGTTTGACAAGTTACGGTGTGCTTATTTAGTGGGTATGAGGAAAGAAGAATGGGCATGGAATGAAAAGTAAGGTTTGCTAAGGAAATATGATTGGAGAGCTTATGTTTTGATTCCTCATTTTTGGGCATTACTCCATTCCTCTCGTAATCCAGAGGAATGGGAGTCACTATGTAATTTTATCACATATTTTTCTTGCAACTTTGATGTTTCCTCCTTCATTCTCTACTCTCATTCTCTCGCTATAAGCAAGTAATAGCAGTGCCATCTTCACTTTTCTTTGCCTTTATTAAGGTTTTAGTTTCTTATAAACCACGTTTGTTCTTCGATCTGGTTTCTTACGAATCTTATGTTTTAATGTAAGGCTTCTACCCTTTTTCGACATTGATTTTTAATTTGAGGACTATTTGCGTTCGAACTTTTGGTGCTTGATCGTAGTCTTTGCTAATGGGTCTTTGGATTTTTTATGCTGGTTCTCTCTATTGCTTTGATTGAAGTTTTCATTTTTTAGATTTTTGCTCTTTATTGGTATTTAGTTATGTCTATTTAAAGATGTTCGTTCTCTCTCTTAAATCACTTCCTGTTACGTACTCTAGATTAGCTGAACATTATTCGATCAATCATCTATATGTATTTTGTCTATTCTTACTATGATTGCTCAGCCATTGGATTTATTCATTCGTCCACTTACTGGTCTGTAATCTCTATTGTTCTTTCATATACACATATATATATTATTACTGTCTACTCTACACGTCTACGTTAACTAGCATCTATCTTGCTTTCCTCTTACGTGAGACCTGCAAATGTCTACTCTTGATCCCATCTCTACACAAACTAATCCTAGCCCACCATGGAAATAGCCAAAACCAAGAAGTAGCACTAGTAATTTTCTTCATTTCTTTCTTCTTCAATTTTTTGTTGTTGATATAATTGCATATTTCTCTCTTCTTTTATACTAGGTTAGGGTTTTCAATTCCTAAATCCATTTTCTTCTGTACTTTCTTTCTTGAATCTTTATCAACGACCTTCCTCCTCCATTTCATTTCTTGTTTTGGGAATTGTTTGACTCTTTCTCTCTTACTCTTGAGTTGGGTTTGTTTCTTTTGCTTTTGTCACTTGCTATACTTTATTTGTTGCTGCATCTGTTTGAATGTGCACATAGAACATGCTTAGGTTTCGATCTTGTATATGGGGTTAGTGTTGAATGTCTTCAACTTGTGGGATGGATTATGATTCATGTATGTAATCTACAAAAATTTTTTTTTACGTCTTTTTGTTTTCACAAATCATGAATCACATTAGCTAGTGGTAATGTCTGCTATAAGAGTCAGGTTGAGCCTTTTCTTTTCCTTTTCTCTTCTATCATGAACGTTCTTTTTTTATATTTTTGATTGGAAATGTAAAAAACTAGGAATTTGGACCGTATTCTCATGTTTTTTTCTTTAGGATTTAAGTTAATGTTAAATATGATATACTGAAATGTGTGTGAGCCTTCTTGATTACTCTGTTATTTTTGTTATTTATAACATAGGGCTTTACAATCATAAAAAGGGTATAAGATTAACAACTAAATCGTGCTTGAATTAGACACCATTCGCTGGAAGTCACTTTTGTTTATGTTCATATGAATTTACTATTCTAGAACACATTATATATAGGCATATATACTTGTGTTGAAATTCATATGTGAATGTACTATTTTAGATGTTGGACCCCATTTCTGAAGCCCAAAATTTGGAGTCATAAAACATGAGCATATTACCCTGTATGGTTATTTCAATGAACCCTCATTAGCCATCATCCCACAAGGGTGGCATGCACCTACCAATAATTCACCATATTCAAACTCATTTCTCCTATTTCAGAACAGATTTTGGAAAACTTCAAACCCAAATTACAATTTTACTTATTCAGAAAATTTGAAGATCTATCTCTATAATTTATTTAGAAACAAGAATAATCTTATTTGGAGTTATACAGGTCAAGATATAATCAAAACACCTAAGTATGTTTAGTAAAATATTCAATTCATACTCTTCCAACCAATATCCTTACTTTGATTCAATCAATATTTTTCAGATCAATAAAAAAAGCTATAAATTTTTATGGATAGATAGCGAAATGGGTTAGGAATCTATTGGTTTAAAAATCAGGTCATTTGGAGGTCAAATGACAAAGTTATGGCCAAAAGAGTCAGAGGTGTTCGGGTAAAATTTTTGCAATCATGATCATGACTCTTTATTTTTCTTCTACCCGACTTGTTTTGGAAAAATAGACATAAATTTCACTAAGACGTCTGATTAAGGTCATCCTTAGACCATTTCGAAGAATAATTCTAGATCTACAGCTTCTATAAAGCCAATGAAAAGATATTTTGCCTCCAAAAGGGTCAAATTTTCAAAACAATGTAGTTGTCCCGTATGTCCACGCCATGCAGCCTAACAAACTTCTAATAATCATATCTCTCAACTCCGATATCTAAAAATTTCATACTTTATATAGTTGGAAAGCTACAAAGATAAGCTACAACTTTTAAGAAGACAACTTTGTCTAGTTCAGCCTAGATTAATCCAGTTTTACCCCTGAAGTTAGAACACAAATTTTACCCTTATGAAAGACTTAAAAATTTTCCCAAATTCACTCCCTCTAATGCAACATCATTTGTAACAATTCAACATCCAATTTTTTATTTCATTAAACTATATAATCTCTACTCATTTGATTCATCACCTACATCCAATTCTCAACATTCACAATCCTATCTTTCATTTCCATAACCTCTCACTAATAAGTAACAACAATTTATGTGCAAAGTTCATCAACTCAAGTTGACAACATCTTTAAGTATACCTAATTTCAACTCACATCACCTATACACAATTCATTTTTCATTAACACCAAAAGATAAGAGTTTACAAAGCTTTAATTGGCCTTTTGATCCACTATACATCAGTTCACAAAATCCAAAAATACAATAGATTATTGAAAAAATAATACTTAAAGTGCGACCAAAGCCTTGTGTTTACAAAATCTAACTTAAAATAAAAATAAACAGAATTCGAAGAAATGCCTTTATGCTCGATCTCTTAATCTCTTGCTCATCACCTGAAGATAGGGAAGGATGGGGGTGAGCTTAAAAGCTCGTGGGTAACAAGTTTATAAGGAGAATAAGCAAAATCGTTGAAATGTTCATTTATAGTATAAAAGTCATAATGAATTTATAAAATGCATAGTTCTCAAATTATCAGTCAAATTTACAATTCTAGCTCAAAACTCATAGTTAAAATATAATCAGATAAACATAGCATATACATTTAACCATCAATGTAGAAAACTCAAATTATGCACCATACTTGATAATTCAATGGCTTGAGGGTTCTATGGAACGAAATAGAGAAACCGAAGTTTACACCATGAACAAAATGAGTCCTTTTTCTTAGAATCTCATATGTTATAAGAAGGAAATCGGGAGAAGGCTCTTGTCAACCTGTACGTGACGAACAAAATGGTTCTACTCTTGCCCAAAAAAAAAAGAACATATTTATGCTCAAATCATTTCATAATACTTTCATACTTTTTCTTCTTTTTCGAATATACAAAATGCCATGACATTTTTCAAGGCATAACACAATATATTTCAATGCATTTCCATCTTTATTTCGAAATCAACAAAATTCATATACCGAACATAGAAAGATTTCTCAAATCAGTCAAATAGCAATCATGAAACATTTATAAAACAATTGAAATCGTTTAATTCTCTTAATTCAAAAGAAAACATTACTGGCTCATAAATCTATTATAAACATGTAACCCATCTTAAATTCCTTGTTTAAAGACTTGCTCAAAAATGCCTTTCCTCTTGCTCCGCTTGCCTTCCTTGATTTCCTTCATCAATGGAAAAATTCCCATTTAATAGGAATATCAAATTGGGAACCCAAAGAAATATATGCATAAATTGATCCTAGAAAACTTAAACCCATCCATTTCTTAAGCTTCATGAACTGAGACCCTTCCAAAAATCTAAAAGATTACCTATGAACTTACCTTGAATCTTCACCAATCAAAGAGTTTCTTAGCTCCAATGAAAGCTCTTCTCTTTCTCTACCTTTTTTGCTTTTTGAACCACCTCAAAATCTCTCTCAAAAGCTAAAAAATGATGAAACCCTAGCTCAACTCTTTCTTTTCTCCCAAACCACCGAAACTCTCTTCTCCTCTCTTCTATTTTTGTTTTTCTCTCTTCTCTCCCTCAATTCACGTTTTGCTTTTCCTTAAAATACTACTTTTGTTCTTCCACTTATACCCTCAATGAATATAAAATACCCATTTTGCCCTTCCTTATATGCCTTGTATCTTTTATCCTTAAGTGTGATCTCCCAAAAATGATGCAATCTTAAAACCTTAACACTTTGATTCAATTAACCTATGTCATAAAATCTTACTAACATTAACATAATAATTAACTCCACAAAATAAATCCATAAACACCTCATAATTAATTTAAATCATGCTTATTCATCAAGAAAAAATTCGGGGGCCAACAGTAGAACTAATTTATGGTTGAGTATGATTAAGGCATGTTCTTTTGTTATTCATACATTATAGAACTACTTTGATGGTTTTCTCTATAAAATACCCCTTTTTACGTATATAATGTATCTTCTATTATAATGACGATCTTTCAATTTTGTTTGGTCTTACATCTCCAAGTTTGTTGATTTTATTACTTTCTGCTAATTTCTTTGGCAATAAGATAGTCAATGTTAGAAATCATAAATATTTGTTTACATTAAATGATGTCTCTAGTTATGATGTAGGTGAGCGACTCGAAAAATCTAACAAGATCATCAAGAAATACCTAGATCGAGTTCTTGCAAGTTCTTCATTTACATTTGCGTTTCTTAGATTCCGAAGCTCATATTTTATGCACAATATAAATGTCTCTATATAAAGAAACAAAATTTCTTTATATCGTATGATTGAATATGGAAGGAAAAGGATAGGACAACTCAATACAGTGTCTTTCAATTTTAAGTTGTGCTTTGTCTTTGGGCTGATGTGGTTTTACTATTATTGATGTTGTTTCATTCTTATTTATCATGAAAATTTCCTATTTCATAGATGCAAACCATCCCTTCTTGGTTGTTTCCTTATTGAATATAGTTAGGATAACATCTACTAATGGTCATTCATAAATTTCAATAAAGGTCTTTATTCCCCTAGTTGAAATCTTATGTCAAGTTCATCTTGACCCTTATCTAAAACTTCTTTTTCTTCATGAAAAGGTTAAGAGTCATCTCCACAATATTATCACCATTCACAATATATACTAAACTATTAAATATGGTGTTCTACCTTCGAGTGTTTTGGTGGGTAGCATATATAGCCAATATACTAAAATATTCACTCTTTTAATCAAAAACTTCTTAGGGATTACCTTTTCAACCATTATGCTCCCTTGTCACTCTCACGATGATTTTAATATTCTTCTCTATTACTCCATTTTATTAAAAAGTATATTACTAATTTGTTAATTAACATAGGTAACTTAGCAACATATATAAAAGTATTCTCTTCAAAAGACTTTTATTAACATTCTAATCAACAAAAAGATTGTACTTCATGCAAATTCTCACCAATTTAAGCTCCTGTAATATCAATTATCACTCATTCACCATTAGCAAAGTTCATTCATATCCCTTATTAATCAATTGACCAAAACTTGATATAGTTTTATCAAGGTTGGGAACTAGAAGTACATCAGCTATTTGGTTTAAAGTATGCATAGGAACTGATCTTCTTCTTGATCATCTTTCTCTATTACCTTCACTTATTGCTTTATCTCTTTTCCACTGCTTTTACCTAGCTTTTCAATATGCCTTATCTATATGTTGGACAATTATTTTCTGAATTTTTTAATGTAGGTCAACATGACTCATCTCCCTATTAGCGAACGATGGCAGAAACTAAAGCAACTTTTGATACTTAAACAAACAACAAATAATATGATGGTTTTCTTATTTGTTTTCCATTATGTTATATATTGTTTGTACCTTCAAGATAAAGCCCGTGAAATTAAAAAAAACGATGAAAAAAGGATTGACAGGATAAGATGGATGTTTAGATTGACCATGGATTGTGATAATAGCTGCATTGGTGAATTTCGTATGGATAGAGCAACCTTTAGGATATTGTGTGATATGGTAAGAGATATCAGGGGTTTAAAAGACACTAGGAACATATCCGTAGAAGAGGTTGTAGTAATGTTCATATACACCTTAGCTCACTATAAAAAGAGTAGGACAATAAGCCTACATTTTCTTCGTAGTAAAGGAATTGTGAGTCGACAATTCCAACAAGTTCTTCATGGAATTATAAGATTGCATCATATTTTGCTCAAGAAGTCAGAGCCTATTACTCAAGATTATCAAGATGAGAGATGGAAATGTTTTAAGTAATTAAACATTATAATTAACCTATAATATTAATATCATAACTTTGATGGGCTAAATCACCTTTTAGTTTTAATTTGTAGGGCTGCCTAGGAGCCTTATATGAGACACTAATTAAAGTTACAACTCCTAATGAAGATAAGCTCCGATATCGCATAAGAAAAGGATGTATTTCAACAAATGTTTTAGGTGTTTGTTACCCAAACATGCTATTCATATATGTATTGCCTAGTTAGGAGAGCTCTGCACATGATGGTCGTGTGCTTCGAGATGTGATCTCAAGGCCTCATGATCTACGAGTCCCTCAAGGTAAATTTCTATTACAATATCCAATTTCGTTTCTCTTTGAGTTATGCTGCTCAATCATAACTTATTGTCTAATTATGAAGGATGTTATTACTTGGTTGACTATAGATATTGCAATGCAAATGGATTTCTTGCTTTATATCGAGGGAAACTCTGTCATCTCAAAGACTTTGATGGTCTTCGACCAGAGACGGCAGAGGAATACTTTAATATGAAACATTCCAAAGCAAGGAACGTTATTGAGAGATGCTTTGGATTGTTTAAAAGAAGATGAAAAATCCTTACATCCCCTTCATTTTTGTCAATTCAAACCCAAGTTTGCATTATAATGGCTTGTTCCCTTATACACAACTTGATTCGCAAGTTCACGAGCTTTGACTCATAAGAGTCAATCACTGAAGATGAAAAGGAGAGTAAGGAAGATGAGAGTGATGAAGATGATGAAATGGGATACATTACACAAATTAGTGCAACTGATGAGTGGTTTACATTCAGGAATAATATGGCAACCAACATGTCTAATATATTGATAACTAGATCCAATGACAATGGTGTTGATTAGTAATTTAAGATATGTTTGTTTCATATGCGTATTAGATTGTTGAAATCTTTTTATTTTGATTAATGTACCTGAATGTTGAATATCTCTGTTTGTTTAATATTAGTAATAAATAACTCAGAGTTATTTGATTACTTTTGAAATGTACTCATGAGAACATCTCTATTTGGTAGACTATATGTTCGTGAGTTATTAGATTAGATTGTTGTAGTTAGCATTTTCATCAAGGTTATTTTTGGTATATGTTATTTCTTTGATAACTTATACATTGTCATACTTTTATTAGGAATGGCTATGGCTACCCATGGGATGGGAAAGAATAAGCAGTATTGGAAGGATGGTAAGGTTGAAGCTTTGGTCAATGTTTTGCACAAATTAGCTTGTGATCCTTTATGGAAAGTATATGGGGGATTTAAGAACAATTATATGGTTGAAGTGCACAAGATGTTGCTGAGCAAGATTCCCAATTTTGATAAGGATGTCGATCCCCACATTGACTCTAAGATTAAATGGTTAAGAAACAAGTACAATTTAATTTTTGAAATGTGTATGCAAAGTGGCTGTCAATGAGATGATGTTAAGCATAGATCAATTGTGAGAAACAATGATTTGATGAATGGTACTTGGTAAGGACATCTAACTCAAAAGTTGATTGAACTCTTATTTTAGTAGTTTCTTTTCTCATAATTATGACATTTTCTTATTATTACGTTTTTATTCTTCTTCTTCTTGTAATTATTGTCTACATAATCACAAGAATGCAATTAGAATGTGGAACTTTAAATTCCCATATTTGCAAAAACTGGACATGGTGTAGGGTAAAGATAAAGCTACGAGACTCAAAACTGAGGATATAGCTGAAGCAAGTGCTAAGGTTAACAGTCCAAAGTATATGACAGTGTGTTCTTCATTAGACAATGAAGATAAACTTGTTGTGGTATCTGATACACAAGGATCATTGACTATTCCTTCAAGTAGCCATAGACTAAAAAGGCAAAAAAAACCTGTCACCAAGAAAGGAAAATCCTTACAAAAAAAAAACCAGCAATAATTCAGACTACTATTGAGTCAAGGTTAGACAACTTTAACTTTAAGTTTGAGTCCATTTGCGAATAAATGGCCTCACAATATGCAACTTTTACAAATGATTTGTAGAGTCTAAATCTGATTCCTTAACTCATCACAAGATGCAAGAGCTCATCAGTAAGCTTCTTAATATTGGCATAATGGATGTTGGTAAGGTTGTTGTGCTATTCTGTAATGATCCTATTAAAGTTTAGGTTTTGTTTGCTTTGCCAAGTCACTTAAAAAGGTTTTTTGTACTTGCATTCCTTTATCCATCTTCTAGTCTATGAATCATTCAAGGAAGCATATTAATATTTTTGTAAGTATTAGGAACTTATGATGCAATTTATGTTACGTAACCAGGTTATTTTGTTTAGTTGGGAATTTTGTAGTTGTGATGCAAACAAAGTTTGTAGTGTTAACCTAATTATTTTGTATCATTAAGGTATTATGTATAGATGTGATATTTTATATCATTTGCACTATCAGAGGAATGTAAATTGTATTAAACTATGTTACTTGATTTTACTATAGCAATGGATATTATGGTTACATCTATGAATTATATAATATTTTGGATGATTAAACTATATTTTGAGGATATTATGTAACTAATGATATGGTGATGCAAGAAAATACTGGAGTATTTTTTTCTTCAAGAGCTATCAGAAAGGAAATACAATAATATACTTGATTTTAAAATAGGATGCATAAATTAAATATAATCAATTAAAATATATTTAAATTTTGATATAAAACAAAAATTTAACAAATTTTTATTTCTCAACAATTTTAACAAATCAACCACTATCAACAGTAATAATAATCATTCCTTCATCTTAACCAACTATCATAATTATAATGATTATATCCATTGTCGTTCCTCAATATATTCATTCTCATTCTCATTCCCATTACCCTTTGTGAACCAAGCAACCCCTTAGTTTTTAGAGAGAAGAATTGTTGTTGTTGATATTCACGCGATAGTTGGAAAGAGAGAAACCAAGCCAGTTGCCACTCTGATGATGAGTAGACGATTCCATGCTCAATGTGGTCGGAGGACGTGAGAAACTTTGGGAAATATCAAAAAGAGGAGGAGTTTAGTTAGTGGAACAAAGAGAAAGAGAGAGAAGTTGATACAGATATAAAGGAGGCTCAAAGATGAATATCGTGACGATAGGTACTAAGAGTTGCATGAGGATTGAGGCTTATAATAAAAAAAATTTCTCGTCTCAAGTGATGAAGATAGAGAGAAGCAAAATTTTGTCTGACTTAAGTTTCCATCTTAATTAATACAAATTTCTTTAATTATATAAATAAACATATATTTTATTTTTAATTAAAAATTAATTAATTTAGAAATATAATATATTATATTAAAAATAATTAACATAAGAGTGTTATTAAAAACTTGAAATAAGATGATAAAATCAAACATGTTTTTGTTTTTTAGTTTTTTTGGTACAAATCTCAACCAAACAAATTCTTGTTTTCAGTTTTTAAATTAAAAATCTCAACCAAACAGATTTATGCTTTTTAATTAATAAAACAATAAGTAAAAACAGAATGGTTCCACTTCTGTTTTTCTGTTTTTAGTTTCTGTTTTTTATTAAAAAACAAAAACTTTTTTGGTTGAGATTTGTAACATAAAACTAAAAACAAAAACCTGTTTGGTTGAGATTTGTAATAAAACTAAAAATAAAAAAATGGTTAAAATGCATGGTATTGATAAACGATAAATAAGAAAATCAGTAACGTAGAAACGCAGAAATAAAAAAATAGACACAAAAAACCAAAAATGGGAAATTCAGAAATTTAAAAGCCAAAATAAACCAAAAACGTAGAATAACAATCAATTGGAAATAAAAACACAAATAAATGATAAATAGGAAAAATAGTAACATAAAAACATAGAAATAAAAACCAAGAAAACCAGAATAGAAATAAAAACCAAGAAAACCAGAAACGCAAAAAAAGCAGAAGTCGATGGAAAATAAGAAACCAAGAAAACCAGAAAAATATCACAATATAATTAGAAAAACATCAAATCAGTTTCGGAAACTCACCTGGTTAAAAGCCCAACCTTTCGGTTTCTGCATAGGTAGAAAAGGGACGTAAGGGATGAATGAGGGACGTAAGAGAGAAGAAAAGAATAAAGAAGCAAGAGAGAGAAAAGAGATAAGTTAGAAATGAAAGAGAAGAGAGAAAAGATAAAGTTTCTGCAATAAATGAAATTTATAAGAAGAGGAAATATATAAAAAAAAACGTGGGAAAACCTGTTGCCAAAAATTTTTGTAAAGTTGTTGAGGTTTTTTTATTTTTAAAAACAAGAAGTGATAACAATAGTCAATAAAACACGTTTTAATGACTTGTTTCTTTTTATAATGAAAACTACCAAAAAAAACAGGAAAAAGAAACAAACAGGCGGACTAAAACTAAAATCACAACAGAAAACAAAAGTAGAACCAAATAACCTCTAAAGTTTTTGTCAAAGGCTATCCAAAATTAGTGAGTCTCAATAATGTAATTAAATTGCTTTAAGTATGTTGTAAAGTTGTTTCTATTCTTAGCTTAGTAAATTTGAGAAGCATTAATGATATAAGAAAAAATGTTAAAAATTTTGAAGAATTTTTTATTTTCACTTTATTTATTAATTTTTTATTTTTGTTTTTAATTCAATAAAAATATTTGTTCATTTGAATTTCTAATTTCTAAGTTTAAGTTTTTTTGTTTGCAAAACTTATAGAAACTATAAGGACTATTAGATTATTTAATATTAAATACTAAAAAAAATTATGAATAATATCATATAATATAATGCTTTATTATCAATTTAAAATAAAAGTAATTGAAAAATAAAAATAAAAATTGATAATTAATTAATAAATATATTTTAAATCTATAATATCTTTAAAATACATAAGTTTTACAATTTTAAAACAATCACTTTTGAAATAAACTTGTAAATATAAAATATTTAATTATAAATATCGACATTTATTTTAATAATTATAGAATATATTAAAAATAAACATTAGTTTATGAAAAAATCAAACTAAGAAAGTTAGTTTAGAGAAATAAAGTTGATGTAAGAGCAAGAAAGATTCACAAGTCAAACTCTAAATTTAACAAGAGAAAGATCAACATAATATGACTTAAGTAGGAGTCAAAATTGTAGTATATCAAAATTAATGAATAATTTTTTTAAAATGTTACCATTGTAATAAAAAAAGTCATTCGAAAAAGAACTATTAGAATTTAAATAAGAAAAATTTTTCACTCCTTAAAATTTTGTTGCAAATACCTTAAATGATGACAATACTCCAAATTGTAAAGTAACAATGATTAAGCAGGAAGTCACTACTTAGTATATGGCTCTTAACCTCGAGAGTTACTTTTCATGAGACCTCTATAATAAAGTGGTTCCATCATTATAAACCTATCTCATAAGGATATGTCGATGGTTGTTATAATTATTTTTTAAATGTTTTTCGTATTGCAACTATCAAGTTAAAGATATATGATAGTACAATTCATACTCTTCAGGAGATAAACATGTAGAGAATTTGAAGAAAAATTTGTTGTCTTTAGAATGACTAAATGATCTTGGCTGCAAAACATAAATTATCAATAAAAATTTGAAGATAATTCGAAGCATGCCTGTTCTTATAAAGGAAGAGAATAGGTGCAAACTTACACAAGTTAAAAGGAGAACATTGCTATAAATAGAAAAATCTATCAATCGAAGCAATCAAAGTGAAATATCTTCACTATTATAACGTCAAAAACTTAATATATATTTATATAAGTAATGGAGATCTTTGTTGAGAAAAAGTTTCTCAGTTAACTCACAAATGTATCGCTACCTTTTTTGAACATTGCATTAAATGTAAGCAACACTATATAAAATTGAGTGCGTTAATTTCCAAGAAGTAGCATTATTTTTTAATTAATTTATTTTGATGTGTGGTAAAACTAATTCCATTATCATTGGGAAGAGCAAAATAATTTGCCTCTTTAATTAATGATTTTCTAAGAGATGGCGAGTACACCTTATCAACAGGAAAATATATGTGTTATGTAACATTCCCTCACCAATAGGAAGGGTATATTGATAAATTGCCATGTTTAGGAGTGTATAAATGTATAGTGACATATGCATGCATTCATATATGCACATGCATAGTAAATA
>JANZXR010000008.1:11392242-11424781 GCA_027575705.1 Erythroxylum echinodendron
AAATCTAGGAATTACTAAATAATTAATTGGACAGAAGATAATTGCAGTTTAACTCCCCTATAAAATTCCAGTTCCTGTCATTGGCATTGAACCAAAGGATATGATGATCTAGCCACAAAAACTCATTGAGGATGTTGCCAATGTTGAGATTCGGTGGTCAGCCATTAAGTTGAGAATGAAGGTTTTGGATTTGTGGAAGACGATGATGAAGAAACCCAAATCTCCTTCCTCTGTAAAATACCTTCGTCCACTTCTGCATTCTCTTCATTTCTTTTCTAACTCCAACGTTTTACTCTTCACTTGGCCAATAGTAAATCACCAAATCTCACCTATGCTCACATACACAACAGACACGTCCAGTTCCTATCTCTGCACACTAATTTCCTTCCTTTCCAAACAGCACAAACTCCTCTCACCAACACACACACACAACACCACCTTCACGCTCACACACAAACCAGCACTCCCTTTTCACTCACGCACAGCACATTTCAACAACAGTACACTAAGCACACACACACATGCAAAACACACTGCACTTCACGTTCTTTTCTGTTTTTTCTAGCCCCCCGACACATTTTCTTTTTTATTCTCCAACATACTCACGCACAACACGTTACTCACTTTCTTCTTATTTTTTTCAGCCCACTCACGTATACGTCTCACACACCACACACTTCTCTTTTATTTTATTCCTCCCTTGGTCCACGCACAAGCCACACAGCTCCTTTCTATCTGCTTTTTATTCTTCCCCCTACACACTCACGCAGCTCACCCAATGCACCTCACAAACCACTACCTTTTGTTCCCTTTGATGTGACAATTAAAACTCTTTTGTTCATGTGCTGGTCTCCCTTCCACGTTGTCGTTTCTGCTCCTTTAATTTCCATGTGCATTGGGTTTTGTCTCTTGCTCACCCAACATTTTTGTGTTTACGACATTTGGCTTCTCACGTTTATTGTGCGTCGTTTTCTTCATATCCCAGCCATGCATGAGCCTCTCATCTTTCTCTTCCATGTCGTTTCTTCTCTTCTTTCAGCTGCCGTTTAATGCTTCTGCTTGGATCTGCTGCTGTCGTTTCTGGCTTGGTCCTTTATCTGTTGCATTTTGCTCTTCCTTATCTTCACTTCGTTGTGTCGTTTTGAGCTCACATCTTCCAGTTGCTTGTTGGTTTTTTTTAATCTCCCATGCTATGTCATTTTGTGGTCTTTTTTTTTAATTTCAGCTGGCTTTTAATGCCTTAGGCTGCCGTTTTTGTATCTTTGCATTTTAATTTCTCCCAAGTACCCTACAATAAAAATTACAAATAATGTAGCATCAATTGTCCTAAAATCAATTAATCACAATTAAATCAAAATATGACAATTTTTCCCTATAAACACAAATTAAATGTAAGGCACAATAATTCAAATAATAATCAAATAATGCAATAAAGACCAATTATAGTGACAAAAACTCATCTAATTGATATGAAAATATATGTAAATAAATGAGTTTGTCAACTGTGGAGCTCTGTTTCAATGTCGGATGGCTCATGGATCTTCAGTGGAATTTCATATTCTATAAATAATTGGCTACATTGAAAATTTAGGCCAATTGGGGTATGAATTGAACCTCGAGTTGAGCAATGATTTAGTGCTCTAGTCTCTTACCCTGAGTTTTTCACAATTTATTATGAATTTCCACATGAACAAAAAGGAAGTGACTTTGACTGAATTGCTAATCATGCTTAAGAACGCTGAGGGATGCCTTAAGAAGGAATCTAGTTTTGTTCTTGTTATTAGCTCTTCTTCTTCCAAGAATAAAGGTAAAACCCTTAAGAAGAAGAACAAGAACAAGAACCAAAAGGCTTCTGCTAAAGTAGCAAAGCCAGCAGGTGGTGTTAAGAAGAAGAATGACAAGGGCATCTATTTATATTGTGGTGCAGCTGGACATTGGAAGAGGAACTGCAAAGCTTATCTTGCTAGCTTGAAGGAAAAGAAGATAATCGTAGCTTCAACTTCAGGTTTGTTTATGATTGAAATCAATCTTTCTACTTCTATTTCACAATCTTTAGGTATTAGATACCAGATGTGGTTCTCACATTTGTAACAATGTGTAGGTACTGACAGATAGTAAAGCATTGAGAAAAGGCGAAGTGGACTTACAAGTCAATAATGGAGAAAGAGTTACTGCATTAGCTGTAGAAAATTATAGTTTAGCTCTGCCTTCTGGTCTAGTACTTGAACTAAATAATTTTTATTATGTTCCTGTTATCACAAGAAACATTATTTCTATTCCATGTTTGGACATAAATGTATTTGTCTTCATTCTTAAGAATAATAGTTGTTCTTTTTATAAAGATGATGTTTATTATAGATCTGGTTTGCTTATAAATGATTTGTATGAATTAGATCTTAAAAGACCAAGTGTAAACATAAACAGCAAAAAAAGGAAATTAAGTGACCAAAATCCATCTTATTTGTGGCATTGTAGGTTAGGTCATGTTAATGAAACAAGAATCACTAAGATGTTAATGAAACAAGAATCACTAAGTTACATAAAGAAGGATATTTAGATCCTTTTGATTATTAATCATATGAAACTTGTGAATCTTATTTAATAGGTAAGATGATCAAACTATCCTTTAGTGGAAAGGGACAACGTGCTAATGAGTTGTTAGAGCTTATACATTCAGATGTATATAGCCTTATATCTACTCAAACTAGAGGTGGATTTTCTTATTTCATAACATTTACAGATGATCATTCTAGATATGGCTATGTGTATTTAATGAAATGCAAGTATGAAGTATTTGAAATATTTAAAAAATTTAGACTTGAAGTAGAGAAACAAACTAGTAAGAGTATTAAGACACTTAGATCTGATCAAGGTGGCGAGTACTTAGATCATGAGTTTCTTGGTTACTTGAAAGAGAATGGGATTCTTTCACGATCGACTCCACCTGGAACTCCACAACATAATGGAGTTTCTGAAAGGAGAAACTGTACTTTATTAGATATTGTACATTTCATAATGAGTCATGCAGTTGTTCAAGTTTTGTTTTGGGGATATGCTCTTAAAACTACAGCTTACGTATTAAATAGAGTTCCGTCCAACTTGGTTGACAAAACTCCATATAAGATGTGGACTGGTAAAAGACCAAGGTTATCACACTTAAAGATTTGGGGATGTAGCTTATGTGAAGCGTGCAATGTCTGATAAGCTTGAAGCTAAATCAGATAAATGCATGTTTGTGGGGTATTCAAAAGAAACTTTTGGATATCAATTTTATCATTCTCTTGAGCAAAAGGTGTTTGTCTCAAGACATGCTACATTCTTAGAAAGAGAATTTATTCTCAAAGAAAATAGTGGGAGTGATGTAGAACTTAGAGAAGTTCTAGAACCACAAACACACATTCAAGTGTAACAAGAAATATAATTTGATACATTAGATGTACAACCAATAGTTCAAGAAACACATAGTCCACGACGCTCTAGAAGGGTACATCATCCTCTTGTTAGATTAGATCTACATCTTGGTAAAGGAAATGATAATGCTTCTCTAATGAATGATGAACCTAATAATTTAAGGAAGCAATGTCAGACATGGATTCTTTAAAATGGCAAGAAGCCATAAAATCTAAAATGAAATCCATGTACACTAACCAAGTATAGACTTTGGTGGATGCACCTGAAGGTATAGTACCTATTGGGTGCAAATGAATTTTTAAGAGAAAAACTGACATGGATGGAAATGTACATATGTACAAAGTAAGGCTGGTGGCAAAAGGTTACAAACAAAAACAAGGAGTTGATTTTGATAAAACTTTTTCACCAATAGCAATGCTTAAGTCCATAAGAATTTTATTGGCTATGGCTGAATACCATGATTATGAAATTTTGCAAATGGATTTCAAAACAGCATTTCTCAATGGAAATTTATAGGAGGATGTGTATATGATACAACTTGAAAGTTTTGAATCTAAAGAATTTCCTAATCAAGTATGCAAGTTGCAAAGGTTTATTTATGGACTGAAACAAGTGTCGTGGAGTTGGAACATCTATTTTGATGAAACAATCAAAGAGTTTGATTTTATAAAAAATATGGATGAACCCTGTGTTTACAAGAAGGTAAGTGGGAGTGCAATCGTTTTCTTAGTGCTTTATATGGATGACATATTGCTTATTGGAAATGACATTTCAATGTTCCAGTCTATTAAGATATGGTTATCTAAGAATTTTTCCATGAAGGATATGGGAGAAGCAACTTATATACTAGGTATAAAGATCTATATAGATAGATCAAAAAGGTTACTAGGTTTGTCCCAATCCACGTACATAGGCAAAGTATTGAAGAGGTTTAGCATAGAGAATTCCAAGAGGGGATTCTTACCCATATCGCATGGGATTTATTTGTCCAAGAGCATGTGTCCTAAAACACAAGAAGAAAGAAATAGAATGGACGGTGTTCCATATGCTTCAGCTATTGGATCGATCATATGTGCGATGCTATGTACGAGACTAGATGTTGCTTATGCTTTGAGCATAATAATTAGACATCAAGCTAATCCTAGTGAAGGTCACTGGACGGCTGTGAAAAACATCTTGAAGTAATTGAGAATGATTAAAGATATTTTCTGGTCTATAGAGGAACTGAGCTGAGAGTTCAAGGTTATTTGAATGCTAGTTTCCAGTCTGATCAAGATGATAGTAAATCACAATCAGGGTACATTTTTTCTCTTTAT
Source organism: Erythroxylum echinodendron (assembly GCA_027575705.1). Classification (NCBI taxonomy): domain Eukaryota; kingdom Viridiplantae; phylum Streptophyta; class Magnoliopsida; order Malpighiales; family Erythroxylaceae; genus Erythroxylum; species Erythroxylum echinodendron. The sequence goes on from JANZXR010000008.1 coordinate 11,396,970, forward strand.
GGTGGTGTGGTTAGTTGGAAAAGTTCCAAACAACTAATCATTGCAGATTTAACAACTAAAGTTGAGTATATTAGCAGTTTTTGAGGCAGCGAAGGAAGCAATTTAGATCAAGAAATTCATCAATGAACTTGGAGTAGTTCCTAGCATTGTTGATCTGATATTATTATACTGCGACAATAATGGAACTATTGCAAAAGTGAAGGAACCGAGGTCTCATCAGCGATCCAAGCATGCACTCTGAAACATCCAAGCATGCACTCAGAAAGTTTCACTTGATTTAGGAGATAGTAGAATGAAAGGACATCCTGATAGAGCAAGTTCCTACATAAGAGAATCTTACAGATCCTCTTACTAAACCTTTATCTCAAAAGAAACATGATAGATATATGGACGGCTATGGTATTCAATACATTGGTGATTGACATTAGTGCAAGTAGGAGATTGTTGGTGTATGCCCTTGCAGCTAATTTATGTTAGTTGTAAATTTATTTGTATGACGATATTTTATTCAATAAAAGACATCTTTATCTTTGTATATTTATTAATTATTTAATTATTAATCATAAAGATAAAATCCATGGTATAATTGTTATGCAATTAGAAATTATATTGCGATTATAATTATTAGATTCGAATTGCATTTGTTATATTATTCCTAAAATGTTCCTATTCGTAGTTTCATCAAGACAGGGTATTAATGAAATGTTTAGACTAAATCAAGACAGGGTATTGATGAAATGTTTAGACTAACACATGTTTGTTTCTTTCTTATGAAGAAAGTAATTGATCTTATAGATTAAAGTGTGGAGACACTTAAACAAACATGTGGGTGCTTATTAGAGAATAAGTTCACTAAACTGACCCAATTATGAGAATCTCAAATGGAACATTACTTGTATGTCTGTGGATTATCTCATTATGATGTTTGTATAATTAATCCTTAGACTTGAGATTACAAAAGTTATCTCATGTAAAAATTACTATGTTTTTATGCCACTTATTTTCTTTTCTTAGAGTAGTTCAATTAGGTAGTTATTAGATATAGTATGAACTATATGGAGATAGTTCAGTATATCAATAAAGAATTCGTTATCCTAAAGTAATTAGGAAGAATGTTCTGCTGTTCTTAATTAGTAATGATTTTGGGAATCTCTGGCCAATTGAAATTTGGAAAAGTTGCTTCCAAATATCAATTATAAATCATTTACTAATTAGTAAGAACAAACATGATTGGATTACTTAGAGTAGACACGAATTCTATACTCTAAGTCCAATTGGAACATTATATGATGAACAGATTAATTTATACATCATAGCCATGCATAGATAAGTTAAGTCAAACCACCTTGACATTCCTAACATTTAGGTGATCATGACATGTTGCTAGACATCAATCATGATCTGTGATTATAAATTATTTAATTAGGGAATTAAAAATAAATTTAAAGGAGTTTTAATTTATCTAATTCTAATTATGAATTAAAATTAGAATTTATAATCATGAACAATATATTAGGAACCTAATGGGTCACACATAAAAGGTCTATAAAGCAGAAATTGAAATTTGAATTAAGTTGGACTTAATTAAGAAGTTTTAGAAACTTTAAGGATTAATATGTGATATTTGACCTTATAAGGATTAATTCATAATTATGACTAAATTTTGACTTTAGTTGTAATTTTGATAAAATCCAAGGACATGAAAATATGATTTTTGATATAAAAGAAAAAATTAGAAATTTTGAAGCTAGCACTTCTTACATTTTTCTATCAAACTAAATTTGAGTTTTCTCCAAAGAGATCTGTGGATACCATTAGAGGCCGGACGATTAAACGGCTCGTGGATTGATGAATTTAAGGCAAAAGGAAAATTTACAATAGGAAATCGAAAAAGGTTAGTATGACTATATTGATTTCTTGTTTTATGTTTTCGATTAAAATTTGTTAAAGTTGATTATGTGGAAAAATTTTAAAATCATTCCGTTGCGTGTAGATTCAATCTTGCGTTTATTTTCCAACACAGCCACTACTAATGTATTCTCGCTTTCCAGCTTTCACTTAAAGGGCAGTAATTGGATTACAAGATAAGGAAACCTTGGAAACTGAATCCAAAGAATGCAAAAGATTAGAAATTATACATGTTAAAGATTCATAGGTGAAGTATCCCTTCAAGAAAAAAAAGAACGAAATGATGCATGTACAAAACTAGGGTCTTTATCTCATTTTCTTAAGGCTTTGGGCCGAGTTATAACACCCATTGCATAGTGGTTCATCGGTCTTTCTGAATACTGTGAAAAGTTCCTAAGTTCACCACACTGAATATGATCTATAATAGAAAAAGAGATGACATAAATCAAATTACAAAATTCACTTCAGCAAACAAACCTCCGACTCTTCAGTGATCAGCTTATTATTGATGCTCTGTAGTCTGTAGTCTGTACTCTTCTCTTGACTGCAAAATTAGCAATCTCACATTTTTTGATAGTTTATGTGGCGGCCAATCCTTGAAGAATATAAAACTAATGTTCCAGGATAATACAAGCATATGAAATCTTAAACTGTTGATTACTGTGCCTTGGTCCCTCCACCTGTAAACCATGGAAATTGAGGAAATTGGTTGACCAAAAAATATTGAAACTTATGGCCATGTCCTGACATGAATTGCAGCCAAAGTTTTGTCTTCACATTCTGGAGAGAATTGCGCAAGAATTGGGCTTGTGCGGATGCTCTAAAATTTTGCTATAAATAGAGGAAATGCTGAGCTTTCAGGACTCGCACCAAACGAAACACCATTCCTTCATTTTTCTTTCAATTTTTCTCGTTAAGAAATTTTGTAAAGCCTTCTATTATACATTCTTCACGTACTAGTAAATTTGGCTTACCCTCTGGTCGTGGACGTAGATCACATTGACCGAAGCATATAAATCTTTGTAACCTATCCTATTTTATTTTGTCTATATTTATTTTCGTTACTATTTTTTGTGTTATTAAATTTAATCGGTATTCGATCTGAGGGCATTTTCTTTAACAAACTAGTATAAGAGATTATCTTATTGGTCTAACTTATCGTATGTTATGTGGTTGCCACTAAGGTGGATCTTCCATACCAGAAAGTAACTTAGATTTTATTGTGAGTCTAAACGGGACCCACTACCTCGATTTATCTTATGGAGCCCACTGCCTCAGTTTTATCTTGTGAGGCCCACTGCCTTGGTTTTGTAAACGGAGTTTAGTTTTGCTTATGGGGCCCACGCCCTAACTTTACCTAGGGGACCCATGTCCAATGCTTTTGTGAGGTCCGTTGTCTAGTTTCACATGTTGGGCCCACTTGTTGAAAAATAGTCAAAATATGAATATTTAGCCATTATAACGATAACGAAGACCTTTATTAGAAAGTTTGACCAGAGCGTTAACTTCGGTATGTGACAGTCCAAGATGCAAGCCATTTTAATGAAAAATGGGTGTGAGATTGCACTTGATGGAGTGGAGAAAAAGCTAGCAGATATGGCTTCAGATAAATTGACGAATCTAGATAAAAATGCTAAATCAGCCATCATATTAAATCTCTCTGATGAGTTTTTGTCGGAGATTGCTAGTGAAAGCATAGCTAAAGGTATATGAGATAAGTTGAAAGTCATGTACATGAAGAAGACCGTGAAAAATCTTCTTTATTTGAAACAGAAGTTGTACATATTGAGGATGACAGAAGGTACATATATTCTTTCACATCTGGATAAATTTGATTCTCTTATTTTGGATTTGAAGAATGTAGATGTAAAAATTGAGGATGAAGATTAAGCCATATTGTTGTTATATTCCCTTTCCCATTCCTTCAAATATTTTTGTGATACTATGATTTATGGGAAAGAGTCAGTCTCATATAGTAGTATTAAGTCTGCATTAAAGTTAAAAGAGCAAATTGATAGAGACATCACTGGGGAGACTATTGGAAGTCAGGTAGAGGGACTATCTGTATGAGGTAGATCTGAAAATAGAGATTTTGAAAGAAATAGATCCAAAAGTAGGTCAAAATCTAAACATTGAAATAAAATTTGTAATTATTGCAAGAAAAAGGGGCATATAAAGGCTGACTACTATAAATTGAAATATAAGGAGAAAAATAAAATTAAGTAGAATAACAGCAATACCATCGAGGCTAGTGTAGCAGAAGATGAGAATGAGGGAATTATCTTTGTAGTAACAGAAAATAAAGTTAGGTCTAATAAGGAGGGGAATTTAGATTTGGGTTGTTCTTACCATATGAGTCCCGACATGGAGTGTTTTTTCACTTATGAGTCATTAGATAATGGAATTGTTTTGATGGGTAATAATACTGCCTGTAAAGTTGTTGGTAATGGTATAGCCCGAATCAAGATGTATGATGGTATCATTAGAACACTCTCTAACGTTAGACATGTTCCTAATTTGAAGAAAAATCTCATCTCTTTGGGCACTCTCAATTCTAAAGGGTGTAAGTTCTCAGTTGAAGGTGAAGTTTTGAAAATTTCTAAAGTTGCTCTTGTATTGAGAAAAGCTTGCAAGTCTGGCAGTTTGTAGATTTTGCAGGATCTACAATAGCAGGTGATGCATTAGTCTCTACTGATGGTGAAATTACCAAATTGTGGCACATACGTTTAGGACACATAGGTGAGAAAGGCTTAATATTGATAAGCAAGAGAGGCCTACTTTATGGTCAAAGTACTGGTTAGATGGACTTTTGTGAGCAGTGTATTTTTGGGAAGCAGAAACGAGTCAGTTTCAATTCTCCAACTGTCCACATAATTAAAGGTAATTTGGATTATATTCATTATGATCTTTGGGGGCCCTCTCGTGTTCCATCTAAAGGTGATGCCCAGTATATATTGACTTTCATTGATGATTATTCAAGGAAGTTTTTGGTGTATTTCTTGAAACATAAGAATGATGTTTTCTTAACCTTTAAGCCATAGAAAGTTTTGATTGAAAAGCAGACAGGAAAACATGTTAAAGGGTACAGACAAATAATGGTTTGGAATTTTGTGGAGGTGAATTCAATAAATTTAGCAAAAATGAAGGAATTGGTCGGCATGACACCATCAGAATGACTCCGTAACAAAATGGAGTCGCCGAGCTCATAAACTAAACTCTTTTGGAAAAGGGCTCGGTGTCTGATCTTTAATGCAGGGTTGACAATTGATTTTTGGGTAGAAGCCATTGTTACGACTTATTATATTGTCAACCGCTCTCCTTGTGCTCCTCTCGATTTTAAGACTCCAGAGGAAGTTTGGTCAGGTACTCCTGCTGATTACTCTACTTTAAAGTATTTGGGTGTCTAACATATATGCATATAAGTGAGTGAAAGTTAGAGTCTAGGACTAAGAATTGTATTTTTTCGGTTATGCTTCAAGGGGTGAAAGGATATCGTTTATGGTGTCTTGATCCCAAGTTACCTAAATTTTTAATTAGTAGGGATGTTACATTTTTTGAGTCCTTTATGTTTTATTCTAAAAAAGAGTCTTGTAATCCCTGTAATTTAGAAAAAGAGGATAGTACATAGAAACAGGTGAAGTTAGAGATTGGTAGTTCAAGTCCTTCACGAACGTCTTCTACACATTAGACAGATCAAGTTGATGAACCAGATCCTGATCATATTTAAGATAAACTAGTAGAAGAAGAATATTCAATAGCCAGAGATAGAACAAGATTAGAGATTTGACCACCACAATGGGATGCAAATTTTGTTGCATATGCTTTATCAGTGACACAGGAAACAGGTGGAGACGGAGAACTTTCCGCATATATGGTGGCGTGTCAAACCAGCAAAAATAAATTCGTACTCTAGAACACTTAAGCGAATAAAGTGGTGAATAGGGTCGAAGCACAGAGACCAATGTAGTAATTGTTTATTTGTGTGAAATAAAATAAAATAAAAAAATAAATAAATAAAGAGTTGATTTAGGGATGATTAATTTTAGAACACGAAATCAAGCAGAAAGAAATTAAAAATAAAGATTGAAAATAATATAAAGAAAAGCCTAGCCAAGGTACTCTCCCGTTTGATACTGTAATTCGATCATAGACTCAAAAATATAAATTTCGTTCATTCTTATGGATAAAGTTATAGCAGACAATGAACAACATATATCAACCAATCTATTCGTAATTATTCGATAACTCTGAGTAAAGCTCCGCAGATTATTACCCTAACTAATTAGACTATTCCCGAGTAAAGCTCCGCAGAATGTAATCTATGACAGTAATAAGCTCTAATAGACCTTTGTCTTAGTCAACAGAATCAGAAAAGCCACAATATATTTAGACTAAATTATTTAATCTCATTAATTTCTTAATTGAAATTAATTCGCCACTTCGATAGACAGCAATCACAGATTAACTAATCTATTCGGCAATTTATTACCAAGTCAATCAATTAATAGGCCTCATTAATTAACAAACCCAACAATAATAAATCAGTTAAAGCAGGGAGATTAAACAAACATAAGAGATAAACGAAAACAATTAAATTAAAGGTGTCTTATGAACTACAAAAATCAAACATCAGGTACCTTGTCTAGATCAAAAGATTAACCACGCATAGGAATATTAAAAGATAATATTGTTGGAAAAGTGTTGTCTTCTTTCCCTAAAAAGTCCACAAAAGACTACTGCCGTCCTATTCTAATCCTAGAGCCGATTATGAAAGACTCGCCCTTGAAGTGTTGCCGTCATTTTCCTAAAGTTCCCACAGCTGATTGTAATCCACGTTCTTCTTGCAAAAAAGTGAGTTTGTGTTGTCACCTCCCTAGCTGATTGTAAAAATTAGGTTTTTTTCTTTCCCCTTTTTGTTGTTGCCCCTATCCTCCTCTCAAAAAGTGAGTCTCCACTCCTTCTAAAACAAAACACGTCACTCCCTAAGTGCTGCTGCTGTTCACTTCAAAGTCTAGGTCTTCTTTCTTTCATTAATTGAAGTGGGCCCCCTAATGGTCTTGATTTTTCTCTTTTCAATAAACAAAATGGGGCCCAATCAAATATCAAATTAAAGCTCCCATGAGTCACAAGACAACTTGACTTCATCAGCAAAAAGGACTGTGTCATTGAGGCCCAAATCCCAAGGTAATTAAGTCAAAATTCATAGGTAGCAATCTGCCAGCTTTGTATCACCTTCAACATGGTCATGTTGAAATCCTCTTCAATTCCAAATTAACCAATTTCACTCTAAATTGCATCACTTCGGTATTTCATCACCTAGAACATACAAAGACACGAATTACCATGGAAACATAAGCAAAATATGACAAAAGCCTATCAAAAGAACATAAAACACGCAATTAATATGCACAAAATGCAAGTTATCAAAACTCCCCACACTTGAACAATACTTGCCCTCAAGTATTCAATTAACTCAAATTATTAAGACACTTCAACATCTTATCACAATTCTTTCAACTGCACTTATCACTTCTCAAGTTAATGTATGCAATCTAGAATTAAACAAACAAACCCATGAAGGTCGATCTCCTAATTAGTTAGGAATGTTAACCGCTTCAGAAATGCCCAAGTAAAAAGTAATAGCATCCACACCCTCGCAATGTTTCACTCATTCTCTCATGTGAAATTTAGGTGTTGGTGTTTCCCTAAAAGATCCAGCATAAATTTGTTCTTTCCATAGGACTGACACAAGTTCAAATCTCTACCACTAGCTCGGGTTTAAAACCCGCATTAGTCAGCTAGGTCTTTTAATAGGTTGTAATGGGGCTAGTTGGTTACCAAGGAAATTGAGTTGAGAAGAGCAAAGAAATATACCAAGTAGACATATGCCAATAACTTCAGTTTCGAGTCAACACAAATAAAAAGATTAAAACAATAAGCTCATTCAAGTATACCATATCACAAATCCATCATTCACTTAACTTTAACTATAATAATGAAGTTGATCCAAAGCTGCTGAAACTACCTCCCATGCTTTCATTCACATAAAGATTTCCTTTTTGTTTTTTGTGTTTTTTCAATTTTTCTACTTTTCGCTTTCTTTTCACTTTTTCTTTTTCTTTTTTCTTTTTTAAAATTTTCAAAACTAACACCAACAAATGCATTTCAGCTAGCTATGATTTTCTCTCATTTTTATCAACAAAGCACAATTAAGCGAACAATTCAGATAAATCCTAAAGTGACTAAACATCGGTATACAAGATATATAATTACATATGCTACTTGGTAATTCTTCTCAACTAGGTGCAAAAGTCAGGGCTTGAAAGAAGAAGTCACAGGTTAAAATGGGTATGTTAAAACAAAGAAAAGGTCTAGGCTCAAGGGGGTTGAACTAAGATATAAATTTTTTTGTGGATTTTGAAAGAAAATGGGTAGCAAAGGGGTTGCACAAACAATGCGTTAGCTTCATTCCAGTATACTAAATGTGGTTTTGAACAGAACTTATGTCAGTTTCTAGCAGGGGACAAATGTATGCAGTCTCTGAAAGAAAACTAGAGTGTGTGTAAGGTTGCACTCTTTATCCTATGTCTCAAAAATCTCACAATGTATTTAGTGTGGATGTATGCCTATTACGCTCTAAAGTGCAAGCAACTGAAGCAGTCTGTTTAATTCCAGTAGACACACTAACTCAAGTCATGACAAGATAGGATCAAGAAAAGATCAATTACGCCAAAGTATCTAATAATTCAAGTTTCCTGAACAAAGAAGTTAGATGACAACTTATTCATCATTACTGCCAAGAATGTCACAGATATTCACCATTTAAAGGCCTTATTACATAGTGAGTTTGAGATGAAAGATTTAGGAGCAATAAATTCTTGGCATAGAGATAAGACATGATTAAGGATATAGTAAATTATTCTTGACCGAGGAGAATTATCTCAATAAAGTTTTGAACAGATTTGACATGCAAGATGCCAAAGCTGTTAGTATTCCTCTTGCTAGTCATTTTAGATTATCTGCTACTCAATCACCACAATCACAGGAAGAGGAAGATTATATAGCATGGGTTCTGTATTCTAATGTCGTCGGCAAGGAAGATTATATAGCATGGGTTCTGTATTCTAATGTCGTCGGCAATATTATGTATGCAATGATATGTACTCATCTCGATATTTTACAAGTTGTTAGTGTCGTTAGCAGGTCTATGGCCAATCCTGGCAAAGAACATTAGCATGCGGTAAAATGAATTCTCAAATACTTAAAGGGTACTTCAAATTTTTGTTTAGAGTTTAGTAAAATCAGTAACACCTTGGTTGGTTTTGTAGATTCTGATTATGCCGGTGATCTCGACAGATGCAGATCTCTAACAGGTTATGTATTTTGTATTGGAGGTTGTACCGTTAGCTGGAAAGCTACTTTACAATATATAGTGGCTTTATCTACTACTAAAACAGAATATATGGCAATCACTAAGGCTATCAAAGAAGAATTATAGTTTACCGATGAGTTATCTCTACATTAAGGGGTTACAACAGTCAAAGTGCTATTCAATTGACTAAAGACCAGATATATTATGAGAGGACGAAGCATATTGATGTAAAATATCATTTCATTCAGGATACTATTGTAGAGTAGAAGGTCCTTATTCAGAAGATCAACACTAAGGACATTCCTGTTGACATGTTTACGAAGGCTCTTCAAGTTTACAAGTTCAAGCAGTGCTTGGACTTGATTGGTATTCAATGCTAGTGAAACTACCCTTTGGGGCAATATTGGAGAAGGTAAAGCAGATCACTAATTGTTCAGGACTAAGTCAAGATGAAGATTTGTTGACTACTGTGCCTTGGTCCCTCCACCTGCAAACTGTAGAAATTGAGGAAATTGGTTGGCCAACAAATATTGAAACTTATGGCCATATCTAGGTGTGAATTGCGGCCAAAGATTTGTCTCCATGTTCTGGCGAGAATTGCGCAAGAATTGAGCTTGGACGGATGCTATAAAATTTCGCTATAAATAAAGGAAATGCTGAGGTTTCAGGACTCGCACCAAACGAAACACCATTCATTCATTCTTCTTTCAATTTCTCTCATTGAGAAATTTTTTAAAACCTTATATTGTACGTTCTTCACATAATAGTGAATTTGGCTCACCCTCCGGCCGTAGACGTAAGTCACATTGTCTGAACTACGTAAATCCTAGTGTCATATCCCATTTTATTTGTCTATCGTTATTTTCGTTACTATTTTTTTCGGGCCATTAAATTTAACAGATATCGAATCCAAGGGTATTTTCTTTAACAAAAGTCATTCCCACTTAAAGAGCAAATGGCAATGCAAAAGGTCGTTCAAGCCTATTTGATGTTAACATTACGTCATTAGTTAGTTTAGGATTAATGACATACAGTAGAATGCGGAGTGGTCTCTGATATGCAGGAATAACAGTAGGTAGAAGAACAGCGTCAATTGGAAGGGTTTAATAAACGCAGCCAACACTCAATAAACCTTGGATACAATTCATGTAACAAACAGTCAGCTTCTACTGTAAGCTATGCCTCACTTGGTTGTTGAAATTGTGTTACAATGAGAGTTGATAGAGCCATTTTGTTAGTTGGAGTTATTTACCCCATCAGCTTCTCCCAAATTATCATCTGGGTACTGTATGTCATCTGGGGTACCTTCATTGATGAGGCAATTGACGAGGAGAGGGGATTAACATCTCTCCGATAGACTTGCGAGTGGTGGGAGGGAGGGGAGCCCGAGAGTGAGGTAGCTTGGGGGTGTCAAAAGTGGGAGTTGGGGGGAGGGCTTAAGGAGGAGAAGGGTTCTGGGATTTAATGAGAGTTTTGGTGTAGGATAGACTAATAGAGGTGGTTAAGACAAGGCCACATTTTTCATAGGATTAAGACACAAAAACACAACACACAACTGAAGTGGAAGTGTTAAGTGCTTCTTCTAACAACATCCGGGACATTTCGTAGTTGCTGGTTTAACCGTCAAACAATTTGAAACAGGTCAGATATCTTTGATGGGCTGGATTTTGCCGGCTAACTAATAATCTTCTTGATCGTGATCCAAATTGCTTGAAGACCCGGTTTCGAATTAGTAACAGATCATTATTCAAGTATAGAGGTGCGAGGTGTGTGGTAAATATTATTATCAAAGGATTAATCTCTATATCATACGCAAAACATAGCCTCTTTTACATTCACATGTTTAATCAAAGATAACTACTACATTGATCTAGTTCTGCCAACACATATTGAACATTGAAACAGCCACTGATGGTGGTATAAAACAGATAATGTATAGGATTATATCAATGGTTACAAAAAATTGAATGGTGCAGCACTTTGTCTTCCTTATCTACAGTGCATTGGTTACGCACATTTTGAACCTAAAGTATCAGTTCGTGGAGGAAAGAAGACTTAAAATTTTCAATTACTGGCAGCAGACTGATACCTGAAATATTTTGGAAGAAGAAATACATGGTTAAGACTAATGTCAACTTATTCATTCTGACAAAAGGGGTTACAGTTGTACAAGTATCTTTATACTTCTTTCCCACCATTTACTTGCATATAAAGCATAACACTTTTTATTGAACACTCACTTTTCTGGATGCATGTACTGTTCTACTGTGAGAGGTTTTGGACCACCAAACCAATCGATCAAAAATATGTCTTCAATTTCTAACTTGAAGAACTGGAAATTGTGATCCTTTGGCCAGCCTGCCAATAATCCAAAGGCACAAAGCAGAAGATCATTTTCAGTAAGCAGTTATGGTAAAACAAAGAGGTGTCAGTCACTGGGACGTAATGCCAGGTTCTTATGGCAATAATTCTTGCGGTTACCCTTCATTTCTTCATGCTTCGCATATAAAGCACTTTTAGCAAATTTTGCGTCCTCAGAATCTGCCTTGATCAACTTCAACTGACATTATAGAACAAAATCAATTTCAGATCATAAAACTCCTAAGAAACCAATATCACATTTGATTGCTGGATACAACGTTTCAAAACTTTTATAAGATTTCTTCTTGCTTCAACAAAAAAGGGTCTTCAACCATAGGAATTTACTGCACAAACCATTCCAAAGAAATCATTGACAACTATCCAAGGTTGTCACAAATTTTCTTTCATCATATATTCTTCAGTTCCATGTGAGAATATGCATGCTTGATAACAATAAAAAGCGGGCCTTTAACATGATTAGAGCATAGAATGTGATTGCTACTCAGCATTCTAAAGATATGCTAAATAAAATGTCTAGAAAATCTGAAACAAACTATCAATCAGTAGGATATGTCGTCTTCGAACTACAATGAAAGGATTGACACGTCGTCCTCTCAAAATTGGTTCTTAAGAAACTTATTTCCTATAAGTTGTACTCTTTTGTTTAAAAGTGTGAAATAAGCAAGGATTAAAAAATCAAACTAATTCGGTCAGTTTAATCATGTAAGCTTTAAATCGTTTAATTTATAGGTTCAATTTATCTTAATAACCCTTGTTATTAAACATAGTTCGATTTATTAATTAATTGACTGATTTTTATAAACCAGAATAAATTAGTTGATTTTTATTTGACAATCTTCTTCTTCAATTAAACTTCAATATTTTCAATAGGTAAATATAATAATCTTCTTTAATCTTATTTTAAGTTCTTTAATTTTGTTTAATCTTTATTATTACCAGTTTTAACAAAGAAATACCAGCTGAACCTTTAATCTTTTAAACCTCTTATCTTACCGAATTAATTTTCAGTTCAATTTTTAAAACATTACAAATAAGAATAAGAACACAAGATAATAGATTAAACAGCAAACCTTTCCAGTCAGAGTAATTTTTGCACAAGAAGGGTTCTCAGGATCTTTCTTCCCACATGTTCCTATAGGATACTCACTGATTGTCAATGAAGACCTCTCATCTTTTAATGCATTTCTTGCAGTTGGATCAAGAGTAGTCAAATAGAAATATGGGATCCCACTACCATTATTAGGTTGTCCATCACTGAATGAAACAACATTCCTACAGTAAAAGATAATGCAACAAGGTGTGAGGACAGTGATACAATCCAGGTACCTAGATCTTAGTAGAAGAATTTATTGCAAAATTTTGTATTGAGATTCGGGGAGCAACCTTCAAGTGCCTTATTATTTGATATTTGATGATATGATTATATATCAACACGTCTTAGTGTGAAATATGAACAAGATGAGCAGAAAACTTAACACTGGGTTCGTAGATATTTCATGACAAACTCCCTGTTCAACTTACAAAGAGGTTTCATACATAGGCATTCATAACCAATCTATCACATGAGCAATTTGTATTATTAAACAGTGCCGTGAGACATCTTTCTAAGTCATCGCTTCTTTGCTCTAAAGGAGGATCTCAAAATACACGCAACAAAATTATAATAAAATTCTTGACACTAAAATCACAGCTTAGACTTACCCAAAAGGTGCTCCACGCAGATCGACTGATATGGTGCTGCAAAGTAAAGTAGAATCATTAAACTTCAATTTTGATAAGATCCAAAATTTTCTTATGTACAGAAATCATATCTAAGCTTCCCAAAATCAACTTACAGTACCTAAACAGGTATGAGATTCATCATAGAACAAGACTATAACTCAATAACCACGATATCTCACAATATCATTATCTCCAATCTCAGTAACAGAGGCGAGAAAACGTTCAATCTATCCCAAATATTTCCCATCAGTTGGTTGGATAGCAAATAGAAGTATAGAACACAATCCAATCAAGGAAGTTCGTTCACAAACATACCCGACCACAAATTGGGAACAAACAAAACAAGCAAAACCTAACAGTCAAAATCAAGGAACCGAGTCACTACACTTTCAGAAGACGAACTCGTGTTCTTACTTTAAAACACCCCAAGAGTTCTGGGAGACCAACCAACGAGCTGTAGCAGCAGCATTCCGTGGGTCAGGTTTGTTGACTGATATAAACCTTCCTTGCGCAGAATCTAGAAATCCCGGATGTAGTAAGACTGCACAGACAACATAGAAACAGCTGTTCAGGACAACGTTGCCCATGTTTTTGTCGAATATGCAAGTGAGCGTCAATCAACAGCCAACCGATCTCTATTTATACACAACCATTCGTGTCTGCCGCCTAATAGGACAATGGAAGAATCATTCTCTGGACATGGTTCAGAATATTTCATAATGAGCTTGCATTAGTTGTATCTTGAAGATGCAATACGTTGGATCAAATGCCAAGGCGCAAGCAAGTGGCCTTTTGTTTCGGAATTTGTTGGACCTGCCTGTAGCAGATTATGAATGGATAGAACTTACAAGTCACTGGTCCCCTTTTTTTTTTTTTGTTTATTTGAGAAAGAGCAATTCAAGATAACTAGTACACTAGAGGTGTGTCCTTCCCGATGGGAAGAGCGGGGCTGTTCCCAAATTGCTGTGCCCGGTAAATCCCAGCAATCCAACTTATTATATTAGATGGTTGGGATCTTAAGGGCATAGCACATCTGGAACAGTAGATCTGCTCCCCTTCTCAATCCTTTTGTACTAGGAAAAGGTCCTTTCAATGCTCTAATGTCCACATCAAATATGGACCAAACTATCTTACGATGTTCTGAACCCAGCTCACGTACCGTTTTAATGGGCGAATAGCCTAACCCTTGGAATATACTATAGTCTCAGGTAGCGAAGAGTCAACATCGAGGTGCCAAATCTGCCCGTCGATGTGAGCTCTTGGGAAATTACTATCTCCAAGCCATTGATTCTATGAATACCGTCAAGGAGATCTTATATACTTATTGATTATACAAATACCTAGGAAATAGGCAACAAAAATCGATTTCTCCCCAAGAAGCTCGAAATTTGACAGAAAGTCGAAATTTTATTAATTAAAAAAACTAACTCCTCTAAAAGGCCATAAGATTACATATTTGTAGTCTCAAACTAATCTTAATCCAATAAAAAGATCAAATCCAACGACTAATCCTAATCTGACAAAAAGATCAAATCTAACGACTAATCCTAATCAAAAAGATCAAATCTAACGACTATTTATGAGTTGTTTCTATCCCATCGGTCCAGAAATTTCGTTGCTAACTAGTTTACATCATTCCCCCCTTGATGGAGAAAATTTGTCCTCAAATTTACATCATCATTCGATGAATCACCTGCATATGGCACTAGATGTTTGACATTAAACACATCAGAGGGGCCAATATGACTGGGTAATTTTAGATGGTAGGCAATGGGGTTAATTTTCTCGACGATCTCTGCGGGTCCAATCTTCTTCGCAGACAATTTATTGTAGTCTCCAACTGGAAACCTGTCCTTAGTCAATACTACCCACACAAAATCCCTTACATCAAACTCAACATGCCTCCTCTTTTGATCAGCAGCTTCCTCATACCTAGCATTAGCTTTCACCAAATTATCATGAACTGTTTTATGGACTTCCATCAGTCCCTCCACAAAATATGTCACCTTACCATGCACTTTAGTCTTGCTAGGCAATGTTATCAAATCTAAAGGGCCACGAGGCAAGACATAATACACTACCTGAAAAGGGTTTTACCTTATGCTCCCATTTATAGAGTGATTATAAGCAGATTTGGCCTGACATAACTTTTAATCCAAGCCTTTCACTTATTCGCCAACTAAACATCTCAGCAAATTTCCTAATGAGCAGTTTACTACCTCAGTTGGTCCATCTGTTTTAGGGTGATAGGTGCTACTGTAGTTCAATTGTGTATTCACCATCTTCCACATGCTCCTCCAAAAATGGCTTAAGGAAACGATTATCCCTGTCTGAAACAATGGATGTAGGGAGCTCATATAGTCGATACACTTCATGAAAGTATAATTGAGCCACATTAACTACATTTGTTGTCTTTTTACATAAGATAAAATAAACCATCTTAGAAAAATGATCCACAACCACAAAGATGGAATCATTACCCCGTTGTGTTTTTGGAACCCCAACATGAAATTCATGTTAACATTTTCCCAAGGTTATGTAGGAGCAGGCAAAGGCATATACAATCCAACATTAGAAGCAGTACCTTTAGATACTTGGCATACCCTACAACGCTACACATACCTTTCCACCTCCTTAAGAATTGTAGGCCAAAAATAGGATGCTTACATAAGTTTCAACGTTTTATCTCTTCCGACATACCCTTCACCATGTAGCTCTTTAATGATCTGCGGACACATAGTACAATATGGAAAGCAAAGCTATTTTCCTTTGAACAAAAATCCTTCACATTCCAAAAAAATCATATTTCTCCCTATCCCTAACCTTTGCCATCATAGCAGAAAAATATGGGTTAGTTTCATATGAATCTCAAAAACAGTCTAGACCAAGTACCTGCACTCGCAATGCAATCAATAAACTGCTCCTCCTACTCAATGCATCAACCACCTTGTTTGTAGTTCTAGCCTTATATTTAACAACAAAGTTGAATTGTTGTAAATAAGCTGCCTAATTTGCATGCTGTTGTGTCACTTTATCTTAGGGATGTAGATGTTTCAATGCTTCATGGTCAGTGTAAAGAATAAAATTTTGTTGAAAAAGATAGTGTCTTCAATGCTTCACGGTCTGGACAACTGCATAAAAATCAACATCATATAAGTGTTATAATTCAATTTCGAACCTGATATTTTCTCATTAAAATATGCTATTGGGCAATCATTTTGACTAAGAACTGCTCTAATTCACCTCTTCGAAGCATCACTATGTAACTCAAATGGCAATGAAAATTTTGGTAGAACTAAAATTAGCGCAGTCGTAAGGCGAAACTTGATTAAATGGAATGCTTTTTCTACCTCTTTTGTCCACAAGAACTTTCCAACCTTTATGCAATCTATTATCGACACCATAACGTCATTAAAGTGAGGAATAAATCACCTATAAAAAGATGCAATCCCATGGAAGCTTTGCACTTCAGTCAAAGTTTTTGGTTGTGGCCACTTCCTCACTGCTTCTACCTTCGATTCGTCTACTTGCAGCCCATCTCTTTAAATTACGTAACCTAGAAACAATACCTTAGGCACCAAGAATATGTATTTTTTAATGGCTACATAGAATTTATCCCTTCACAACACCTCCAAAACTTCCCTCAAATGCTACAAGTGCTCTATAGGATTAGAGCTCAAAATTAGAATGTCATCAAAATATACTCCCATGAATTTGCCAATAAAAGGCCTCAAAATCTGATTCATCACACGCATAAAGGTACTTAGTGCGTTCGACAACCCAAATGGTATCACTAGCCACTCATACAACCCTTCTCTTATTTTGAAGGTCGTCTATCATTCATCTCCTGGCCTAACTTGGATCTGATGATATCCACTCTTCAAGTCCAGCTTTGTGAACACTGTAGCTCCACTAATTTGATCAAGTAATTCATCTAGCCTGGGAATTGGGACCCTGTACCGAATTGTGATTTTATTGATAGCTCGACTATCTACACACATATTCCATGTGCCATCTTTCTTCGGTATCAACAATGCTGGTACTGCACAAGGGCTTTGGTTCTCTCGAATATGCCCTTTTCCAGTAACTCCTTTACTTATCTCATACTTGCTAAGACTCATCCTATAGTGTGGCCTATTTAGCAACATCGCACCAGGCTTCAAATCAATTTGGTGTTATATATCTCCTCAAAGGTGGTGGTCCTTTAGGTAGCTCATTTGGGAATACGTCATCATATTCAGCTAAAATAGGACGAATTGTTTCTAGAATGACTTCATGATTTGTTCTGCTACTTCCTTTCCTAGTAACACATAAATTAATTATGCCCCTGCCACTCTTCTTCAAATCTGGCTAGTGACAGCAACTTAGGACTTTCTCCTACTAATTTGGTAGTTGCAATGTTCTTGCTAGGTACAAGCACAATTATGGTATTGTTGAACATGAAATTGTAGCTGTTAGCACGCCCATCACGCACCACTTTCCTATCATACTGCCAAAGCCTTCCTAACAACAGGTGACATGCATCCATGGAAACCATGTTGTACCATACAGAATCTTTATATTTCAAACCAGTGGAAAAGGTAACAAGCGGCCTTTGAAAAACCGTCACCTTACCGTCCCTTTTTTAGTTATGCTAAATTGTACAAGTTTGGATGTTTTTCTGTTTTTAGTCCCAATTTGTTCACTGCTTCCAAGGAAGCAATATTTCCATAACTACCAAAATCAATTACAAATCTACATACCTTTCCCAAAATAGTACATATGGACTGAAAAATGTTATCTTGAAGCCAATCTTCACCTCCATATTTTGGTGATAGACAGGTTCGCCTCACCACCAATGCAACACCTTCATTGGTAAGAGGCGTCCGCTTAAAGCGGAACAAAACCCTGAGGTCTCGAGTTCGAGTATCAGAGGGGACAATACCTGGAGTGATGGCGGTAGAGGCTGAGCTCTACAGTAGAGCGCGAGGCCCGAGAGGCCGAGGCTCTACATACCTAAACTAAGACATGAAAATTTAGAGGTGAAGTAAATCACACGTTAGTATAGACTTTACGTACAAGAAACTCGATACACAAGAAGGGGGGATTGAATGGTGTATCCTTTTTGTGAATGTAAAATCTTGTTAAGAACTTCTCTTTCTTGTTAAAAAGATATCACCAAATTTATAGGAAAATTATTATGTGGTTAAATCACAAATAACTTCTATATAATTGTTTGACAATAAAATAAACTGAAGTAAATGATAGAGAATAGACACTGCGATTTTTATACTGGTTCACCCCAAACCATGGGCTACGTCCAGTCCTTATAGTTCTTCTGAATGTTTCACTATACTTCAAATGATTACAAGTATTCTTTCTTCCCTTCCAGAGCCTCTTCAGGTCTCTTACAAAGTATTCTTTCAGCTATCTTAGCCTCTTCAGGCTATCAGCCTTTTCTTTCTCTCACTAGAAAAAGAATGTGAGCTTTTGTTACAGTAGGGTTAGCTCTATTCTAGGTAAGCACTGAACACTCAAAGATCACTGATTTCTAAATCGTAAGATTTGTAAGTATTTTCTCTAACTTTCTAAGATTTTAACATCTTTAACTACGACTAGTATTTATAGCCTACTGCTTTTTGATCTTTGATAACCGCTTCTTGATTCTTGATAACCGTCATTTAGTTGAGTTCTGTAACTAACTCTGACTAAATAACTATTCTGACGTGCTAATGTATCTTCATGGTATCGTCTATGTATTCTTTGCGTCTGTGTTGCCTTTGCGTCTATGTTGACTTTGCGTCTACATCTGTGTTTTCTTCTGCGTCTATGTCTTGACTTCTCGTTTGCATCTGTGTTGTATTTACGTCTGCGTCTATATTGTCTTTACGTCTATGTTGACTTTGCGTCTGCGTCTATATTTCGACTTTCTACGTCTGTATTTCCTTCTTCGTCTATGTTCTGTACTTTATTAGCGCACTTAACTCACTTGTCAAACACGTTCATTTGTTTCTAACATTATTATTATATTATTGTCATCAAAATTAATCATTGTAAAGTCCTCTTGACTTAACAACTCCCCCTTTTTGATGATAAAAAATAATCATAATTTTAGCAAAATCAAAGTGAATGAATTTTTTATTCAATTGATGAATA
This sequence comes from Erythroxylum echinodendron, assembly GCA_027575705.1. NCBI lineage: Eukaryota > Viridiplantae > Streptophyta > Magnoliopsida > Malpighiales > Erythroxylaceae > Erythroxylum > Erythroxylum echinodendron. The sequence goes on from JANZXR010000008.1 coordinate 11,416,489, forward strand.
AGAAAACAATAAATGAATAAGACTACAACAAACAAAAAATAAGAAGACAATAATCAAGAATACATATATGCATGCTATCTTCTTCTTTTCTTCTGTTTTTCTTCTCTTCTCTTCTTCTGTAATCTTGTCTCCCCTTTTTTCTTTTCTCCCCCTATTTGTTATTAATCAAAAAGGTTACCTCAGATGCTTCATTATTTTAGAAAACATGCGTTGCATATCTGTTTTGATCAACTTGAGGTCTTCTTCTATTGTAACTCGTACATAAGCTAGTTCCTCATGTAGATCACCCACTGAGTCTTGTAGATTATCAACCTTAGTATGAATTTCTTCAATCTTCTTTACTAAGGCATCCTGACTCCACTGCTTAGAATGTTCCATTCTAATAGTTTTGAATTTTTGAATTGGACTCGATGGATAGAAGTTTGTAGCAACAGATGTTTCTAAAGGCAAGACATCTAGTTCTATTATTTCCAGAATAGGAGGTTTGAAGAATTGCTTTCCTTTTGGGAGATCAAGGTCATCAGGTCTAGGTTGTTTTGGAATAGTTTTTCTAAGAAGGTGAAGGACATTTTTAAGTGAGGGTATAAAACTCAAAGGTCTAATGTATATGATTAGGTGCACAAAAGTCTCTAAGTTGACAAACATACCTCCAACCTCAATAGTTTTGTACTATCCTTTAGTCACTCTTCTGAATACTGAGAAGTTGCATCTGTGGTGAAGCATCCACAATTACTTCTTGATGCTTTTGAAATGTGATGTGAAACATAGATTCCTTTTGATTGTTCTACATTATATGCATCATCTATATTTCTCACTGCTTCATGTATCTGTTCTTCAGTTAGGTCACTTGTTGTTCTTTTTGGGTACATCTTCTGTTTCCCTTTTTCCACATTGTGTACAATGTTTAAAGCTCTAGGTTGTATGTCAGGTATAATCTTGATCAATGTTCTACTTGTAGCTGGGTAGATAGTGTACCGATCTTTGGTCATCTTCAGTGGATATGGTTCTGACTTCTCATCTCTCAGAATCCCATGTAGTCTCCTTTCTTCATAATTTAGAAGATGTATAGTCCGATTATTTATAAAAATAGATTTAACTTGTACCTTGACCAACCTTTTCACAGGTTCTCTGATTATAATTGAGCTTCTGCTTGTAACAGGTACCTCTTCTTCAATCACCTTCATTCTCATGTCCTCTTTTCTGATAGGACTATGAGATACCACTCTGTCTTCAACTGATTTTTCTTTTTGTTGACTACCAGTTGAAGTAGTTTCTTTCTTACTGGTCTTTAACTTTTTACTTTCTTCTACCAACCTAGAAGGTGGTTGTGGTTGGGTTCTCTTCCTTTCAAACTCCAACTTCTTCTTAATTACAGTCTCTTTGATTGGCTTCGTCTGCTCTTATTGCAAAATTGAGACTAGAGATCTTGTAGTTTGTGGTGTCTTTACTATTTGTTGATATTCTTCACCAAGAGTCATTCCTTTCCCTCTCTTGTGTTCTTCTTGTTGGGGAGTTAATATCCCTAGTAATCTTTTTGATTTTTTAACTTTATCAAAATCAAATGCCTCTGTCTTTCTTTTCAACGACACTTGTTTTTCAGATAGATTCACTCGGCTTTCTTCTCTTTGCCTCATTATCTTAGCTTCAGCTGCTATTTCTGACAATTTCTTTTTTTCGCCTATATCTATTCTTTCAGAAGATTGAGGTTTCTTCCTTTCTTTGGGAGTAACATTCCCACTCATGTTGCATCTGACTGTATGCTACCCCTCATTCCTTGTTTTTGACGTAGAAGTAGTACTCAATCCCATTTTTCTTATAGTTGTTGCATTAATAACACTTTTAATGTTCATCTTCATTTTGTTTCCTCTGTCAAGAATAATTCCTGAATCTCTAAAGATTCTTGTCAGCAGCATGCCATAGGGAAAGGCATTAAAATCCTTCTTTGTCTTCATCATGTACCTCAGAATCGGGTGTGGAAGATTTATAGCCTTATGGTTCAGTAGATAGAACATACATTGTTCATCTATCATTGTTACAATGTTCCTCGATCTTGTTTTTGGTAGAATGCAATGAAAAAGTATGTTGTGTAGAACCCTAGCCTTTGGAACAAGGTTTGATGACTTCTTGTCCTCTGGGTCACTACATCCATAGAGTTGTCGATTTACATATTCCTTCTCTCGATGATTTTTAATCATCCATCTAGGGTTGTAAGACACCTCTTCTCCAACACATGGACATCTACTAATCTTCTCGATTAGCTCCAGTGTCACAATAACCAACAGTCTATCCACCGTTGATACTAATGTATCTTCTACCACTTTTGCATTCTTTCAAAACTCATACACTTCATTCAGATAAATGATTTCACGAGCTTGAAAGAAGTTTTTCCATCCGGCTGCATCAACTTTTGGCTCAATGTCCATCTGATTCTTCTTCAAGGATTCGAAATCAACATGCTTTCCATGAATCATTGCTTGCTCCATTGTGATCTTTAGACAGGAGGAACTTCTCAAGGTAATAATATTAGTATCTGAAGATGAGAGCGTAACTGAAAGGTCTTAAAATGAACAATTGTTTTTTAGAGTACTGCAAAAATCGATTTCAGAGGATTACAAGAGTTTTCTAGAGTAGGTGATGTTCTAAACCGTCTGAGAGGATTTCCTTTATATTTCCCTCTAAAAAATAATTACCGTTTGTAACTTGTAGTTACTGGATTTTGAAGAGTTAAAATTTTTTATCTTCCTTCTGTAAGAATCATCTGGGTCATGACGTATCAGACGATTGGTCTCTAAAGACTACCATATTCAAGTTCTGTATGATTTCTTTGAATCTTTCTTCATTCAAAGGATTAGTAAAGATATCTACCCATTGATGTCTCGTCTCAACAAACTGAAGGCTAACAATTCCCTTCTATACATAGTCTCATAGAAAATGATGTCTAACTTCGATATGCTTCACCCTTGAGTGTTGTATTGGATTCTTTGATAGGTTAATAGCACTTGTGTTGTCACAGAAGATTGGGATTTGTTCTTCTTTTATTGAATAATCTTCTAACTGATACTTAATCTATAACGTCTGTGAACAACAGCTTGCAGCAGAAATATATTCAGCTTCTGTAGTAGATACTGCAATTGAGCTTTGCCTCTTACTAGACCATGAAATTAGATTATGGCCAAGAAAGTGATAGCCTCCACTTGTACTCTTCCTATTAATCCTATCTCTAGTGTAATCCGCATCATAGTAGCCAATTAACCTGAAATCTTTACCTTTCTCATACATTAAGCAAAGATCAATAGAACCTGATAGATATCTCAAAATAATTTTAACAGTAATATAATGAGATTCTTTGGGATCTGCTTAAAATCTAGCACGCAAATAAACACTAAACAAAATATTAGGTCTACTTGCTGTAAGGTAAAGTAAAGAACCAATAATTCCTCTAAAGAGGGTCTGATCAACCTTCTTACCTACTTCATTCCTAGATAAAGGGTTTGAAGGGTGTATAGGAGTTGACATAAGTTTCACTTTATCCATACCATATTTAATCAACAATTCTTTTATATATTTCTATTGATGAATAAAAATATTTTCTTCGGATTGCATAACTTGTAATCCGAGAAAGAGTTTTAATTCACCCATCATGCTCATTTCAAATTTGCTCTTCATTAGTTTTTCAAAACTAGAACTTAGCTTTTTAGACATTGCACTAAAAATAATATCATCAACATATGTCTGTACTATGATGAAATCATTCTTAATACATTTCCTAAAAAGAGTCCTGTCTACATGTCCTCTACTAAAACCATTCTCAATCAAAAAGGAACTTAGACAATCATACCAAGCTCAAAGAGCTTGTTTCAGGCCATATAAAGCTTTATGAAGTCTATAAACATGATCTGGTTTCTTAGGATCTTCGAAACTAGGAGGTTGCTTTACATATGACAAACTGCATACGTAAGCAAAATCCTAATAGCTTCGAATCTAGCTACAGGGGCATATGTTTCATTATAGTCTATTCCTTATTGTTGATTATAGCCTTGAGCTACTAACCTAGCTTTGTTACGACTTACTCTACCTGACTGATCTAATTTATTCTTAAAACCCTATCTGGATGCTATTATAGATTTCTTAGGGGGTTTGGGAACTAAAGACCAAACTTTACATCAAGTAAATTGGTTCAGCTTTTCTTGTATGGCTAAAATCTAAGCTTCATCTTGAAGAGCTTCATCAATTTTCTTAGGCTCTATTTCAGAAATAAAAGCTACATTTGCTTCTCTTCTAAATTTAGACCTAGTTCTCACACCATCTGAAGTTTCTTCGATAATCAGATTTTCTGGGTGAGAAGATTTATATTTACTGTTGGACCTTGAATTTTTGTTTATTTTAGTAAACATGATTTGAATGAATTCTGGTATTGTTTGATAAATTATTTTGATTGAGGTTAACTATTATGTCAAGTTTACGAGGACTTAATTTATGGATTAATGGAATTAAAGTGTTGATGTTGTAAGGTGCATAAGGGCATTTTTGGAAAATGACTTAAGGTTGAAAGAACCTAAGTTATAAGGAAGGGTAAATACGGGAAAATACAATGTTGTCTAGGGATGTGGAAGACCAAAAAGGTGATTGGAGTGAAAAAGAAGAGAAAAATCGTGAAAGAGAGAAAGAAAGGGGAGAGAGTTTCGGTGTTAAGAGGAAAGAAGGAAAGCTAAGCTAGGGTTTGATCTTCTTAGTCTTGAAGAGTGATTTTGCGGTTGCTCACTAAAAGAAAAAGAAAAAGGAGAGAAAGAGCTTTCTTTAGAGCTAAGGATCTCATTAGTTGGTGAAGATCCAAAATAAGTTGATTTCTAGATCTATTGGAGTTTTGAAGGGCTTTTGGTTCAAAGAGCTTGGGGATGTATGAGTTTAAGTAATTAAGTTAAATGCTTTTGGTTTTATAGATTCTCAAATGTGATTTTTATTGAATGAGGACTTGGTTTGTTGTAGGAAATCAAACAAGTCCTATCCAAGGTGAAGAGGAAAGATAACAGTGAATCTTCATCTGTCAAACATTTTGATGGGTAATGTATTTATGGTTATTGTATGATTGGGTAGATTCTTGCCTATATATGTGTGTGCATGCATGTAATCATTTGTTGAAATGTGTGGTCATCGAAAATATTTAAGTTTTATAAAATTTGATTCTGTTATGCCATCAACATATGTCATGGCATTCTGTTTGAATGAAAAGAAAAACAAACATGAAATTCAAAAATATGAGTAAATGAATCTGTGCTTTGTTTGGGCGAGAGTGGAACCATTCTGTTTTTCACATGCACATCGACAAGAGCCTTCTCCCGGCTGCCCACTTGTGGCATATGAGCTCCGAAAAAATACTCATTCTGGTCATGGGGTAAACTTCGGTTTCTCCATTCTGTTCATGGAACCCTCGAGTCATTTGTTGTACATTGCATATGTAAACTGTTAAGCATGAAGCACTTGAATGTTATGTGTTCTGCATGAAACTGTTTACTGAAAATGACTGAGTTGATTAGTATTATTACATATGTATATATGTTAGAATTTGTGCTGATTGTTGATGGCTATAAGTATGTTAGCCACTGAGCTGTGTAGCTCAACCCCTCTTCCTTCCCTCCTCAGGTGCAAATCCAGACACTAGTGATCCTTGCAAGGCATCAAAAAATCCACCCTAGTTAGAGTCTTTTGTACTAAGTCAGTCCTGTAATAGCTCGGTTGGCATGTTAGCATGGAGCATTTTGTATTTTGTATTAGGTTGTGGAGTCATATGTGTTGTAATAACTCCGACAGTATATTTTTTTTAAAGTGAATGAAATGAAATTAAATACTTTGGCATGATTCTGATGCTTTAAATATTTGGAAAATAAAATGTGTATGTGTATGTTCTATTTGAAGAAATTATCGAATTCTGTTAGTCTTAGAATAGAACGTTAGAGTTGGAAGGTTGCGAGTGAAAAACACAGACGAAAGGATTTGTCTGGGATGATGTGATGACACAGAGGCAAGGAGGAATAGAAAGGAGAAGTATCCTCTGTGATGACGTCACAATACAGAGGCAAGGAGGAATAGAAAGAAGAAGTTTCCTCTGTGCTGACGTCAGAACACAGAGGAAAGGATGAATGAAGGGTAGAAGTATCCTCTGTGATGACGTCAGAACACAGAGGATAAGATGAATGAAGAGTAGAAGTATTTGTCTGTGATGACGTCAGAACACAGAGGACACGTCATCACATAGACGATAGAACATAGAGGAAAAGATGAGGGAAGAATGGAAGTATCGTCTGTGATGATGTAAGAACACAGAGGACACATCATCACATAGAAGATAGAACACAAAGGATAGACCACAAATGATAAGTGGTCAACCTAGAGGATAAAAGTCAACTACAGAGGATAGAATACAGAGAATAGACCACATACGATAAGTGGTCAACCCAGACGATAAAAGTCAACTACAGAGGATAGAACACAGAGGATAGAGCATAGGCTAAGGATTATAAGAAATAGTTGAGAAGTTATTTTGGTTGAAGGATTTGTCTGTGTTACTGTTCACGGACTTCATATGTTTTACTATTCACAGACTTCCTCTATGGTACTGTTCACAGACATCATCTGAGTTACTGTTCACGCTATCGTCTGAGTTACTGCTCATGGTTATCTTCTGTCCTTATTTTGACCACCCAGAAGTTACAATTGGACTTAGTGGTCTTGATGAAAGTTGTAGCTCTTGAAGTCCTCTATCAAACTATCTAAAGAAACCCTGAATTGGATGTCTATAGTAAAAGATATGTTAACAGCACCGAAGCATGCGTATATGTAAAGTGTGGACTCACCAACGTTGTTCCTTGAGATATTCAAGTTGAAATGGATAAATGGATAGTCGAAGAACAGAGCTGAACTAAAAAGGAGAGTTTTGAATGCAAGTAAGGGTGATAAATGTGTGTTATAAGTATGCGACAGTTGGAGTATCAGACAAAAGAAGATACTCCGATAATAGTGAAGGTGTTCTCTATGGGAGATGAACTCACGTAAATACGATATTCTGAATGGGGGTCGAGGTCCGAAAGTGGGTCCCGACAAGTTTGGTTTCATAGCTTAGATTTGTATCCTAGGCTTCTTTTGTGTTGTGTGTGATTATTTGTTGCATTGTAAGTTGATTTAATTGCATTAAGTGACATGCATACCATGCATACATATAGGAAATAAGATTGAGATGTAGCTAATCCATAAGTGATTATTTTGTAGGAGTAAGATGCCACCTCATAGAAGGACACGAGGAATTCTGCAGGGATCCATTACTCCTTACTCTCTACCAAGAGAGGAGAGTACAGATGAGTCTATATCCCCAGGAAATGCTAAGGCTTTTGTCAGGCACGGTAATGAGCCCTCTCTTTTCACCACTCAGGAGTCGCCTGTTCTACAGGAACAAGTGCCTCCATTGGATCCGAGGATGTTCCAAGCCTTTTCTCATGCATTTGTCTAGGCTATGAGATAGATGCCACAACCTTCTGCTTCAGCCCTAACTAGGAAGGGGAAACAGTTTGACAAGTTGAGGAAGTACGGAGCAGTGGACTTCTATAGGACCACTGATCCAGAAGAAGCAGAGACTTGGTTGAGAAAGGCCGAGAGGATATTAGATCAGATGGATTGTGAGGATGATCAGAAGGTTGAGTATGCTGCTAGTCTGCTACAGGGAGATGCCTACATTAGTGGGAGAGTGTGCCAGGAAGCCAGATGAGACCGCCGGTATTGGCATAGGAGGGTTTCTTGGCTGCCTATAAGAAGAAGTACCTATTTGAGGTGTATATTCAACAGAAGCAGAGGAAATTTCTGAGTCTCACCCAGAGGGAGATGACTGTAAGTGAGTATGAGCGTCGGTTTACACAGTTATCTGGATATGCAACATAGATGATGATGAGTGAGGCAGCTAAGTGTCGTCGGTTTGAATCAGGCTTGCACCTAGCCATTAGAGAAAAAGTAGTGGTGCAGAACTTCTGTGACTGCCAGCAGCTGGTTGAAGCTGCACTGAGGGTTGAAAATATTGAGAATATAAAGAGTGCCATGAACAAGAAAAGAAAGGGGAGAGAGCAGACAAAGAGGGGAGGTGGTACTTCTATATCCGAAAGGAGTGCCAGGAGCTTCCCTATACAGTATGAGGAGAGGAGCAGTGGTGCAAGTAGGTCTAGACAGATGAGGAATGTCTCTCATCAGGCCTCAACGGCTGGAGGCAGTAAAAGAGGAGAAGGGGACAAGTCATTCATCCCTAAGTGTGATC
>JANZXR010000008.1:11424881-11444550 GCA_027575705.1 Erythroxylum echinodendron
TTATGATGTATTTCTTGAATACATTCCGTAACCATAACAAATTAAGAAAAGTTGTTCCCTAAATATTTTCGTGAGGTGAGGTAACTCCTTTTACTTTGTCCTCCTATTTCATGATTTAAGGTGTTTAATTTAACCGAATGTGACGCTTAAAAATGCAGACAAGCCAGTGGCCCAAGTCTTGAAACTGTTCTTTAGACACGCTCAGGCTGAACTTGTTGATATTCTTTTATTATGGCTGAATTGATTGGTGTAGTTCACTAAATTTTTCCAAGAGTCAATAATGTGTATATTATTATTGGATACGGAGCTTCGGCTTCAATACGTCATTGTCATACGTGGGCGATATAACATTAAAATAATATTCAATTACATTTAATTGTACTAACAATTATATATTTAATTTAGAGGTGAGAATGGAGAACTTAAAGTTGGCGTTAGAAAATTACAGCAGCAGCAGGGTAATATACAGCCATCTGTCATATCTAGTCACAGTATGTATGTTGGTGTGCTTGCCACAGCATGGCAGGCTATATCGACAAAAACGATGTTTACAATATACTACAAACTGAGGTATCTTGTTAAATTACTATTTTAGCTTCCTCAGATGGTTAAAAATGTGAAGTAGCATTTGTGAGTCTGCTCTCTAAAGTTAAATTCGCAGCTCACCCTTTTGTCTAACATAAATTCACTATAGAGGCTTCTTATCGAAGTTTTTAATGTTCCTCTTCCGTTTTTTTTGCACAGGACAAGCCCCGCTAACTTCTTAGTTCCCATAAACTAGTACATGGAATCCATGAAGATTAATTATTCTATAGGTATGAAGTTCCAAATGAGATTTGAAGGTGAGGAAACTCCTGAACAGAGGTATTGATTATTGCTCCTAAAGGAATGATAAATGGTTTATAAATAAACGCTCATGAAATGTAGTATTAACACTTTTTTCAATGTTAAAGATTTACTGGCGCTGTTGTCGGAATTGAAGATGCTAATTCCAATATGTGGAAAGAGTCTAAATGGAGATGCCTGAAGGTAGTACTAAATGATTTGCTACATTAAATTTACCGTAGCAGCTAAAATGTGTTTGGATTTCATTTTGTATTTAGGTTTGTTGGGATGAAAGAAGCCATATACCTCGTCCAAATAGGGTTTCACCTTGGGAAATAGAACCTATAGTTCCTCCTTCTCCACTAAATACCCTTATAATGCCCATGCCAAAAAGACCCCGACCAAGCATTGTGCCTTCATCTGCCAACTCCTTTGTCGAACCTACAGAAGGTAATGGTCATGCAAATTTTTGATAGGCCTTTCCCTGAAAATTTCAAGTCCATCAAGTAGGCTAAGTTTTCTTAACTTAAACTTTAGGTTCAGCTATGAATTAACTTCTATAGATCTACTGTCAGGCTTTGAAGCAAGCTCGAATTCCTCCAATGGATTTTGTGCACCACTGATAGATCAAACAATAACAACTGCTAATCTAACAACAACACATGTACTACATCAAGATGAAAAGTTTAATTTACTTGCCAACCAACCGTCGTTAATGTTTACAAACTTATCACTTAAGTTGGTTGAATCGAATCAAGATTTATCAACAAACCGTGGGGATGTAAATGGTCAATGGCAGAGTAATACTAAATCCAGTGTACTAAGTGAATATCCATCACTTTCTAGCATTAGAGTTGATATATTTGATGGAAATGGGTTGATAACTCACTCATCATCATCTCATTTTGATGATCCCGATCATTCAAGAGATTCAACAAAGAAGCCATCACTAGTGTAAGGGCATGAAAATGGAAAATCTGTTGATAGAAGATACCAACACTTTGGCATTTCTCTCATATAGATGTAACTTCAGTGAAATATCAACCATTTTATAAAGCTTTCCTAATGGAATGACATGTGTTTCACTTTCCTATGAATAATGGCTTATGTTTCTTTCTTGTCATGCTAGAAAGTTGAAAGTACCCTTCATCCCTCTTTCACAACATTATATCATTTCGATGCTTAAAACTGTCAACGAAGAAAAAGAAACCAAACTACACAAAAGTAACAATAACTTAACTACGTTACACCGAAATCTGCAAGGTTATATTTGATTATTTGTCATGTCATATGAACATTCTCATCAAAAATTAAGCAATTAAAAATGACACAAGGATACAAATGTTCAAAATAAATTTAACACACAGATATATCTTAAAAGAATTTAGTGTTTATAATCTATTTTCTTCAATTCAACCCTTTGACGATTAATGACTCTATAATTTTAGATATAACATCGTAATTATGAAAAAAGTGGGTATAATTAGAATATAAAATATAATTACTTACTATGCAAATTAAGCTTTACTTACATGAACTTCTATATATAGTTGGCAATATACACTATTAATTTGCTGCAGTTGAAGCTAAGAAAAAATAGAAAAGTACAACATCTTCAAACAAAAATTCGTATTATAATACAATTGCCCACAATGATATAAATATGATGTCTTCAACAGTTGGGCTGAATAATTAAGAGAAGTCGAGATTATAACTCTTTCTTTTATTCAATTATTAGTTGCGTTGATGTATAAAAATATGTGATCTGATGTGAGTATTCGTATTCGTTAGTCTGTAAACTTTTGGTTAGTCTGTAAACTTTTGGTTCACTGAGTTTTTCGCTAATATTAGCTTGCAAACAATTTTGTAATTAGTGGATATAACGTCAAATTGACTACTTAACTTCTCATATTTTTGTTCCATATCACTGAATAATTGACACAATTATTCTCAGGTAAATACAAACCATAAGTGATTGATGAAACCACTATAGGTCATTCTTTCATCCTTTGAAATTATTTTTGTACAGACAAAAAAAAGTTGCTCCGCATACTTCGAAATTATTATGCATTTTAAGGCTATTGTGAAGAATTCGTATAAATTGCCTTGCCTTTTCCTCAATAATAAAAGCAACGAATGATCCAAAATACTATTACTAAAAAAACCTTTGAATGAATCATTTTAATTGCTTTACACAGTACATTGAATACATTATTTATGTCCAAGAATTAATTCTTCAATATCAAAATGTTCAATGAATATCTGTATCTTAAACACTTTGGAATGAAAATGACATGTTGATTTAACCTGAGAACATTGTCCATTTGTAATACAAAGACGCCAGGTGCTCCGTGGACATCGAAAGTGTAGTAAGAACTGAGGAATTTAGATTTGTAAGCATTATCTGCCTTTGAATGTTTTTAATTAAATTGAATTGATAATTATCGCCATATGTGAATGAAACAAAAACTTGAAATAAATTTGCTTTTGATAAAGTTTTAAAAACTTACAAAAAACTTGAAATAAATTTATGTTTGATAAATGTTTAAAAAACTTAAGTCGAATTCTTGAAGTTAAAAACTTTATTTGAAACTCAAATTTTTGCAAATTTAAATTTGAACTGAATTTCAAATTAGAGAACTCAATATATCTTTTCAATAAAATTTAATTTGACATTCAAATATTGAAATTAAGCTTAATTCAATAAACTAAAATTTTACTTTCATGCTTTATATAAACAATTAACCACTATTTAAATTTTATTTCTCGACGAAACTTGAATTGGGGGATAATGAGGACGATCATGATAAAAAATTAAACTTTAACCATAATATTACCTTTACATAAAACAATCAGGCAGATCTTATACTGTTCTATGCGTAAGTTGCTTCTACCATAACAAATTAAGAGAAGTTTTTCACAAAATATTAATGTTTTACTATATTTGAAACAACTTTTACGTTTTATACCCATCCTATAAATATTACCGATTAACCTTTTTTTTGAACAAAATTATTATGCTAATATAAAACACAACCACAATTAATAAATATATCATGTACCTATTACAAAATCTAAACTTCAATATAACAATTCTATTTTTCCCCTTAAATTGTTTTATTATAATATATTGATTAATATAATAATCTTAAATATTTAAACTAAGTGGGCATATTAGGTCAGATTATGACTGCGCAGTTGCACAGTCTATGTCTGCTAGTGTCCAAATATTACTAATAAAGATCCATTCCATGATCATTTCCTTGTATCTATTCCGTGATCATAGCAATACAATTATTTTAGTTAAGTTTCAATTATTGATGCATAACAAAAATGTTTAAATCTTCTTTATAGCATTGGAGTTATCCACTTCAAAAAAGTATTTAACTTTTTAGTGATAATTGGTTCTACACCTTAACCATGGAAAAATTATTAAGAACTTTAGTAAAGCTGAAGAGGAATTTTGTTCTAAATATAGTGTATACTTCTAGGCTTCTCCAAGCCTAGAAGCTCTTTTCCTCCAACCCAACAAAAATGCAGTCAAGCAGACCCCAACCGAGCCTTTAATGTCTAAACCCAACAACATAAATTAGACACTTTGATATTGTCCCTTTTTCTTTTGTCACTTTCTCCAGTAAACCATTTTACCGTAGCTACCTCATGAGACCTCCAAAATCCACCATCATCCTTTGATTTCGTGTTGACATTGCAGGGAAGCAAGACTAAGACATCCATAATCTCAAAAACTACCTCTAAAATTTTGGTCCTTTAATTTACAACCTAACGCTAAATCAGTTTGAGGCTAAACGGAAAATAGGGACAAGTGTTTGGCACAGGGACCTGGAGAGAAACAGCCAGCCCCTTAAGCTGCTCCCGCACCTCAAAAGACTTAAGGGAACAAAGAAGACCAAAAAGTGACTTCAAGATTTCGTGAAGTATGGTGAAGTTTCTTTGGAAATTTCGTCACACCCACCACCATTTCCGCTGCTGCAAACTATAAAGCCTAAACCAACTCACAAAGTCCAGCCCAACAATATAAAGCCCAACCTAACTTCGAGAAAAGTTTTTAGCATATTTGTTAGAGGACTAAACCCAGCCTATTCAAGAAGCCTATACAGCCCATGCCGACACAAAATCTCGAAGAATCTTGTGAGTTTTGAAAAATAAATGGAGAATATATGTCTCAAATGCAACACTAATAAATACAATACCTATGAATTAAATGTCAAGGCAACTCTCCTCTAACTAATAAGGATTAAATCTTTCAATATTGCTCCTCAAATTTCATTTAAATTTGTGAGAAATTATTCTTCTTGGAAAGATTAGATGACCAATCTACTCTTTGACTATATAATTCTTGGTTACATTAATTGAACTAATCCCTACCCACCATAAAATGATATTGGATACCTTGTTTGGACATACTAACATCATCTCATACTTCTTAGTATTTAAGCTACTATCAACAATTTAATTAGTCCAACAATAACATTTGTGAAATTCCTCTACCTGAATGACTTCATCATCCTAATTATGGTATCAACGTCTTAATCACCCTTCTCCTCCTTTTTAAAAGAAAAGTATGACTAATAATCATATTCTATCTTCTTCTACTTTCGCAAGTGAAGCATATAACTCTTGTCTTAGTAATAAAAGCCATAAGCTCTCATTTACCAAGTCCTTTATCCTTTGAGATAAACCGTTTCAAGTTATCTATTCAGATGTTAAGGGACCTACACCTATAAGTTCTCTAGGAAACTTTTGCTATTACATCTTTTTGTTTAACTACTTCATAAAATATACTTAGTTTTACCCTCTAAAAATGAAATTTGATGTGTTTAAGGTTTTTGAAAATTTTGCTAAAATCACTAAAACAAAATCAAGATCCTTTATACATATGGTGGAGGTGAGTATAAAACATTTTCATATTTTCTTAATAAGGGATCAAACACATGACCTACCCATCATATACACTATTGGCTTTAGAGAATACAAATACTGACATATCGTGGAAACTAGTATTGTTCTTCTAGACGATTCCTTTTTTCCTTTTTATTTTTAGTCCTATGCATTTCAAAGTGCTACATATCTCACTAATAGAATGCCCACTCATATCCTTAATCACGATACTCTATACAACAAACTCTTTGGACATTATCCAAAATATACCTCGCTTAGAGTTTTTAGTTCTCTTTATTATCCATGTTTTCAACCTTATAACACTCATAAACCTTAATCATGTTCTAGGTCATGTGTATATCAAAGTTTCTCATTACCACATCACTCTTTCATTTGTTATGACACTACCTTAAATCATATTATATATCTAGACATACTATTTTATTTAATGATATTTTTCCATATCAAGGTAAATTCTCTTCAAATCTAAATATCTCCATTTTCACCTTCTCTAAATATCTTTCAAAGTTCTCAAATCAAACTCACGATTGATTCAAGACTCCTACTAGAGATGATCTTGGTCATGCCATCTTACCTTATTCTATACCTCATTACAACAATCCTATTTCGAACTTAAGTGCCATGTCACAAGTTGTCTCAATTTCATCTTCACCAACTATCACTTCTTATCATACTTTAACATAGTGTTGTAGTTCAATTTCTCTATTTTATAACTGTACCATATCTAGTGCTACATCCTCTTACACTTCACATAATATCATAACTATATGTAATCCAAGTCAACCTAGAAAAAGCACTACTATTGACATACCTCAAAAACAACCGTCAATTTAATGTTCAAGTGTGATTACCTATTCCAGAAAGCAAAATCTACAAACTAAAAAAATATTTTCCTTATAAACATACTCCTTAATCTCTATATAAGAAATGGAGTCCACCTTATTTACCCAAGCTAATAAGCATCCTTATTAGTGTGATGCTATGAGCAAAGAATTTTTGGATGTACCAAAAAATAACACTTAAATCTTTGTCTCCTCTCTCTCTTACATAAAACATTATTGGGAATAAATGGGGTTTATAAAATTAAGAGAAACCTTGATTTCTATATTGCTTACTATAAAGATTGTTTTTTACTAAAGGGTTTCATCAACATTTAGGCATTGATTATACTGAAACCTTTAGTCTAGCCATTAAGTATGTAAATATTGGTCCTACAGTTACAAATGTAGTAACACATGGATGGATTTAAAATGAACTAGATGTTAATAACGCTGTCTTATGAGGTACTCTCTCTAATTGTGTCTTTATATAACAACATTAAGTATTCATTAGTTCTCAATGTCTAACTCATGTTTGTATATTGAACAGAGCAATTTACAATCTTCTTTAAGCTCCAAGAATATGGTATAATGAACTTCAATCCTTCCTCATTACTATGACTTCATTAACTCCAATAGTGATACTTATATTTTTATCTACAATTTGGACATATGTACTATATATTTATTTGTGTATGTGGATGACATTACATTCATTGGCAATAAATCTTCAAAGTTATGTGAGGTCAATGCTTATCTCTCTAATTGACTCTTTTTATAAGATCTTGGCTAGATCAACTACTTCCTAGGCGTTGAAATGACTAGATCTTCTAAAGGGCTATTTCTATCTCAATAATAATATATTATTGACCTTCTCCAATGCAACAAAATGCACAAAGCTAAAGAGATTAGTACTCCATTGCCTCCATTAACCTCACCACATTGGCTTGCTTTGAAAAGAATAATTAGATATCTCAAAAGAATATCCTATTATAGTATATTTCTCTCAGCTTATTCACCTATTACACTTTATACCTTTCTCGATGTTAATTATGTTGGTGATGCTGACACACATTACTCAACCTCCAATAAAAATCCACTATCATTTGCTCATTCACTAGAAATGAACATCATGCTATTGAATTTGTTATTGTTGAAGTCAACTAGTTAAATAATTTGAAAAAAAAATTGCCATCTTAGTTTCGACACCTCCCATAATTTATTGTGACAACATTGGGGCAACTTAATTATGTTCCAATCCTATCTTCCACTCGCCTATAAAGAAAATTGCTATTGATTTTCACTTTGTTCGTGCTCAAGTGGCTCATAAATAACTTCATCTATCTTATGTTCATACTATAGATCAATTAGCTGACTTTCTCATTTCCCTCTCAATAATAGTTTCTTATTCATTGGTCCAAGCTAAATGTCCTTGCTATACCTATATGGTTGCAGGGGCATAATAAAGATCTAGTGTAATTATTCCATGATCATTTCATTTTAACTGTTCATAGTTGTATAACTATAATTCTATGCCACTATTAAGCTTTAGTTAAAAATTCAATTTGTATATAAATTTATATGTATCATCTTATAAAAACCTCCAATTTTTTAATTAAAACCTTGTAATAAAATATAACTAAAACTTGAAAAAGGCAACACCTTTTCTTTTTAGAGTTATGATTTAGCTACAGCTTTCTCCTTTTTCTTCATTTCAACTTTTTAATCTTTTTTTAATGTCATTAATGTATAAGATCGAATGGGGTTAGCACTCCAATTATAAATCCTTATTGTTGTATCCCTCTTCTTAATTTATTATATTATGAATGTGGTGTTAAACTTGTTTTCTTCTTTGCTTCTTACTTTTATTCTTCTATTTGGATTTGTGGAAGATTTTCTTATTATATTACTTATGGAGGAAGGACACTAGAGTTGGTTTATATCCTATGGTTAATAAGTTGATTGTAGTTTAGTGATACAATTATTTAAAGGTATTATATATTTTATAAATATTTATATGTATATAATAAAGTTTTTTTTAGGGGGGCAGTAAATATACATTACAAATAATGTTCTATTGAGACTGGAAATTAATAGACTATAGAAAGATTAATATATATTAAGTCTGTTCTTTATGAAGGAAGTAGTCAATCATATAAACTAAAGTATACAGATACTTAAAAAAACATATGGGTGCTTATTATAGAACTTCACTAAATTGATTATATATGAGAATTCCATTTAGAACATTACTTGTATGTCTATAGAAATTCTTATTGTGATGATTGTATAAGTGATTCTTTAACTTGAGATCTCAAGAGTATCTCATATAGAGATTGCTATGTTTTGATACTATTTATGACCTTTTTTGGTCAATGGTAACTTAAACAATATCCATTAGATATAACATAAACTATATAGAGTTTGTTGGATAATCAATATAAGATTCATTACCCAAAAATGATTAAGGAAAATGTTTTATTATTCTCAATTTGTATTGATTTAGCAGATCTTTGGCCAAGGTGGAATGAAACTTTGAAATAGTTTTCAAATGTTATTAATAGAATCAAATGCTATTACTAAAGGAGTTCATGTCACATGTCCAACGTGCTCGTTATAAGGTTATGATAGAGAACTAATATGATTAGAATCAAATAAAGTAGACATTAATTCTATATTTTATGTCTAATAAGAGAATTATATGATCAAATGATTGTATTATACAGAAAAATCATGCAAAAAGGGTTAGTCAAAATCACTTTGATGTTCCTAATATTTAGATGGTCATAACATGTTTCTAAACACTACTCTTAATATATAAATATAAATTATTCAATTAGAGAATTAAATATAAATTAAATGAATAATTTATCTAATACTAAATATGATTTAGTGTTATCATTTATATGTATTGTTAATATATTTAGGAACTTAATGAATCACACATAAAGAACTAGTTGAAGAAAGAAAATGTGTTTTATGCAAGTTAGATTTGATTGTAAAGTTTAAGAAACTTTAGAATTAAGTACGATACATTTAAGAAATAGGGATCAATATGAGATATCGAATCTTATTTAGGTCTAATTGGTATTTAATAGAATTAATTATAATTTTAATTAAATTTAGAACTTTATTTAATTAAATTACCAAAATGTTCAAAACTTATTATAAATATGCCTAGGTTCTAGGAGTTAACACTTCTTATCTAACCCTTTCTACATTACTTGTAGAGTTCTCTCAATAGGTTCTATGAATATCATTAGAGGGTGACTATGTGTACGGCTCCTGTGGTTGAGGTGAGCCAATTTTAAAAATAGTTTAAGGGAATCAATAAGAAAGAGATCAAACTATACAATAAGGTGCAATTTATGATTCATGCTTTATTATGTTTTATACGTTAATTATGTTATATATCTCTACTTTTAAGAAATCAAATGAAAATCTATTGTTCTTATTTCGCTATGCGCGAGATTGGATTTCATGCTGATTTTTCAACAGTGACATCACAACCATCTTTTAATTTTATAACTTTGTTAAAAATATTTGATTGTTTTCTAATAATTATAGAATTAATTACGCAAAGTTGTAAAACTTAAATATTAATATCAGATTGGATATAAATCATAATCTTAAAATCAAATTGGATATGAAGAATAATATGAAAGTTTCATAATAAAGCCTTACAAATCCTAAATTATTTAATTTAAAAAGTTTAGATCTCTTAATTCTTTTAGTTTTTTTTTATAAAAATTGAGATCTGGAAAATCAATTACATATCCCTAAGATTGAAGTTTCTTTAACTTGATTGAATGACAAAGCATTTGGGTTTTAGAAACTCATAACACCAAATTAATACAAGATTTGTAGACTTAGACCCTGCCCCATCATGTTCTTAGTGAACATATTCACACTTTGTTATTATTCACAAAAACAATCACTCTGCAAGTAGAAGTTAAGATCTCAGGCCATTGGATTTGTTACATGGTGAATCGTTAGTTTTTGAGTGAAGTTTTTGGCTATGATTTGGTTGAAATTTATGGTTATTGGCAATTGCTTGAGTTTTTCGTGTTGGATGAGACTGAGGCGTGATGCTGGTAGCTTCTCCTTGGCAGTGGCATGGAGATGATGTGGAAGAAGATAGGTAGCGGTGCACACGATAATTGGCAATAACTAGCGTATGGTGATGACAAGTGGTTGTCATATTGCTCTTTACAGGCGGTAGTTTAGAACATTGTTATGAATATTGTACTAGTACTAGTATCATATTTGGTTATAGTACAATATTGTACCGATATCGATAAATACTGCGTATCATTTTATGCAATTTTTTAAATTTATAAAATAGTCCATGAATTTTTAAAAAATTACAAAATAGTTTATTAGTATATTGTATTGTATATTTTATAATTTTACATCAATCATGTCTCCAAAAATCATAATAATAAAAATTTAAAATAACAACAAATTTTATTTTTATTAACATTAGTTTTCAAATATTTCACAAATAAATAATAACCATAATTAATATGAAAAATCATTTAATCTTCATACAAATATAAAATTAAAAACAATATAAAGTATTAAAAATATTACAATTTCATCATATAATAAATAATAATTATATCAAAACATCGATAAAAGAACAATAAATTTCCTTAACTCTCTAACTATTACAATTTACAGCAAAAGCTTATGATGAGAAAACAATCGATTAGAAGTGAAATATGAAACAGAAATATTTACAATTACATTCCATATATAGAATTTAACATATTCACCAAATACAAGTAAAATTAAAAAAATGGAGAAACAAAAACTTGGACCTTCATTTAATCATCTAAGAGATAACTGCTATAACTGCATTAACCCTAATTCTCATTTGGTACAAAATACTCATCATTAAGAGGAACCTCATCATTGCAATAATTTAAATTAATTGTACCAAATGATATGTAAATGCTTTCTTATCCAAGATTATCTTACAAGTCACTCTCATCTATCAAATTTAGTTCCTTAGAAACCTAATCCTTTAAAAAATCGATATTATCAATGCAAATTGCATCCAACGAACTACTTATTCTATTAAGAGTTCTAGTAAACAATAAAATTTAATTATTAGAAATTATATCTAACTTAGTATTGGTAATAACATACTTTTTTTAAAGCTTTAAATTATATCAAACGAAGACCAAGTTATTTACTCTTTAGTGCTCCAATCTATTCCTTTTCTTGGAAATGATGAATTTAAATGTGCTCCAATTCCTTTCACAACCCGTTACACTTATACATTAACTTAGAATTCAAATTGTAAGCCTTTGCAATTTTGGAACACCACTTTCGAATTGATCCTATAAAAAATTGTAAGTCGTAGGACAACAAAAGTAGTGTTATAAACAAAATAAAGTGATAATTAATTTTCAACAAGTAACAAAAGTGAAAAAATATATACCTGGATTAAGTTTTGCTCTTTGTCAAATAGTAATTGAGATCCCAAAATCTCCGGAAGACTCCTTATAAATCTCCATTTGTGAGTTTAGGAGATCTTGCATCATCTTATGGGCAACAACTGTTGTAATAGTTAATAACATTTCTTTATTAACATCAACTTTCTTTATAGAACTTGGTCTAAAAAAGATACCAGGATTCGAAAATGCCCTAATTGTAAACAACGAAGAATAGAATTGCCTTTCCCGTCTCTCATTGATGACTACAAGATAAGGTGTGCCTAAGGAAGACCTATTTTCAGATTAGCCTTACTTCCTTCATCCTCTCTATTGTATTATAAAAATAACCCATTATTGCCTTTTTATCACTATCCGCCAAACGAAACACCCTCTATAAAGGCTCACAACTTATATTACAAATTGGCATTTGGACCAAAATCACTATCTTTAAGCATAATTCTGGAAGCTTCCAATTCAACATTAGACCTAGCATATTGAGATGCAACTCACTTATCACTTGTAAAAATCTATCTTAAATCTTTCTTCATTATAATAAAACACTGAAGTTATAAGAAATTCCTTACAAATCTTGGAATAATAGGACGATATAAATTTCTATCATTGGTAAAATCATTTCTCATCAAATTAAAGACCCATGAACTTGGTCATCTTTTTTATTTTTTGTATAGTCTCATCGATGATGGGAAAATAACTAGCATCCCCTAGATTTTCTAGCATTAAGTTAATGCAATATGCAGCATAAGGAATTCAAAAAAAAATTATACTTGCTTTTTAATCTTCTTACAACCGCTTTATAAGCGGAATCATTGTCAGCAATGAACTGAACAATATTTTCTAGCCTTAATTTATTCACAACTTCATTGAATATTTCAGATAAACTGTCAGCATTCCTAATAAAGCTAGATGTATCAATAGACTTCAAAGACATTGAGCCTTTTTATAGAATAAACCAAAAAATTAATAAAATGCTCATGTCTCCTATTTATCTAACCATCACACATGGTTGAACACTCATAAGTAGCCATTCTTCTTTCCTCCAAATAACTTCTAATTTCATAAACAGAGTTACTCAAAAGTTTACCTCTATAGTTATCAATAGAAAGATTTTTGTATCCCTGACTGTAAGAGGCTATAACATCCACCATAGGCTAACAATAATAAAATTGATAAGCATTAAATGATACACCAAAATCATACCACCATTTAGCCATTGCATATCTACATTGTGAGTTGTTTCTCTTGATTGCACAACATTATAAATTGAAGGCTGAGCTCCAGAAGTTATTCCTAAAACCAAAATTTGACATCTACCTTCTTTTTTTCCTAAAATCAAGTCCAGATGTAACAGTCAATTCTTATTGGGTAAGAACATTACTAACTTCAGCATTTCTACTATTATCCTGAACATCAACAAATGAACTTCCACTATTAGATTCATAGTTCAATCTCTTGCTTCTATCTTTTGATACTATTCAAGTAGCGTTTTCATTTGCCACTTCACATTATAACTCACTTTTTTACATGGTTCTATATCTCCTTTAACCCCAGCTAAATGCTTCTTTAATCTGGTAATTCCTCCACCTTTCAAATGCTTGTTACGAAGGGCTAATGAAGGATAAAGCCAGGTTGGATCATTGTATCTTCCAAACTTTGTTGAATGATCAGAAGTACTTGAACTTCCTTCTATTTATCTGTAAAAATAAATGAAGACATATATCAAAATAAAGAACCCATAATTTTATTATCAAATATTATCACAAAATATACATTGCTTAATTCAAAAGTCTAAACTAATACAATTACAGAATACACATATACATCTTATATAATATAACTCATTTTGTATGATCATATCATATACAATTCAATTTCATTTAACACAATTCAACAATAATTTAAAAACGAACAATTCAATATATATTATATAATATAACTCATTTTATATGATTACGTCATTCAACCATAAACTAAAGACATACACTCACATCTATAACATATTTAACTTTAACCACAACTTACAACTATAAGTTTACACCTTACTTTATGTAATCTCATAATTCAACTATAAACTAATACATTTCGTTTACTTATACAATTCAATTTATAATACTTATGATTAGTTTATTTTCTTAACTAATTTTAGTCAATATTGTTACTCAAATCCTAATTCCCAACTTTGATTTTATAATTTTTCATTCACCAATTTTAATTGACATTCTTATTTCTTACCCAAATTTTCCAATGCATTAATTTTCTTTATAAATTGACAATGTCTAAATTATATTGAAATTGAATCAACCCATACAAACAATTCCAAATTTCAAATTTAGATTTTCCAATTCATTAATTTTCTTCATAAATTGATAATATCTAAATTTTATCGAAATTGAATCGATTCACTCAAACAATTTCAAATTTCAAATTAAAATTTTCCAACCCATTAATTTTCCAAGAATTTCACACAAAACCAACTCACACAAACAATTCCAAGAATTTCAAGAATTCCAATAATTCCAAGTTTCCAATAATTCCAATTTTCAACACTTACATCAATTCCAATTTCTAGCAATTCCAAGTTTTCAACAAATCTTATTTTCAACAATTCCAACCATCACAAAACATACATACACAACCAAATATAATGCAATTGCTATTCAGATTTTAGAGGAAAAAACACATCTAAAAAATTAAAAAAAGCAATTAAATGCTTGGTCGATTCGAGTTGGTATTTGGATCTAGAGTATTAAAATTATAGATTTGGTGATTCTAGCAGCGATGGACAGCTAGAAACAGTGTCGGAGAGTAATGGTGACTGGTGGTGGTGTGGTTTGTTTGCGATAAGAAGAGTGGATGGTGGCATGTTGCGTGACCATGACTCTATGAAGAAAGTGGAAGGAGAGTGGTGCAGTAACAAGGAGAGTGGAGGGACAGTCAGTGGAGATGGAGAGGAGAGTCGTTGTTGGAGAGAGAGAGGAGAATCTACTCCTCCGAAGAGGAGAACAAGAGAGACAGTTAGAGTATGTGAAAGACAGTGAGAGAGAAATGAGAGAGGGAGGGAGACAGAAGCAGTTTGGGGGTTATTTCTTTTAAAAATTTTTATTATTGAAAAAAGGTCCCTACCTTTTTTCAAAATTTACAATACTAGTTGATACTATGTGAAATTGTTGATACCGACAATCAATACCTAGGAGTGTTGTTTCATACTATTTTCTAGCCAATACGATACAAAACCAAAAACGCTAGTTTAGAGGGCAACTAGTAATAAGAGTCATTGGGAAGGCAGTAGCAACTGAAAGGTAGCGGCAAGAAGGTTTTATGTTTTACAAAATTAGGGTTTTCTAAACTGGAAGAAAAAGGGAATTTGGCCACAGGTTCGAAATATGGAGTGTTTAGCAACTAGGATAGTATATCCTAGGTTCGAATTAGGATTGTTTGGCTTTTGGGTTAGTGTAATCCAAAATCTAAATAAAGAGTATTTGGTTATTGGAATAATGTATTCCAAACTAGGACTTGGGCTTTTGGTTCTTAGATTAGGAATAATCCAATTTTAGAATAACCCATATTCAATTAATAATTTGAAAGAGTTTTTAAATTTAAAATTAATTTTAAAATTAAATCAATTGTTTTCCTTAATTTTATTAATATTAATAGTAAAATTGATCCTAAATTTAGAAAAGATGTTTTTAGAATTAGAAAGTATTTCTTAAGTAATTAAGAAAGCTGTGTCTTAATTATATTTATTTATTTCAAATTGATTAAGATAAATAAAACTGTTATTTTTATTTATATGGAGAATTATTATTCTATTTATTTAGAAATTATTTCTTTATTTATTTGAATAATAAGTTTCTTGATTTATTAGAAAAGGTACTTTTCTTGATTATATTTGAAAATGTTTTTTTATTTATGATTCAAGAAAAATGAGCTTTTAAAATATTTTTGAAAGAAGTTTCTAATTTATTAAGAAAATATTTTCTAATTAATTAAAATATTAATCTCTAAATAAATATTATAAAGGACTTTCTTGATTAAATTTAGAAATATTTTATTAAAGTAAGAAAGTGAGATATTAAGTTATAAGCTTTTATTGGAGTTGTTTATATTGTGTTTAGGGGGTTCTAATATTAGGATTCCTCTTTATTATTAAGGAAGATTGTAAAAGAGTTTCTCTTTATCGAGAAAATATTGTACAAAGGTTATTCCTCTCCTTGAAAGAAAATTTATAGTGAAATTTCAATAAGAGTCTTATGAGTGGACATTGGAAAGTGTTATTTGCTGGACTACTCTAAATTAATTTGTGTTTCTCTTTATTTTCCCTTTTTAAATTATTACTTAAGTGTGTTGTTGACATTTATTATTTTATATCATATTTTCATCTTTTATAAATTATTCTCATTAACATATTAATCTAATATTTATCTTATTTAAAAGCTATCAATGCTCAATTCAACCCTTCTAGGTGCCATTAAAGACTAACAACTAAGAAATATTAAATCTTTACATAATTCAAGAAAATCACCTTTTTTATATTATATAATTTTAACTCTTGTAAATGGAGAGTATTATGCAATTTAGACTCGTATGACTAGGACTATATAATGCATTTCATGCATAATATCATTTGATACATTAGCCAATGATAGGTTCGATCCATAATCCTTCGTTCAATCCACAATTATTCTTAATTAAGAATCTTATATGCACCATTCATGTCTTGCATAATGTAAGGGTCATGCCCTTTAGACAAGAACTTGTTTCATATAATGATTGGTCTTCACATTGTAAGACCTAAGTCCTTAACTTGAAAAGTCTTAGTCTTACGTGGTTGGTACTTCAAGTATCAAACCATTTTTCATCCCCTAGGCCTCTATTGAGCATTTAGGTCCCCCTTGGACCTAATACTTCCAAGTGATTGAGTACCATTTTTTGTTACATTGTTGACAAAAGACCATCATTCCTCTCTCTAAAATCTTAAGATAAGGTTAACTGCAGCAACTAGTCTTGAAAGCGTTCTAATTAACCAAAAATACCACTTTTTGTACTCCTTATCATCTAAGGAAAATGCTTGTAAAGGTCCTTGTATAAAGTCCCTGGTTATCTCTTGGTAAGCCAATATTACTTTATGTATGGAAAGTAAGAATATAATTGGACAAAACCAAGCTTCACTTAGTTCATATCTAGACATACTTTAATAATGTACATCTAGAATGTTAAAGCACGAAATGATTGAGCTACTTGGCCAACTCAATTGGAAAAATATTGTGTGTGGATGGTAATACAACTAATGTAGCACCCCCTTACCGAAGGGTACACACCAGGACGCCTGTAGGTTATTCCGGTACATATCCTATGATAAGGGAGAGCTACTTGCAATCACTACAATCACTCCACATGGCATCACATTAATTTTTAATAGTAAAGCATTAATAGAAAACCACAATATATATATTTTTTCAACTTCTTCCTCATTTCATTTCATCAAATCAAAGGTTTGTACATCCATCAGACTGTACTGTCTATACATACATCCAAAAGGCCTAATACAAAATGCTATATGAAGAAGAAAAGTAGCAAATCTATCTAGGCCATCCCAAAAGTCCCAGCTGACCGACCTGTGAGTCATGACTTCTCTCGCTAACACAATCTACACGGCTAGAAAAGTCCCTCTGAAGTTAGGAGTCTACTCTCGGTCCTGAAAAGTCAACGTTGCAATTTTGGTGATTTTTACGAACTCAGTGAAGTAACCATCATCGATGGTTCACTCAATTCATACAACACATTAACATACATTGATCACATATCACACACTTTTCACATAAGCAACACTTTTGTTTTCACGTAAGTATAAGGCATTTAGCCTTTCACTCAATCAAATGCATAAGGAATGCTCATGTGACACTTTTCCAATTATTACGGTGTTGTGACCGAGTTCCTGAACTGTCCCTTATAGGGCGTATTAAACATTGAGCCAGAGGCTCTAAATCACTATTGAGCTCGAGGCTCAATATACACTCATTGAGCTTTAAGCTCTAATCGATGGCTGCTCCGATCACAACTGTCATTATCTGATCATGCATTCATGAATGAAATGCATATGCCAAAATCACTTTGCATAAGGCACAATTAATCACATATGCCACACATAATCACATTATAGACAGGTAGGTCTCCAATTCACATACAAGTAGCACTTCCATAATACAATTTTCCAGTACACAATCATCGGACCTTCTGTCCAGAATCCAAAATCAACACATTCCATTCACAATCATCTATCATTCAAAGCATAATTTAAGCAAACAATAATTGAGAAAAACCATCTAGGTCACTCACCTATAGCTTCTGAAGCTAATGCCTAGAAGTCTCAGCAACGTCAGTGGGTTGACGTTCCAAATGTGCCTCTATAACAATTCAAATACACATACATTACAAATTGTACAATAAAAAATGTATAATAATGCACATGCAAGAATTTAAATGTGTACAATGCATGTTCGTGACAATCCTGGTACCAATCATAAATTTAACCTGAAATTTTACTGAAAATAATCAATTCACATTCTTTTATCGGTCCACTCATTTTAATTCAATCCCTCATTTCCAATTAATCTAAACAAATTCACTAAATCTTATGGAAAGGTAGATAAATGGCTTAGGAATCCGACGCTTCGAAAATCAAGTCAATTGGAGGTCGGATGGCCAAATTATAAGCAAAAGAAGGCAAAGGGTCGGATGGAAATAGTAAAATGGATGGTCGCACTCGCGACAGTCTCGCGACCGCTAGTCACACACTGAACGTGTGTGCTCGCGATCGCGAGCTCTCGCGCTCGTGAGGGGTGCCTAGCACGCTCGTCCTCGCGCTAGCGAGGAGGGCGCAATGCGCTCGCCCTCGCACTCGCGATCGCTCGCGCTCTCGAGGAGCGCGTTCGCACTCGTCTTTGCACCCGCGACCTTGACACACTCGCGAGGAGGCTCGCCCTCGTGAGGGCCTGCTTCACTGACTGCTCCGACTACCACTTTTGTTTCCTTTCCCACATGTTCTTCTTTCAAAATATATAACTTTTCACTCAGGTGTCTAAATTTGACAAATTTGGTATCAATAGAAAGATGACAAAAAGACCTACAATTTCCATGAGGACTCACAGACAAATTCCACCTCTATAAGGGTCAAAATTCACTTCAAAGTATCAGTCCTAAAAATCTCATCCTAAACAGTAACACAACTTCTAAAAATCATAAATTCCTATTCCATTCTTCAAAAATTCTATACTTTATATCAATGGAAAGATCAGAACACATTCTACAATACTCATAAAGAATTCAGAAACAAATTCTACCTCTAACTAAGTCAAAATCTCAATCAAAGTTTCTACCCTGTTACACATCACCTAAACCATATCCAAACTTCAAAAATTCATCACTTTAAATTGCTACATTCAAAAATAACATATTACACATCATTGAAAAGTTAAGACATTCCTATACAACTTTCAATAAGGCTACTTACTCCAATTCAAACCAAATCAATTCAGAATTTGCCCCACAACACAGTATCCATAAAACTTACACTTATGGGCATTTCTAAACACAAAGCATATTAATCTATGGCATAACATCTTAAAATCAACAGATCATAACTTT
>JANZXR010000008.1:11444650-11455549 GCA_027575705.1 Erythroxylum echinodendron
GAAAGATGATCAAAAATCCAAGGAGAACAAGGAAGAAGAGAGCTACGGAAATGGTGGAGAAAATTGCACTTAAGTCACAAAGAACTCAATAACAAGGAGAAGTATCGTGAATGACCAAAGAAGAGATGAGTTTTAATGAAACAAATGCATGTTGGCATGTTAGGCAAGTGACTTGTGTCACTTGCCACATGTCACACTCTAAACTCTTCACTTAGGTTCTTTCCAATACAATTCCAATTTCTCCCCAAATTTCCAATGGCTCAAATTAATATTTCCTAAGCTCATGTATCTAAATTTTCAGTGCCATTGGACAGTTATTTTTGCTATCGATAAACCATTATTCTACCACTCGATATTTTTCCAAGTCCAGAAATTACCCCGAAAATTTCCAAAAAATTTTCTAAAATTCACTAAAAATCGGAAAACCGAAATGACCCTCTCTAACATAATTTTTCATACACACAAATCATATTTTTCACAACAATCACATTTATTAACAAAAATGTCGGCAAATGTCATGAATGCATGTACAGTCTTTACATGTGCAAAATTCATTATTCACTGGCATGTGTATGCATGAATATGCCAAAGCAATTCTAAGCACTCTTAGCCCATTCCAAATTACTATTTTACCCTTCCCATTGATGAGGGGATGTT
Source organism: Erythroxylum echinodendron (assembly GCA_027575705.1). Classification (NCBI taxonomy): domain Eukaryota; kingdom Viridiplantae; phylum Streptophyta; class Magnoliopsida; order Malpighiales; family Erythroxylaceae; genus Erythroxylum; species Erythroxylum echinodendron. The sequence goes on from JANZXR010000008.1 coordinate 11,445,308, forward strand.
ACAACTACTCTAGAAAGTATAGGTTTCGTGAGGATATGCATTAAGATCAACATAAAAAAGAAAATTCTAGACTCTCTAAATTTGATCAAACTTGATCCGTTAGGTAACTTCGTGGAGGTTAAAATCCTAGTCATTTACCAATGGAGAACCTAAGAGTAAAGAAGAAACTACATAGAATGCTACAAATAGGATCTCTACTAAGGGAGACAGTGATGAATTAGTAAGTAAAATCAAGCTATGAAAAAGAAACAACAATGTTATCTCAAATTAAGAATTTGCCTCAGCCTATGCATAAGAGTGATGCTTATCAGACCTATAATCTAATCATAATTTGACAATAAGAAATGGATGAGACTCTTTTAAATGAATCATTTTATATTCACCATCCTCTTTGAATACTAGAGACTAGATGAGAAAGAGGTGATGACTACAGAGGAGCCTCTCTTTACAAACCAAGTAGGAGCTTACCCCAATGCTATCGATGATCCTCCATAAGAAGTTAATGAGGTAATTGTCACGGGCAAAGGATCCAAATTCACATAAATGTCAATGATGTTTGTAAGTGAAAAGAAAGTTAAGAGAGATAATTCTCCCTCTAAACTTCATTAGTGGGAATCTTAACTTAGAATATTAGGGGTCTCAATATCCCTAATAAGTAATAGATAGTACAAGACTACCTTAAATCATTAAAACATTTCATTTTTAGACTTCTAGAAAAAAAATCAAAGAATAAAGTTGTAATAAAATATAGTTATTTTAAACTAATTAGAAAATCATTATTGATTATAGAGCTCATCATTACGGTAGAATCGTTCTAGCTTACAATATTAACATAAATAAACTTGCTTACCACCTTATCATTGATTAAGTAATTCACATCTATGCTATTTTGAAAGCCATTAGAAGAGAGGTATGCTTCAGTTTTGTATATGTAGCCAATATCTCATTTCAAAGAAGCTCCAAGTGGAAATATTTGATGAACATTTCTTTAAGTATGAACTCTCTTTAGCTAATTATAGGTGATTTAAGTTGCACTTTATTAAACTTAAATTCTAAATGCAAATTGGGCTCTAATAATTTCTATAATAATTTCAAACATTGTGTAAGCCAACTTGAACTCATAAATCTTAACTATAAAGGAAACTCTTCACTTAGTGTAATAAAAAACAAGGGAAAGGGTTCTTTATAAGGAAACTTGACTGGGAACTTATAAATCAGAGGTGGCTAGTTGAATTCTAAGGTAACAAGGCCATTTCCAGTTCTCCTTTAACTTTAAACTATACCTAAGTGGACATCTATAGTCTAATAGTTCTTTATACTTAAGTAACTCCCTTTAGATTCTTTAATTTCTTGGTGAAGCATTAGGGATTTCAAGAAGTAGTTCTAATGGAAATTAACTTGCTAGTGGATGGATATGAATAATACAAGTACATTAAAAAGTTGAGGCAAGTTAAGGCAAGTTAAGGAGAATCTTAAAGCTTTGTATGGAGACCTTATTAGTGTAGATAATTTAGATATGAAAGTATGTAAGACAGCCTTTTCTAAAGTATAAAATAATATTCAAAATGATCCTTTGAATTTAAGCATCAAAGGAGATGAAAAAGCTACCTGGGGTAAATATATCACAACACTTCATGCTTACCACTCCTTTATAAGAGAAAATTAAAGGATTTTGTGGTTATCATAAGGTGATATAAATTAAGATTTTTTATCGAGCTATTCTAGGAAAGAGGAATGCTAATAAAATCATTAGTATACTACTAGATAATAGAACAATGATCTAAGCTTAAGAGGATATTACGAAACAAGTTTTAAGTCATTTCAAAAGCTCTTTGGGATCTAATTCAACCTACCATGCTTTAGTCACTAAGCTAAACCCTTTCACTTCTAAAGTTATTTCTAAAAGCTAAACTCCATAATTCATTCATTTCCTTCCCAACAAAATAATCAAAATGTAGCATTTGTATCAAATTAATAACCACACAAAGTCCAATAACTATCAAATAGATACAAAACTAGAAAACAAAATCATAAATATACTTGAACTCCCAAAAAAACCCTTACCAGTTATCGAGAAGAGGACAGAGCCATTAACCATAAAGGAGAAACGAGAAGATAGGTAGAGATAGAGATTGTCGAGAAAAGTGAACTAATTATAGATAAAGTATCGTAATGGAAAGGACACACCAAACACGAAAGCCTAAGGGAGGAAGTGGGGTGACTCTAACATAGAAATAAAGACAGGTTCATTTCTTAAAAAATCATTTGAAAACTTAACCTTATAATTTTAATTTATACAATTAAGAAATTTAAAGAGATAATAGTCATAAAAACTCAACTCACATTCATTTTAAAGTTAAAACCTTACATAGGTATAGTAGTAAAACATAATGATTTCAGAAAATTAAACTAAATAACCATCTTGATTAAGGGAATTAATAGACTTTGAATCTTATTAATTGAGATACCTTAAAGGAATTAAATTAAATTAAACAATTTGGATGTAAGTTGTGATGAGGATAATCTATACAGACCAAGTTTATTATGTGTTTCTAAACTTATAGAATTGAAATGATCAAATGCGATCATATAGGATTGTTTATATTTGTTAGTTCATGTCTATCTTGTATTCTACATGTACTTTATATACTACATATTAATGTAAGCTATAGTAAGTTGATATTATTCTTCATGTATAAAGTTTTCATGATATCAAAGATTCTCAAGGCCTGATAACCATTAGCTTTTATTTCTTTTTAATCATATGAGAACTGAAAACACATTAAATGAACAACTATCAAGCTTAGATTTTGAATACTATGGCGATTTACCATTTAATCCTAATTTAGAGACTTTGCCCATTTATTTAGAATTTTATAAACAAATGAAGTCAAAATCAGTAATGGAAAATTTTTTCAATCTCTCATACCAGATCTTCTTCTTGTTATTATAATCAGAATATCTTTAAATTAACTTATATCCTTCACATTTCTATCTCTTACAATAAATTGCTTTCCATTTGTTCTTTTACTAATGCAACTAATTTTTTTTTACTAAATTCTTTCTAGACCATTTTGATATTAAAGATAATCATATGAGAGAGTATTAAAGCCAACTCATCAATCTTCCAAACCTTCCACTTAAGCTATAATGGTGTATTCTCTCTCACCATGGCACTCTAGATTAGGTTATGCAATAATCAACAAGCATATATGATTGACTTGTAGCCCTTCATAGTTCTGTTTCCAAAGAAAACCTAACTATACGTTAGCTCCTAACTATACTTTGCAAGTATCTTAAATAAGTCATATCTTGGGTGTGACCCCAACCAGCAACCTATTAAAGACAATTATCTCCCATTATTGAACTCATTCCTTCGAATGAAGAAATTGTCTTATCTGGGGACTCATTTCATAAAAACCTAGGGACTTAGAATTAAATATATAGACCTTTTTATTTTAAATGGGTATGACACTTATTTCATTAAAGACTAAAGAAGAAAAAGGAAAGCAAATCTTAGGTGCTTCATAATTGATCGTATATAACACTATAAGAAACTTCATCCTTTTCATAATATGATTCACACAGTGACAACATCTTCTTTATGCCTCTTCTTTTCTAAGCTATTAGCTTATACTTTCCTATATTGGTTACCTTTCTATAAAGGGCACATACGTATCATCTTCTACTTACTTATGATTCATTAACTAGATTGGTTAGAATTGAAGTTTCTCAAGTTGAATGAAATTATAACTTGATTATTATGACATCCTCTATTACAAACTGGAAAATGTTTATGGATCAATCTTTTATGCCAATGACTTATGCTTGTTTAAATTGAACATATGCAATTTTTCATGTATATGACTTGCACTTGTTTAGAATCCATTATTTGTGTGGCACATTTAGTAGCAATATTGTGCCTATTTTCTGGCACAAATATGTTACAAATTATCTATTGTCATTTCTGTTTCGTGAAGAACTTATATACACAGACAAGGTTAGAATGACTATTATTGACTAGTTGTTTCTCTAGCAGTTATGACAAAGTGAAAAAACAAACTCAAAATTATTCTTGCAACAGACATTTTAAATTATAAAGTCTCTAAGCAAAGATGCTACTCTTGACTCTAGTCTTCTATACCACATATATTACTATGATTATTAATCCTAGCCTAACAATAAAACTAAGTCTCATAGTAATCATTCCCTAGCATATAATCTGTACATTATCCTTTATATTTGCATATATAGCACAAAAAATACATGAATTAATGTATGAAAATATTGCATGTACATTCAGCCAACACAGTCAACAATTTCAGCTAATTAACCCAATCATCATATATATACCTAAATATTGCATATATATATACCCTAAATATGCTTGTTACGAAAATATAGTATATATATATATATATATACCTAAATCAACACAGCTGACAGAAAGGAGAACCCAGATGGTGACGGACGGTGAGGTGAGGAGGGAGATGCAAATGGCGACGACAGCAAGGTACGACAACGAGAGGAGACGCACGACAATTTGGAGAGGAGATGTATGACAGGATGGCGCAGGAAGGAGAGGAGAGGACGGCGGGGGAAGCAGAGGAGACGCACGACTTGGGGAGAGGACAGAGACGGCTGAAAAAGGAAGAAGCAGAGGAGAAAGGAAGAAGAAAGGGTTGGGGTCCTTTAACCCCCGAACTGGAACGATGTTGTTTGATATTAAACCAAACAACGTCATTTTTGTTCTAAAATGATTACTTTTAATCTAACGACGGAACGAAAATACCGTCGGTACGCAAACAACACCGCGTAAAATTCACCGATGGAAATTATTCCGTAGATAAAATTCCGCTGCTGTTCAGTATCGGGAAGACTTTCCACCTGATTTAGCGACGGTTGCATAATTTTCGTCGTTATATTCCGTCAGAAAATTTACACGAATGTTTTCCTTCTACCTTTGCCGACGAAAATTTGGTTCGTCGCAAAATGAAAATTTTCACCACGGATTCACCAACAGATACTGAGTTTCCGTCGGTAATTACAGACAGAGTTTTGTCCGTCGGTAATATTCCATTGCTATCTTATATTTTTCTTGTAGTGAGATACCATTATTATTCTTATTTGACACCAAGATACATGATGTCAATTATTAGTATTCAATTTATGTGATTTGATATTGACTTGCAAGATACAGAAATTAATGTATTCTAAGTACCTAGATAAACTTGATAAACTTGGGTCCTTAGAAGTTATTCTTTAAACCTTTTTTAATCTATATCTTTTTTAGTTTACTTAATAAGCACTATTTCAAAAGGTAATTTCTTTTTATAAGCCTATTGTTAAGCTTTAAGCCTAAATCAACCTTATTAGGTATGTAATTGCCAGCCATCTGATGACAAGCCTAACCACCCAAGTCTCATCAGCAAAGTAAGGCTAAAAAATCCCGCCCAACTTCAAAATGATCCAATATACTTTAAAATAATTAAAAAGAATTTTTTATTAAATTAAAGTTTTAATCATCTAGTCTCACAAATAAATAGTTAATCCTTATAAGTAAGTTAAAATAATAAATTAACAACTAAAATAATAATTTTCAATCTAAGGCTCTTTAAACATAACTCCAGTATATATTTTTTTTTCACACTATGCCTCGATTTCCACGTTTCTCCCAGTTCTACTCACCTAAAATATAACATAGGGTAGTAAATGCTACATAGAAAAAATAATAAATAAATGAAAGTAAAACATTACTCCATTATCTCTATATGTGCAAATCCTTACATCCTATGTGTTTTTGGAACTACCTACACTTTTGTAACACCTATCAAGAGATAAACATACTATACAAACATCTTAGAACACATCACAATATAATACAATATATAAAGATTTCAATTATCAGACACAATGTCATATAAATGTCCCAAGATGAGCGTTAGTTAATTATCCTCAATAAAAGAACTTGTACACATTTAATTTGACCTAGATAACAAGCCCCAAATAATATAATGATATACAACACATTTTGACCCCAAATCATTTTTCCTAAACACTAGATTAGTACATATCCTAATCTAACATTCGACCATAAGCCTGACTTAGGGGTTATGCAATTCTTTCCAAACTTAAAGAATTTAATCACGATTAAGGATTTGAAACCCTTCACAACATTACTTGTTTACTTAATTGATATAGTAAATGCTCATATATCACCTAAGAACTTCTTTCTTGATCATACAATGCACTAAGGCTTCATAGCATGTTCACACACATATGATGGCAATAAAACTCTTTCAAAAGCTTCTAAGATTTGCTCTAGTTCCAAAAATTATTCTTACAACTCATTTAAGTTTATTTATATCCTAAATAACCAAATATACATGTTAGAGACATAAACTACTCTGTTATAACATCTAAAAACAATGACACTGTTCAACCTAATTATTAGCCGAGTCAACTAATCGAAAATAATACAATTAACCTAAATATCATCTTTTGTCTCAACATAAAACATTCAAACTCTATGAATTCTAACTTTTTAAAGTTTGATTGACCTAGCTATAATCCATATAGGCTGATCAAAGTCAAACTGAAACACAATATACACAGATCAAATACTTGCTAGGTCTACTTACACTCTAGTAGTAGTTGTAGTAAAAAAAATTAACGAGTGAACTTTAGAGTATCATATATAGGACAAAGCACTAGTCGTACATCTCCAATACTCCATCTCTTTAATCCAAAACCTAGCAAGAGGCCATCTTATGGAAATGGAGATAAAATAGTATGGTCTGATAAATTAAGGCATTATACCCAAATATGTTTGGAAAACAAAATTGTAATTTTTTGAGTCAAGTTTATTTTAGTTTTTAGTCCGTCATTAAAACATCTAGGGATATGATTTATCCAGTTGATTAATTAGCACTTTATAACTTTTCCTATTCCAATTAATGTATTTTAAACCCTTAACTGAAATCCTTTCTTAGAATTTCTTTTTCTTTGATTAAGCTTTATAAGATTCCGAACCCAATAATTTATTGGGGAGTTTTAAAAAAGAACTATCAAAATAAAACTTGCTTGCATCTCTAATTAATTTGATTTGTTTACAACGAAGTCAATATTTCCATCAAATGAAAACTGGTTTCGTCATCATCACGCTCATATTACTCCGAAATTGAACCTTAACAACAAAACAAAGTATGCTGGCGCCCGCATTTATTAGGATGCATATATTTTGAAGTGTTAACTAACTATCATGTTCTTCTCCATATCTTCAAGCTCCGTATAAGGCTCTAATACCTTGAATATCATCGGCATGCAAACCCTTGGTAGTTCCTGGTGCTATGCTAGGGTACATAATAGCCCCTTCAACTGAGCTATGCCCTAGCCCAAGAAGGTGTCCGATTTCATGCAAAGCCACCGTCTCCAAGTCGAATGTACCGGACGTCTGACTCACCGACCATCGCTCGGACGCATCATAGTGGAACAGCCCACTAGTTGGTGCAGAAGCGTGAGCTATAGTCCCACCAGGACCGTCGAAAGGGGCCCCATCTCCATGGTCACCACTCTGAAAACTTATCTTCAGATTAGCATTTCCGTAATCTTGGGCCCTTGTAAACCTGAAATGTGTGTTGGCTTGCCATGTTCGAAATGCTCTATCAACTGCGGTCATGGCTTCTGTTGGTGTACCTTGGAGGAACCCATAAGTGAGACTGTACTGATTCGAAGGCCATCTTCTATTTCCTGGAAAGAATGAGTAGTAAGCAGTGGTGTGGAATGAGCTATGGCCTCGACGGTGATCATGTTTCTTGCTAACTCGCATCCAGTTGGTGCCGTTAATGATATCTGCTACCCCACATCTAGGTGTCATCATCTTCGATACGGTTTCCGAATCTAGAATTCCAGATGCATTCAAATGGTAATTCTGCTGGTAAACTTTGAGAGCTCGTTCCAGCAGATAGTCGAAATCATCGTCGGTAGCATAAGAATTGCTCGTGGAGTTCTTAAAGCTTAGATAACCGAAATGTTCAAGGTAATTCCTGAGCTTGTGAATGTCCTTGAGCTTGTCACCTTTATGACATCCTTTAAGATGGTTCAGGAAGTCAAATGGTGATGATTTAGTATCAGTTTCGTGGGCTAAAGTAGTTTGATATAGGAGAGCAAGGAGAGCAAAGAGAAAAGCTATGAATGCCATTATCGATCGCTAAGCAACAGGGTGAGTAAGTACTTTTAGTTCGATTTTTGATGTGGGGTGCCATCTTGTGTTTTGAGTTTTATTTATAGATTAACTTGTTTAGGGAAGTTTATGTTTGTACGACTTGGTCCCATGTGAAAAGAGTTTACTTGGTCTCCCGAGTTTGAGTGGTCAACTATAGACATATTTGAAAGTTAAATCATTCAGTTAAGCAAATCCATAAGAGCACTAGTTTTCCTCGTTTATACATTGTTGTTACAACCCTGATTGAATTGTCCCTGCAATGAACTCATCTTATAATTGGATATATCTATTAGTGGTTATCACTAATATAAATAGTAAAATAGGATTATTTTAATAAAAGAAAATATTTTATCGCTACGACTAAATGTAAGTGAAGAAATAAATTAATTAAAGCACATAATTATTATAGTTCGGCTGATGTTTGACCTAGTCTACAAATGAGGAAATAGATTCCTTTTATCATTATGAGAAAGATAATATAAGTATGACAATATTAATAACTTTCTCAATCTCTCAAAGATTTTATTTTATAACTCCCTTTTTAAAGTATTTATAGTTTAGGGTTAGAAGTTTAATTATAGTAAAACTTCTTTTTTTTTTAGAACTTTAAATTCACTTAAACTTATTTTCACATATACCTAACGACATTAAAGCTCTATTCTCAAAAATGCCTAAGATTGTAAATTTCTATTTCTATCAAAATTTGAGGCATTTCTCACAATTCTCTAATGTTTAATAAATAATTACTTCCTACCATACGTTTCTTAAGGGTTTCAAGCAATGTGAACATTCATCAAGTCTAAGAAATGCTTAAACTAAGTTTCTACAGACAATATTTTTATCAACATGACAGTTGTATTATTCGAGGTATGAACCTTTTTGAATGTGATTTTACTAGATTCAGTTAATTTTCAATCTTACGAAACCTTACTTCCTTCGCTATGGCCCCTATATCTTTACCTTTCTCTTAAATCTTTCTTAATCCTTTAAAAGATAGTTGCATGCTCATCACTTATGGTAACAGGATAAACAACCGAGCCTCTCCAATTATATATCTTTAGCTGCCTAATAGACCATCTCGTTTTGTACTTAACTGTATAATACTAATGTTTGCTTCAAGATATTGTTTGACAGTACTATTCTGTTCGATAACGCTGCGTTTGGTTACTGTCTCCTGTGTGCGGAGACGGAACGAGACGGAAATTTGGAGACGGAACAGAACAAAAATTGGAGACAGTAAGATGTTTAGTTGTGGTGGACAAAACAAGAAAAATTGTCCCCGTCCCGAGGACAGAAATGTGTTTGGTTGCAGGGGACAGAACATAAAAACAGTGTCAATGACGAAAATGTCCCTGAGTATTGTATGATTGAAAATATATCTTGAATTGATTATTTAAGAATTGTATCAATATTTCTTACAAATGTATTTGGAATTATGTAATTACCATTAGGTAATTACAATATCATTAATTAATAAGAACAGAAGTAACTAAATTATTTGTAGTACTTAATTAATTACATTATATTTAAGTAACATATTATTATTAATGAAACTATAAGGAATTAAAAATTGATGAGTAATTAATGAATAGATTAAATAATTAAAATATAAATAGCCAGTAATTAAAATATTTGAATGAATTAAGTAAAACAAATTGAATAATTATTTAAAATTTGATAATGAATGAATTAATAACAAAATAATGAATGACATTTGATGATATTTAAAAAAGATATTCGGAGTCATTAATTAAAATGTTTGAATTAATTAAAAATAACAATATCATGAATTAATTATTTAATGCAGTTGTACGAAATGAATTTTATACAATTTAGTAACTTAAATTATTATTATTATTGAATTACATTACATTACATTATGTTTATTTCAATAATAATTAGGCATAATGTAAATATTATAAGAAAATAATGAATTACAAGCTAATTAATTAAATTAATATTATTACTTAATAGGTTTGAAATAATCGTACAAGTGAGAAATTGTAACACATAATAAT
>JANZXR010000008.1:11461315-11471354 GCA_027575705.1 Erythroxylum echinodendron
AGGAAGGAAGAAGAAGAAATGTGGGTGGGTGGGAGGCGAGGGGTGGGGGGCAGCTCTGTTCATCACAAAGACGATGAATCACTGATGGAACTCACATTCCGTCGGTGTTCCATCTGTGATTAAATTTCACTGCGTCTTCTTCAATCAAACGATGACATTTTATTTATTAAATAGCCGACATTTGCTGACGGACGTTATATTCCATCGGTATTTAAATTTTCTAATTATATCACCGCCTCTTCTTATCGGCTTACTGCTATATTTTGCGACGAAAACAAAAATTTCATCAGTAAAGTTAATTAAATGTATACTGACAGAACAAATTACGTCGGTATATAACAGGAGTTGAACCACTTTTACCGAAGATATGTGTTTCGTCAGTAACTGTTCGAAGCTACTTAATTGCGGAAGTCATTCCCGCAATTATTGCCGACGGTGGTGGCTAACCCGTTGGTAAACTTATAAACAACTTTTCCGATGGATAGCATTCCATCGGTGAATAGGGTTCACCAATCCAAACATTACCGACAGAAGAGTGTCTGTCGGCATATATCTGAAGCAATTAAAATGCGGGAAGCATTCCTGCAATTTTTGCCGATGCCAAAGGTCGTGTCGTCGCTATATGTCATCGAAGATTTTGCACAAAATTCATTCCCTCCAGTATTGCTGACGGTAATATATTTCCGTCGCTATATATGAATAGTAAAATACATTAACCGACGATTTGTTATTTTCTGTCGGTAAATAGCTACGGTTTTTCGTCCATCGGGAAATGTCCATCTTTAATTCATGATCTTCTTGTAGTGCTTTAGTAGCCCTATCCATAGCCCTATCCAGTGTTATATATTCTATTTTTGTTATAGACAATTAAACTATAGATAGTAACGTTAAATTTTGCAAATAGTCCCCCTTAAAAGAGTAAAAAATACCCTGTAGTATACCTCTTATTATCTAAATCTCCTAAATAGTTTGCATCCACATATTCCACAATTAAAGGATCACCTTGTCAACTAATAAACACAATTCTTTTGTCATACCCTCAAGTGTAGAAATATCCATTTGGTTGTTTCTCAATGTGGTCTTCCAAATTACAATATGGACGTAATGACCTCAATAATAACAGGAGCCGAATCTAGCCTCATACAAACTATTGCAAACTTTAAACATTCAATAACTTTAGCATATAGTATCTTAGACATATAATTGACCTCTGTATCTATTTTTCAAAATTGAACTCTGAAAAGTCTGAAGTGATTTGGCGATAGAGTTCTCATACATTTAGCCTTACTCATTCTAATTTTTTCCAAACTTTTGAAGTGTCAAACACATGGGATTTCACAAAATTTCTGCATGAAAACATGCTCTTTGCGGGTAATTACAGCTGACGAATCATGACAAGTTCTTCACAAATCAGGTTCACAAGTTATGTAGGAATGGGAATTAATGAATTGACATCGGTTAAAGAAAAGCGAAGTAGAATAAGTAGCATAAATGATGGAGTGACATTGAACATAATTTTTTGCTCTATAGAGTCTTTGCATTTAACATTTTGGCTAGGAGCTACTAATTAATTTGAAAAATTGAATAAATTCTAAAGAAAATTATTTGCTGCATTTACTAAAAACAAACAAATCTCCAAAATTATGGAAAACCCCTTTAACAAGAACATGGACAAAGGCCAACATTTTTCACTCTCTTGGTTCCAATTATCTTTTAAAATGGGAATAAATATTATTTAAAAATAGTTGTAAATTAAGCATTTAAATAAATGTTTTAAAATTTGGGCTGGACAATGAACCGATCAAATGAAAGGTTTAAGGTTTAAAGGTTCAATTAGTATTAAACTGCTAAAAATTAATATATAATAAATAAGAAATAAAATTTATAAAAGTAAGTAAAAATTAAATATTTGATTGAAATAAAAAATAAACTAATGTCTATTATTATATAATGAACTAATAATAAATAAATATGAGTCTAATATAAAAGTTAAATAACTATACAAATCAAAATTGTATTTCTGAAGGAAGTTGTGTCTCATCATTGTCAAAAGCTCCAAATTATCTAACGCTATCTAGAGACTCGTAAATTATGCTTTCATCCAAAGAATTTGCATCAACTTTTTCTACTGCTTTCAAATAAATTAATTACAAATTAGTAATGTATGAAATTATTCTCGCTTGTAAATTTGTAATATATTATATTTTTAACTTAAATATGATCAAAATAAGATATGAACTGACATCAATAGATGTTTAATTCATTGTGAAAAATGCATTATCTTCATAAACCACTTTTTTAAGTGTATTATAATCAAGATCAGGGGATGGTTCTTCTTCTTTGATCAAAAAATCAGTATGTTCAATACAATTAATATCAACTAGATCATACGTTCTCTTTTTACTAAGCACTATGAATCTATAATATAGGGATTATAAAGTCAATAATAAAAATAAAATTAATAAAATAAAAACACAACTATAAAAGACTGTACCTGCTCTTCATTCTCAGATTATAAGTAACGTAAACAAGGTCATTAAATCTTTGATGTTCCAAACGATTTCGTTTCTTTGTATGAATACGTTCAAAAACACATTCGTAACCTGATATAGAAGCTATTTAACTAAGTAATCTAATATTAAGTTTTTTCAATATTGGAGTATTATTACCGAATAATTTCTACCATTCATCTATATTTTAAATTAATAGTTATGAAAAATAAAATATAAATTATTAATAAGTAAATAATGAATTAAAAGTATAAAAACTTACTAGGCTGCATTTTTCATCATAATTTATCTCTTTGCTGATGATTAAGAAAAACTCTTTAAACCTTCAAGGTACAATTTAATTTCATTTATCGCTTGTGATTGCTCTTCAATAAAAAAAATACCTTTTTATTTAATCACATCAAACAGATCGCACAACATATTATTTGTACATGTTGCTAAATGGATTGAGAAATAAGTTACTAAGTGGATCCTTTGAGTAAGATGCTTATCCCATCATCGGCCAATAATATCTATATAAGGCTTGTACAATTTCTCTTTTCCTTTAAAAAGATTTATAATTGTTTTGTGAGCTCTATACATATCATCATATATATAACCCAAAGATGGCTTCTCATCTAAGTCAACAAACCTCAACAACTTATAATCAGAGCCACAATGTTCGTAATGATCAAGCAAGCATCCCAAAATTTATTATCTAAAACAATAGCACAAACTTCTTTCCTTTTTTCACTCTTTGATAACTTATGATTTGAAAATTATTTATTTTATGTCCATAAATACTTTTCAAAGTAATAAATGTAGTTGCAAACTTGGTAGGAGTAGGACGCACTATCTTAACCCAATTTTCTTGCTTTCTTAACCATGAGAAACATGTGATATGATTATACACAAAAATTGTGATCTTAGATGCGCATGAAGCAAAACTAGAAATATGGTCCATACTACCAATATCTTTTGAAATAATATTTATACAATAAGCAGCGCATGGAGACCAATAAATATACCCATACTTTGATTGTGATAAGTACCCAACTGATACGTAATTAGTTGCATTATCTATAACAAAATGCAAAATACTCTTTGGTCCAACCCACTCGACAATTTCAGAAAATAATTCAGATAAAGCATTAGCACTTTTTACCATATCAAAAGCATCAACAAACTTGATAAAAGTTGTTCCAATATTTTAATAAACTAAGAAAATAATTAAGGTTTTTTGTCTTTGATTAGTCCACTCATCTGCCATAATATTGCATCCTGTTGATTCCCAACTAGACTTATATATGTCCACAATTAACTGACTTTTTTTTAAAATCTTGAAGCAAAGGCACATACATCTCATAATAAGAAGATACCTTAAATCTTGGACCTATCAATGTTGTAGTATCTATTGCTTCTTGAAAATATGGTGAATTTAAAGAATTTAAAACGAATACATGAATGATAGAACCATCTAACCCATATTTTTTTACATCGTAAAGTAACATCCTTATCAACCAAAACACTTTTTAGATTAGGTTAAGTATCTGAAGTAGTTCTTGGAGAAAAATAAGAATCTATGTCGATAGTAGCTTTCCTTTTTCTTTTATCTAATACTTGTGGTGCTTCATCATCTCCAAATGATATATCATGAGCCTCTTTATTTTCCTTTTTCTTTTTTACTTATTGCTGCAAATAATTTCCAATCATATCATGTACTTTAAATGATACTTTTTTGCATGAAGCAATGTTACCCTTAACACTAGTAAGATGTTCTTTCATTCTATAAATTCAACCTCCTTTAAATATTCCCATCAGATGCTTGAGAAGAAAAATAATTCCATGCTAGATCGGACTTACCTTGAGTAGAGGATGCGATATTCATCTAATTTTTTCTGATGATTCCATATTCTCCATTATGATTTAACCTAAAAAGTATTAGAAAAAGTGGGTATTCTATCATCAGGGAAAAAGTCTCCTACTTAAATAATTCTCATCATCAGTTGTAATAGAGAATGACATTCACAAGCATAAAATTGTTCTTTAGGATACCCTTTTTCAACAATTTATGAACCTTATCTCATTGACTATGGAAAATTGTAAATATAGGTCCAAAAAAGTGAAGACAAAATAATGAAAACTCTTTGTCATCTTCTAGAACTAGAGATTAGTATAATTATGTATGCATGAAGTTATGCTATTGATATGTTCATTTGTATCTGATAACTTATCTTTGCTTTAGAAAAGGTTTTGTCAGTATGGAAGTAAAGTAATCACTTAAACTACATCAGAGTGGGCAAATAAAAATAAGAATATGGCCAAAGAAAAATGAGAATGATTACATTTTGAATATTTAGTGTCATTTTAACATCTTTTATTATTGCACTCTTCTTGTCGCATACTAAACAAGTGGGGAAATTATCAAAAGGACACCTTTAAATCCTAAGAGTTCCAATCCTATTAAAATTGGTCATTTGCCAATATCAAAACTTCCATTTTAGATCATATTTATTCTCTTTGAATGATGTTCATAAAACTGAAGTGATGTTTTGTAATGGTTTCAGATATACAAATGAAGATGGAAGCAAAATATAAGCACATAAATTACATCCTAAGTTTAAAGGAAAAATAAGGCAGCCAAGCAAAGCTAAAGAAAATGGAATACGGGAAGAGAAAAGATTAACCCTAGAGGTCTTCTTAGGCAGTATAATATCAAAGTTATAAAGCAAGCAAAGCTCAGAGACAGGACCAAGTATATACTTGTTAAACTTATTTGGTAACCATCAATAACTTTCAATCACTGAAAATAAAAGAAAACATACAAATCTCTAAAGCGAGGTTTTGAAAACTCTAAATTCCTAAATCCTTCCACTTAAACATACTAAAACAAAAAATTCCATTGAAACTGAAACTTTTAAAAGCAACAACAACTGATATGGAAAATGAAATGTACCATAACTAGATGAAGTGAATATAAAACAATACCAGTAAGCAAACCGAAGTGGGAAGATCTTAAAAAAGCTAATTTTACACATATTAAGCAGATGGTAAAAGAAGAGAGAAGTGGGTGTCACATGATTATGTGAAACACAGAGAAAAATAAAACAACCTCCAATAGTTGTGATCGTGCATATGTGCACTCAATCCTATTTAGGTAATGGAAAAGTTAATAGCAACTAAAAACTCAAAGTCATTCAACAACATGATATTTATGAACATACAAGGAACAATGGATCAAATGCAAAAACAACAAGAAACGATAATCAATTTGAAAAAGCAAAAGTCAAGTTAAAACCATCACAAACTACATATATATAGAAACCAACAGCAGAATGGTGACCATACATATACACAGAAACAAACCAACAGCAAAATGATACTCACTTATTAAACTTTGCTCCAACAAATAGCTATATTATATCGCTAAAGTATTTTCAATTTTGGTGTTTTAAATCAAAAAATTCAATACTTCAAAGAGTATATATAACACAACTATCAAAAATAGATATTGAAATGAAATAAAGTTCTAACTGTTACAAAAAACTAATTAATCAATAAGTATGAATGAACAAGAAATCTAAATGAAGCGATTACCTTATCCTTATCTCCTTATCTATGATCTCTTAGCAAATTGAAACTTGAATAACACAGAACAAATTGGAACTCTATAGAAACTTGGCAACTAGAATCACCATTTCACTTCAAAATCTATTCATCAAATCTCAAATTTTTTTGCTCCTCCATCCATCTACTCAATAGCAGTAGCACCAAAATGGAAAAAAAGCAGTACCCCTTCAAAATAAAAAATAGAAAGGCCAAATTTAAGAGAAAATACAATAATAATAACAACTAACAAATAGAAAGGTTTTGTTTAGAATAAACATTTCATGACTGACAGTGAAATAAACCAAAACCTAAGCCTAAGGAACATGGGATGGATGTAGAGACAATAACTTCAATGACAATGCTTAGTCGCAGAGGAAGTAAGAGATCGAAGTTGCTTCAATAAGCTCGTTATCTCATCCCAGCTACGTGTGTTAGAGGACAAAACTCTTCTTATTGCAAAGGAACTAAACCAACAAAGGAAACATCCAATTTTCTATTCTTTTCTCCACCTTTACAAAAATGGACAACCAAAAAAAAGGAAAAATGATAACTTCCTCATACCTAGGACTCTCTCCGTCTCCAATCAGAGAGTGAGACTTCTCCTTATCCCCAAATTGATCGTTAGACCTCAATTCGTTGGGTGCTCTGTTAAGAATGACTTTTTTTAATGGGTTCATGAGGATTCCATATTTTAGCGCAAATTTCAAGAGGGATTTTGATTTGAGCAAGAAATAAGGGAACTGTAAAAGAAGAAACTAATTAGGGGAAGCAAAAAGAGGGGCGCAAGAAGATTGAGTTCGTAAAAGAAGAAAAAGTGAAGTTCATGTTTCAATAATTTTTGTATATTGACTAAATGGTTAGACCGGTTTGCTAAAAAATCGTACGGTTCTCTGATAAACTAGTTAGTTTTTAGACACAGAGGTTATTAAATGAATCCAAACTAGATAACTAGCCAATTCAAATTATTCTCTGAAGAAATAACAGGTCCAGTTTAGTTTTTAAAACATTGATTTAAACATTAATTTTGGTATAAAATTTACTAATATATGGACAAATCTCACTGGTTAACTATGAGATCATGCATGTACAAGATCTGAACAGAGAGATATCCTTTTTTCCTCTATAAATATTCAAGCACAAATGATCATATAATATCTCGCACTTGATTGTGATACGTAATGAGTTGCATCTTACTTACAGTAAATTTCTTATTAACAAGAGAAAATTTAATTAAATTGACCAAGGTTTTAAAACTGGACCGGACTCACCGGTTCGACCGAAAAAAGTTTGAACCGGCCAGTGGTCAGGTTCGGTTTTACCTAATAACCTTTCTGAATTAAAACCAACTGGTTTATCAGTGAACCGGACGGTTTTTTTGAACCCGTTCAACTAATCTTGTCAAAACTGTTAACAAACGCTGTTTTCTTGTTCATTTTATCGAATATTTTGTTCCCAATCACATTCTTCTCGTTCTCTTCTCAGTAGTGCTCTATCTTATTAATTAATATCTTTCAACTAGATCATCTTGCTTTTACTTCAAATTTCTAGGTTCAAATAAGAGTATGAAATCTTTTCTCCATTTACGCTTTATATCTATCTTTGTTATGAGTTCTTCTTAAAAAGTTGCAAGATCGAGCTTTAAGTGTTCGCGATACATCTATGAGATCTGCTTGTGTGTTTGGGTTTTAGGATCTTTGAACCATTGCGTGCTTCTCTTCTATTAGTTGGTAAATAAACTGGCTTCTATAAGATGTGTTCCTTTTTTTTAGAAACGTGAGATTTGTTAGTTTGTAAAGCATTTATGGAAGGTTTCCCTGCTTTGATTGAACATTAAAGTTGCCTTTTCTTTTTTCTAGGTACTACTCTCAATACTGAGATGGGTTACTGAGTTCTTGATTGGATCAGGGTGTTTTATGTCATTTGTGGGTGTTTGCGTTCTGATTTCGATCGTTTCAAGCTTAAGTTAGTTGTTTACGTTCAATCTTTGAATTTGTTTTGCAACGTTATCGAGCTTGTTACTGCTTTCTCTGGAAAAAACAGATGGAAAGATTACATTGAGCTTCCTGTATTTTAGTTCCAACTCAGAGTGGTACTTAAACGGATAAGGTTCAAGCTTGAGTTTCAATATATTGTTGTTATATATTTCCACTCGCATTAGAGTCTTGGTATTAAGCAAACCTCCTGGTCCTTTGGCTGCAAGCAAGTAATCTTTATTACAGTATCTCCTTGTGGAATCAGGAAATACACAAGTGATGCTCTTTGTTCTCCAGGTCCTGCATAAATTTTTGGCATTTTTGATTGGGACAATTACTGTGTCAGTAACATATTTAAGTTAAAATTACACAGGATTATAAGTTTATAATTGAGGATAATTTCATATATTACTAATTTAAAATTTATTTTAATACAGTAGAAGAAGTCGATGCAAATATTTTAGATGAAAGCGTAGTTTACGAATCCTTAAATAACATTGGATAATTTAGAACTTTTGACGATGATGAGACATAACTTCCTTCAGAAATACAATTTTAATTTTTATTGTCATTTTAAGTTTTATATTAAACTCATATTTATTTATTATTAGTTCATTATATAATAATAGACATTGATGCATTTTTTATTTCAATCAAATATTTTATTTTTACTTATTCTTATAAGTTTTATTTCTTATTTTTATATACCGATTTTATAGCGGTTCACTACTGGTTGAACATCTAAACCTTAAACCTTTCTTTCGACCGGTTCAATGTCTGGTCCAGTTTTTAAAACATTGAAATTTATCATCTAATAATCTTAATCATAAAAAAATTCAACCAGTTAAGCTAGTTCAACTGCAAAAACTTTAAATCATCTAACTTTTTGGCTTGACTTTTAACTTTTCAATTCGATTTACTTTAATAACTTTTATTGTTAAAAATTGAGCAATTAATTAATTAACCAGTCAATTTTTATTAATTAATAAGTTCTTTTAAACTAAAATAAATTAATTATTTTTATTTGACAATCTCTTTTTTTGATTAAACTTCAAATTTTTGGATGGGTAAAAACAATCTCTTTTAATCATGTTTCAAATTTCTTAATTTTATTCAAATTTTAACCAATTTTATAATGATCTAATATTAGTTGAATATTTTAAATCTTAAATCTCTTATATTACTGATTTAAATTGCGGTCTAGTTTTTAAAATATTGAAAAAAAAGCACAAAGATAAAAGGTAGAGAAATGGATTTCACAACATTATTTTCTCAATTGATTATTGTAAACTTAAATTATTTATAGTAAAGTAGTAATTGATATTAATAATTAATTCAGTTAATTATAAATAAAAAGGAGCATATTGTTAACGAAAAGTTTCCTCCTGCACTTTCATTCTAAAAAGCTACATAAGGTGAGGTTTTAAATTTTCTGAACTTGCCATGTGTACAAGAGCTCCCCAAGTGATCCAATGAGACAAGTTGGACATATATTGGCTTCGGCTGTACAACAGAGGGCTTTGTTAATTGAAAGCATTATTGTATTTTGACACTAGTTTTTGCTGAAAACAAACCCAACACACCCAAGCTCAGTTCATTAAGTATATATACTAAGGATGAAGGGGATGGACGACCACGGAATTCATCTCCTTCGTCCGTTTAATCTGACGGTCATTACCCCATATGTCGCATATATTTAGCTTTTTCTTGTGTTTCTCTCTGTCTCATTTCTCATTTCTCATTTCTCTCTTTTTTCTCTCTCTCTGTATCTGACACCCAGTTCTTTGATAATTATCATATGTCATATGTTTGCTTCTTATAGTTTCTTCAAACAGCCTAGGAGGTTGTTCTTGAGGTTGAGGAGATCTCTGCTATGAATAAATCTCTCGTTTCACAGGGAGTTTTTATTATGTCTATGTCTACAGGTGGGTAACGGCGGCTTTGTTTATAGCATGCCTCTGCCTACAG
>JANZXR010000008.1:11471454-11487310 GCA_027575705.1 Erythroxylum echinodendron
TAAAGGTAACCTTCTTAGCTTGAGAAAAGGTGGACCACAGAGTTCTACAATTTGAAAAAGAATTAGCTAAAAACCAAACAAAATCCTACAAATTGAAATCGAGGAAGAATAATGTAAGGTGGAACGTACATACTCTAAATGAGATTCAAAGAGTTTAGTATCAAGTTTGCACTTCGATCTCTTGCTTGATCTCAACGTATGTGAAGAAAAAGCTTCCGTTTTACTTATCCTCTTCCTTGAACGGGCTCCAACATGATCCTCCTTTATAATAACAATGTCTGCTTCTTCTGCACGTTCTCCTCCCTTCCTCCTCATCATCTTTTTTTCTTTCTCGTTAAAGGCGGTCGCGCTGGTTGTGAGTCCTTCGTTCTCTCAGAAAGTAAAACGAAAGAAAATGAGCGGAAGCGGAACCAAATAAAGAAGACGAAGCGACAGTAATTAATATTGTACACAAGACAATGTATATATTTATTACATATACACATATATTAATTAATATGATATCATCTTATATCTCATTTTTGGTTGTGTCTCTCTTTGCTTCTTTCTGCGTCTCATTTTTCTGTCTTCCGTCTTGCGTCTCATTTCTGACTTTCGCCTGATTTCTGTTTTGCCTCTCATTTTCTTCGTGCGTCGCCAAACGGAAAGTAAGACGAAAACCCTACACTAACCGTTTCTTCAAACATCAAGGAAGACTGAGACAAAACGGAAGTCAAATTAAGAGCAACTACACACTGCTATTATAATCTTTTAATTAATTAAATAAATTATATCATTATTAAGCTAAAAATGTTAATAATAAAATAGTAAGCAAGCTTATTATACATAAATTTAAACTGACTCTTATATATACATATATTAATTAATATATATACTTGTTATTATTAGCCTTCCTCTCATTTTCCTTTTGTCTTATGTTTAAATAATAATTAATTTAAAATTTTCAGTTTATAATAAACCTAATAGTAAAATATTTGACATTTTTATATTCTATCTTTTATATTTTCAATATAATATATTTAAATGTTCCTTATAAAATTTTCCTAAGATATTTAAATTTCTTATTTTTTAAAAACTATATTAACCGGGCATTATTACTCGGAAGTATTGCTGCGTACTCTGCTAGTAACTTCATATTCTCCACAAAACCCACCGTCAGGAGCAAAATTAACTCGTCCAAGATTCCCACTAAGACTATTCTCGGTCTCCTCCGATCACCGAGTCATTCACACTTTTTCTTGTCGACTTTGATCAGTAAGTTCTGATTCAGAACACATTACTCTCGAACTCTCCCCAACGGCCAATGAAAGAAAAACATCCCACCATGACCGACGACGACCACGACCAACGTCACCACCACCACAACCGACCACACCGGCTCTCACTCCCTCCCCGGTCCGCCACTTTCAACTCCACTTCGACTGCCGCGTCCTCCAGACCCTACCCGTCAAATCCGGCCACAACTCCAACGCCAACTCCGTCGAAACACCGTCTTTCCTCATCCCTCTCCTTTCCCTCCAGAACTCTACCGCCCTCAGCAGTCGCCTCTTCAAAATCATCACTGTCATTTCTCTTCCTCCTCCTCTTCTCTCTGCGCTCGCTGTACTCTCTCCTCCCCTTTTTACGATCATCCCCTTCGTTCTCTCTGTTTCCTTTTTCTTTCCTCGTTTCTCTCTTGTCCTTCCTTCTCTCTCTAGCCTTCTCTCTTCTCTCTTCTCCGTCCCCTAAAACCCCTTTTCACTTCAAAAACCCTAAGCAACCCATTTTCTCTATTTCTTCAATTTCCCCTTCTCAACACAGGCTTTTTCTCTGGAAATCGATCTTGCTCGCTGTTGTCTTCCTTCTCAGATTTCAAGCGCTCAGGTATTGTGGTACTGCAGCTATGATTCTTGCTGAATTGTCTGGAAACGTCGCTGCTCGATGTTTTTCCGAGAGGAGGAAGCGGAATGTGGGCGTGAATCGAACGGGGGCTGGTATCGGTGATAAGACTTATGGCTTTTTGGCGCTCTTAGTTGGGTTGTTCTTGTTATCGTTGAGTTGGGATCGGATTGATTGCTTTCCGCTATCGACCTCGTTTGTCGAAAAATATGGGGTTTCTGTGTTTCCTAGGGAGCGTTGTGTAAGAATTTGGCCTATGCTGTTACCGTTTTTGTCTGGGTTCTTGGGGTGTTACGAGTCTGTGTCGATGAATTGGGGAACAATTAGGCAATTGGGCCAAAAAAGGGTTCGGTTGATTTCTCTGTTTTATACTACTGTTTTGCTGTTTATTCCTGCCGCTGTGAGTTTTGCATTGTTGGAGCGAAGTGATGATGATGTGTCCATGTGGAACTTGGGTTGGCCTTTGGCTAATACCGTTGTTTTTGGAGTGCTTTTATCTGAGAATTACGGTGATGTAAAGCAAGTGAATGCTAACGATTTCCAGAGGGAGTTTTTGGTTACCTTTGTTTGCACAATTGTTTTGGAGCTGTTTTATTTCCCTGAGCTTTCACTTTGGGGGATTTTGTTAAGTGGAGTCTTGCTGTATATTGCTGTTAGGAAGTTGGATCCTGTTTATTCAAGTTATATTGAATTGGGTTTGGAATCATCCGAGTCATTTAGTTCTTTGATAGTAAAGCCTATCCGCCATATTTTAAGTGAGAGAAAGTCTCGAAAGATTGCTCTTTTTCTTATGATTAACACAGGTTATATGATTGTGGAATTTGTGGCTGGGTTCATGAGTAACAGTCTTGGATTAATATCAGATGCTTGTCATATGTTGTTTGATTGTGCTGCTTTGGCAATTGGTCTTTATGCTTCCTACATTTCACGATTGCCAGCGAATTCTCAGTTTAACTTTGGGCGTGGGAGGTTTGAGGTACTTTCTGGATATGTTAATGCTGTTTTCTTGGTTCTTGTTGGTGCACTGATTGTGGTGGAGTCGTTTGAGAGGATTTTGGACCCTCAGGAGATATCAACTAGTAGTTTGTTGGCAGTTTCAGTTGGGGGACTTGTGGTGAATATTATTGGTTTGGTCTTCTTTCATGAGGAGCATCATCATGCTCATGGTGGTTCTGGATCATGCTCTCATTCTCAATCACATACTCATTCTCATTCTGATTCTCATACACAGTTCCACTCCCACTCTCACTGTCACCAGCATCATCATCATCATTCACATAGTCATGTTGCTCATCGAAAGGATCATGAAGAAATCTCTGTTTCACATGACTGCCATAAAAATTCAACAACTGACCATGATGATCACAAGCACAGTGATAATCACCTAAACTGTGCTAATCATTTTCATGATCACGATGATCACTCTAACCATCATAAAGCCCATGAGCATTATAATCATGGTGATGCTTCCAAGTATGTCAAAGGAAGCTTAATCCATATTCATGCCAATCCTCAACAGGCGGATCACAAAAGTGATTTTTCCTCTGGAAGCAGTAGTTTACAACAATCAAAAGTGGCATCTAATGAGAAGAGAAAAGAAAAGCACCACCATCTTCACATTGACCACAACATGGAGGGAATCTTTTTGCATATTCTTGCGGACACTATGGGAAGTGTTGGAGTTGTTATATCGACTCTTTTAATTAAGTACAAAGGATGGCTTGTTGCTGACCCTGCTTGCTCAATATTCATTTCTGTTTTGATTATATCTTCTGTCATTCCATTACTTAGGAATTCTGCTGAGATTTTGCTGCAGAGAGTTCCACGGGCTCATGAGAAGGAGATAAAAGAAGCAGTAAATGATGTTATGAAGATAGATGGAGTGCGTGGTATTCAGAACTTTCATGTTTGGAGTTTAACTAACACGGATGTCATTGGGACTTTGCATCTTCTTGTTTCAGTAGAAGCTGACAAACCTTCTTTAAAGGCACTTGTTTCACATATATTTCTAGATGCTGGAGTCAAAGATTTGACCGTTCAAGTGGAATGTGTCAAGTAGATATTACAGTCAAGGTTGACCAATTACACTATATTTGGGGAAAAGGAGCCTCTCACCTTAATCACTGGTACCTGTTTCTTACACCAATACTCGTGGATTTAATTGCATTTTGCCGTGTGGCGCCAAAGAAGATGGGTTTCATCCAGCACTGTGCTACTGTTTGCCGTTTTCCTCTTCCGGGTTCATGAATGCACTACTGAACATGCATTCCATCAGTTGACCAATGTCGAAAGAAGCATATGGTCATTTTAACATCCTAATCCTTTATTTGCCCGGTAGAAAATCCAGAAATTTATGTATTTGCGTAATGCTACTGGAGCGTGGTGACGGGGATGAATGGATGTAAGGAAAGACAAAGGAACAGAAAGAATTGCTCCGAGTCTAGAAACATATTGTCTTTGTGCATGACGGTAACTTCCAAATGATTAGTTTTTAGAAGTGTAAGTTATAATTCAAGCACAAATTTTGCGTGCTTTTCCGTTCCATGAAGTTGAATCAACTTTAATTTTAATGTCATTTTTTCCCAACGAAAGCAAATTTCTGAGATTATGTCAAAATCATCCAACGAGAAGCTTGTGACGCAAACAACCAAGTAATGGCGCATGTGCATATGTTTTTACTTTTATAATTGAAAATTCACCCATGGTTCATCCTTATTTCAAAATTTAAAAATTTAAAGTTTCTTGAATGATAGTAATTTTCGAGTTTAGATCGCAAATTAAAACATCATTTGTAAGGTAAGGTGGGGTTTATAATGGGCTAAGTTGGGTCAAATCCTCCGAGGCTTGCATGGAAAAAAGTTTTATTCTGAACTCTTAAGTCTAGTTTAGAATTGATAAAATTAGCCCAAATTGATTTGAGCGTTACATTAGATTGGAGTTTGGGTTTAACAGTAAGTATGAATTTTGGCCCGAACCTTTCATAAGGCAATTTGAGTTTAGCTTAAAATTTGGTCGAATTTGAATAATCTAAACCTAAGTTCAAGTCCGTTTGGAGCATTAAAAATGACTTCATTTTTATCTTAAATTATTGACAAAACATTGTTATTTTAAGTTAGGTCCATTAACAAGTACAAGTTTGGTCTTAATTTTGGTCAATCCAAACTTGACTTATTAACTTTAGGTCGAATATAGATTATGCCAACTCAGATTATTATGTCTATTTGAAAGGCCTATTAGAACAACCCAAATGTTCATTTCAAAATGATATTTTTAATTAAAATTTCAAAATTACACATCTTGATCTTTAAATTAAAAAAGGTAAAATTTAATTAAATTTAAACTAATCCTTAATTTCATGATCACTCGAATTCTTACTAATTTATTTAAAGAGATTTGTTAAATTAAAGATTAATTAAACTTGAATGCTCGAATTTAAGTTTAAACTTAATCCATACTCGAATTAAATTAAATATAAATAGTCGAATTTGAATTCGAGCATAACTAATCTGGATTTAATATATTGTCTTTGACTTAAAATAGGTCGAATCAATACTAAGCTAATTTGTAATCTCTATTTAAGGGCTTGAATTAATGGGTTAGATTTAACGCGTCTAATTACACCAGCAGATTAAGCCTTTGGAGTCCACTAGTCTCGTGTATGAAATCCCAGGACAACTTTGTATTATAACCTTTTGATTAGCAATTTTTTGCTTCTTACAATTCCCGATTCCAAACAAACCATAAAACTACAAGCCTTCGGGCCATTGATAAAAAAATAAATATAAAAAGAAGAAAAGATACTTTTAAGTAACGTAAAGCAAAATATTATAAAAAAAAGGATAAAAACTTAGAATAGCTATATTTAAAAGAAATAAGAAAAAAAATAAAGAGTTACCGAATGTCAACATAATTATTGTAAAGAAAAAGGATATTATGCTAATAAATATCTTAAAAGATTTAATAAAAATAAAATTGAAATAGATGATGAAATAAATAAAATGATATATTTTATTAAAATTAATACTTTTAAAGGATGCTCTTTTTAAAGAAAGCATTTTTATAATAACACATGCAGATTTGAAGAAACTTCAAATTTTGAAATAAATAAGTGAAATAAAAGAATCTTTCAATACCTAGGTTAATAATCAAATAATACATAATATATTAGAAATATCTAAAACACATGAAGATTACATTTAAGAAGTTCTTATTAATGAAAAAATGCTTAAAAAGATTCAATTATTTCATAAAATATTATTTGATATTATTATACAACAAATACATTTCAAAACTTCTTGTAGTCATTAGATAATAGTTAATAGAATTCAAAATGCTTATGTAGATCTACCCCGATCACATTCCTCACATAACCTAGTATGGTACGAGATAGAAAGAAAAAAATGATCTTCTTTAAAGGCAACCAAAAATAGAAAATATTCTAGAAAATAAGTATTAACATATAAAAACTATCAGAGATGGACTAGAATTAGTAAAATAGAAGATAAAGAAAAATTACTCTGATAACCTATTACAATTTTCAGATAAAAATGCTTGGTATAATTTTCAAATAAAAATAGCGAAGAAGCAAACTTAGAAATGAAAGATAAACAAAAAATTATTAGAATTCTATGAGATATAATTTAAAAGATCAGGAATAATTTAAAAAATAACTTCTTGAACTAAAAAAATTAAAGATAATTAGGCCTAATAAATATCTTCATTCTTCCCCAACTTTTTTTGGTTAGAAACCATGCAGAATTAATTAGAAATAAAGCTAGAATGGTAGTGAATTATAAAAAGTAAACCACATTATAATTTTATTGTGTTTTTATCTTTTTAGACACTTATTCATGCTTTTCTTTTGACGTGTGGAGCGATCTCAATTACAATGATGTATTTCTAAAATAATTGAGGGGTTGTGAGCTCCCTATTCTATTTAGGGTGTTCTAATCCTGTTTCGTTTAATCTGATTCACATATTTATGTATATTCTACTTAAATGTATGGATGAGATTTAATAGAACAGAATACCCCATTTTTAATTGAGAGCTCTCAGTTAATTCTTGAATCATTACAAGTAGGCATAAAAATCATGTTATATTGCAGTTGCAAAAGAAAATGCCCAAAAGGGTTCTCGATTCTTCTCAGTAGGCACTCAAGTACATTTTCAATCTATATATCTTTTTTCTTTTCTTTCATATGTCAGTTGGATGTATCATCTTGATGCACCAAACAAATGTCAACCACTACGTTGGTTGTAACTTCTACATCATGGTCATAGTACTGTGATATGGGCAAAAGGTCCTGATTCTTTTTAAGAATGAAACATAAGCACATAATAAATGCTGAATGTTATCATCTGTTACATATCTACTTCCGTTTCCAAACCTGAAGAGGCTATGTTGTTCTAGGTCATATAGACGCTTATTAAAGAACAAAAGCATCTTAAGAATAATGGCTACAACACTACAAACATGAATCGTAGGCCAAGGAAATTTTTCTTCGAATTTGAGCTTAAATTATCGGCTAAAGTTCCATCTAATATTTGGGTCTTTTTGCGTTCATGTCTGAAATGCAACATCTTCAGTTTTTATTCTGTACTAAGCCCGATTCTTCTTGTAAATTCATTAACTAAGCATCCAGGCGTCCACAATCTAGGGCCCTACCAAGCATGGAAACAGATCAATTCAAACCTGGAGGATACTAAAATAAAGAGGTTTTACATGTGGTGTAGAAGAAATTAACTTATATAGGAACAAAGTCTCAGTCCATGTGATGGCTAATCTACTTGAAGAAGGCATAAGAGCTATGTTTTTTTTTTCCTTTTCTTTTTTGAACCCAAATTGTATATTAATTAACAAATATTTACATAGCGATAATGCTTACGACTGATTCTTAAGCATATCTTTGTAACAGGAGAATAAAACATTCAGCTAGGAGGAAATACAAAATATAGAGCCTGGGTTGAGACTTTTGATTTAGGGTAACTAGTTCTTTGGCAAAGTTATTCTGACCAATATTTACAAGTAAACCTTTAAGCACTACAATTTCAAGTTGTCCTTCTTTAGTTTTCATGTTGTACTTGAGTAGGCATTGTTTTGAAACTCGGGTTAACTTCACCAATAATGACAAATTTACTTTGAGCACTATTGTTTAGGTAAATAGAGTGTGAACGATTGTACTGAAAAATCACACGCGGTAAATTTCCAAGAAAGATTGGAGGGATTCACAAACGATCCCATTTAAAACTCAATCTACTATACACAATTTTCCTAAACATGTAATTTAATAGCACACTAATTCACCACAACTATACCCGACAATAGCTATTAAATAGACAAATAAAGAATATCAGAACTTAACAAGGTTCAGCCAATTATTCCTACTTCCTTGGACACTACTAAATTTATATTTCACTATTTTCAAGTAAAAATACAAGTGTGATACTACAAAAGGAGAAAAGGAATTTGGTCTTATGAAAAGACAAGTTTGGGATGATTTAACTAAGGAGGGGAGGCTCCTTTTATGGTTTTAGAAACCTCCACCATTCTCACACATTTTCGATTTGAGATTATGGAATAAGCCATAATATTTGACCATTAACAATTATCCACCTTAGCCAATTCCACTTTTTCGAATCTCTCACAAAGCTCATCTTTAGTAGTGTCTTCAAAATGCGTTTTACAGTGCCCATATTCAATTTTCAGCAATATTGATCAAGTCCAAATAACGTTGAAACTTGATCACAATCACCACCTTTGTTGACATATCAGCAGGATTCTTAGTAGCCTTAATCTTCTGGATTGCTACTCCACCTTCTTCCAAAACCTCTCTTACAAAATGATAACGAACATCGATATTATTTGTTCTTGCATGGTAAACCTGGTTCTTTGCTAAAAAGATAGAACTCTAATTATCACAGTGCACTTTGATGTGCTTCTGTTGAACCCATAACTCACCAAGCAATTCTTGAAGCCAAATTACCTCCTTCACAGCCTCTATAGCTACCATATACTCTACCTCTGTAATCAATAAAGCAACTGTTGACTGTGAAATAGACCTCTAAGTGACTGGTGCCTTTCCAAAAGTAAACACATAACCAGTAGTTGATCGACATTTATCTAAATCACCAGCATAGTCAGAATCACAATATTTAACTATACATTGTTTGTCTTGTTTATTCTGCTAAAATACCAAGCCAACATTTATGGTGTTCAGAATGTACTATAGAATTCATTTCACAGCTTGCCATTGTTCCTTTCGAGGATCATGCATATCCCTGCTCACAACCCTAATTGCTTATGAAATGTTGGGCCTTGTACACACTGGCATATGTCAAGCTACTAACTGCATTTGCATACGTTATTTTAGTCATGTACTCTCGTTCTACTTCTTTCTTTGGAGATAAAGCTGCACTGAGCTTTATATGAGAAACGAGCAGAGTACTAACCAGTTTTGACTTTTCATTCATGCCAAAACATTATAGTACCTTTTCAAATATTTCTTTTTTGTCAAACACAGTCTCCCCAACTTTTTGTCTCTACTTATCTCCAAGCTGAGAATTTTTTTGGCTTCACCCAGATCCTTTATTTCAAATTCCTGATTCAACTGAATCTTCAATCTCTTAATTTCTCTTTGATTATTTGAAGCTATCAACATATCATCAACATAAGGGAGAAGATAGATGTAAGATCTATCTTGTAGCTTACAAAAATACACATAGTGATCGTATTTGCGTTTTGTATACTTTTTCCCCATCTTAAACTTGTCAAATCACTTGTACCACTATCTCGGAGATTGCTTAAATCTGTACAATGATATTTCAAGCTTGCACACCATATTCTCTTTTCCAGCAACTTTAAAACCTTTGGGCTAATTCATATAGATTTTCTCCTCTAAGTCTCCATATAAAAATGCAGCTTTTACATCCAATTGAACTAGTTCCATATCAAACTGTGCTACCAAAGCCAACAAAATTTGAATGGAGGAATGTTTTACAATTGGATAGTAAACTTCATTATAATCAATTCCCTCTGTCTGAGCATAGCCTTTGGCCACTAGCCTTGCTTTGTAGCGAACATTTGAAAACGATCTAGAAAGCGGGTTGAATAGATCTTTTAATCTTTTCGCAAAATGCTACAAAACAGAGAATTAAAACACACGAAATAAATAAAACAAATCCAAATGTAAAAGAGTAGAGAAGAGAGACAAACACAATGTTTATATAGGTTTAGTGCTAAGACTTACGTCCTCTACCTAAGCTCCCACTTAGGATTTTGTTAAAGCTCTTTACTATACACTTTTTAGTTCAGTGTGAACTCTTCCAATCAACTTGACTTCCGACTCCAGCTACACCTTACAGTTGATTTGTTTTCCGGCACAAATCCTACCTTTCAAGCGATTCTTCTCTAATCACTCAGCTTGCAATAATAACAATGATAGAAATGATGTAGTAAAGCTCAGTACAGCTAAAAACAATTAGAATATGCTAAGAAGCAAATTGAGAGCAATGTGAGGATAATTTTGAACTATAGCAAATATGCTTCACTTTGGACTTGTGTAATCAATCCTCTGAAGTGAAGTCCTTTATTTGCAGGCTTCAAGATGTTTATAGACATTGTAGAACTCTCCTAGCCGTTGTAGAACGCTCCTAGCCCTTGTATGAAGATTTTCTCCCGTTTGAAATCAATTGACAAAGTCAAATTTTGATCAGCTATAACTGATAGTTGACTAGTCGGTGTGTAATAGTCGACTAGTACATTATAGTCAACTTGCTTTCCAAGTGTTAGTTGACAATCACAAACGTTTTTCATGAAACTTTCAGCTCCGCTCTTCGAATAGTCAGCTAATAGCATGATAGTCGACTAGTCTATTTATCCAACTAACAGAACTGATTGATGATAGTCGACTTGCAACGTGATAGTCGACTTGTCCAGTTCTCCAATTGATAGATCTCATAAAATCTCCAATCTTTGATTCTTGAGATACTTATTTGAATTCTTCATGCAAGATCTTCTAATCACTTGCACGTTGTTTAAATCTGATACTCATTATTACAATCTTGATCTTCTAATTTTCATCTGACTTATAATTCATCAACAACATGATAGTCAACTTGTGCTAGCATTAGTTGACTAGTGTTACTTCTCATCAACTTCATTTTAATCCAATTAACCTGCACTTATTTCTTAACCATTTCTTTAAGTTTTATTATTATCAAAACATAGAAGGATTTAATTTGTCAACTTCCATTGGTCCAAGAATCTCCCCCTTTTTGATAATGACAAAACATTTAGAAATTGTTTAAGAAATTAAAAACAAAGAAAAAATTGATCAAGGTTTTTATGCCTTGTCTTTTTGGTTAGATTGTCTCCTCCTTAATCAATAAATCAATGAACTCAACATAATCAATGAATCCAACAATAATATTTCAATTCACAATTGTAATCCACCAAAATTCCAAAATTTTTTTTAATCGAAATCAAAAAATTGTATAACTCCTTTTCTCCATTTTATACCACAATTTTATAACTTCTTTTCCTTTTTTTTTCCTCATTTTCTCCCCCTTTTTGTCATAATCAAATAAAGGTATAGAACATACATTATAAGGAACATAATGTTTTTGAGGAAGAAACCAAACATTTACAAATAATGTTAAACAAGAAACATAGTCTTAAGCTCTCAAATAATAAAAGATAAAACAACATGGATAAGCTTTCAAGAAATGTTGGTCTAGGTCAAAACGCAATAACCATCAAGATGGAGAAGCATCATCATGCCTACAACCGAATTTATCAAATATTTTCTTGATGCTTTTCTCCGAGCGAATGAGAATCCTTTGTTGAAGATCCAGTCGAACATTTACTTTTTCGATTTGATCTCGAATTTCTTGAAGTTCTTCTCGAGATACTTCACTTCGCCTTACATTGCTTGGTCTTGCATTACTAGGCCGTTCACTTGCTCTTTTTGAACGTTGTCGTTTGGTCACTTGTTGCTCACTTTCTAATGTTAACCCTTGCTTCTCCACATGATAGGCATACACCTAACCCTGTTCATTAGTTTTAACCAACTTCATACTTCTTATGTTATAAAGTGTAAACCTCCAACTTTATGGGTATGGGTAATGTTCATAAGAGCTCAAATTACACCATTGTGACCTCAAGATAGCAGTGATCAATGCTCCATAAGGCATTCCTTTATGCTTAGTTGTTTTTCCTCTAAGCTCTCCTCTCAACAAATTTGCCTTCCTCTTCATCATTTGAATGATCAAACTCGGAAATTTTATTTTCCTACCTTCTTTCAAATGCCAAATAATTTCCTTATCCAAAGAGGTAATGTGATTGTTGCTTGCCTTATTAGGATAGATAACTCTATTTATGGCATAATGCAACAACTTATAGTTTAATGGCAAA
This sequence comes from Erythroxylum echinodendron, assembly GCA_027575705.1. Classification (NCBI taxonomy): domain Eukaryota; kingdom Viridiplantae; phylum Streptophyta; class Magnoliopsida; order Malpighiales; family Erythroxylaceae; genus Erythroxylum; species Erythroxylum echinodendron. The sequence continues at coordinate 11,483,744 of JANZXR010000008.1, forward strand.
TCCATTACCTCATATGGCGTGGAGTGATCAATACAAATTCTCCCAAGTAATTCATCACCTTTCCGTTCATCATAACTAAAATTCTCTTCTGCTTCCTCATCCGTATCACCATCCTCATGTCTCAAAATATTTGAATCAAGCAATGATGCTTTAGGCCTAACTCCTCCTTTAGGCAATTTAAACCAAATACACAAATTCTCTTTACAAATAAAAATTTCTTTTCCTTGAATATTTGATTTCAAAATAACACCACTATCAACATTGCTCCTAATAACAACCAAATTAGCATAAAAACTCTCTCACCAAATGCTCATAAATATTATCCTTGTAACCCAAAAAATCTCTTAAGCCAAGACTCTTAATTTCATCAAATAACTCCATAAATTCACTATGGTCAAGCTCAACCCAATCAAATCTCATAGAAGAAAGTATAACTTCAGATTTTAATACCTTATAGTAAAGATTTTGAGCTTCCATTGAGTTGAATCTTAGTTCAAGAACTTCATTCTCCCTTTCAACTCTCCCCTTGATGAAGACCCTCTAACTTGAGGTTGTTGAGTGTTGGGTACGGTTTCTGCTTGTTTTCCTTTTCCACTACCTTTCGTTCGAGCCATTTTGAAGGATTTGAGAGATTTTGGTAGAAGAAGAGTGGTTTTGCGTAAGTTAGGGTTTTGGGTGTCGAAAAAGAGATTTCCAAAAAAGAAAGAGATGATTTGATGAATTGAAGAATGGGTTTTGTGTCATTGAAAGAGGATTGAAGATGGGAAGTGTTGATTTGAAGAGATTTGAAGAAAGTAGTCAACTAAGATGGGAGAATTTGAACGTTGAAGGAAAAGAGTTTTCGGAGATTTTGGGAAAGATTGGGTATTTTAAAGACATGTGATGACCGATAGTCAACTAGTATGATATTAGTCGGCTGGTTTGGGAAAGCAGTAGCCTTTGGTCTGTGTATTAGTTGACTAAAAGAGTATTACTCGACTTGTATAAATAAAAATTATGGGAACAATCAGGTATAAGAATTGTAGTCAACTAACATGAAAATAGTCGACTAGTCGAGGACTATTAGTCGACTAAGACTATAATATTCGACTAAAATGTCTCTAAAACACTTAATCAATTTATCTCATGTTGCAATAGTCAACATGAAAATCAAAATTACTCGACTATTACATCAACATCAGTCGACTTAGACTCTAATTAGTCGACTGGAATATTTCTAAAATCCAGATGAATCACTTTATAACCTAAATATAAATCATGTTGATATATTCTCTGATGGAATTGCATATTCACCTAATAATTTGATCATTTTATTGTGAAAGTGTATGCAAATAATTTCAATCATCCAATTGAATTCAAATCACACATACCAAGTTTCAATTTAATATTCACAAACACATCTTCTTTAAGTGGTTTAGTAAATATATCTGCCAATTGATCACTTGTAGAGACATGTTTCAAACAAATATAACCTTTCAAATAATGATCACGTATGAAATGATGTCTAATCTCAATATGTTTTATTTTACTATGCAAAATTGGATTTTTACTCAAACAAATTTCACTTGTATTATCACAATAGATTGGAACATTTTTAACAATAATGTCATAATCAAGTCATTGATGTTTAAGCCAAAGAACTTGTGCACATGCAAATTAACAATATAAGTATTTCTATGTCTCAAGGTAATGAAAGCAACATTTCCATCTTTTTTAACCAAGCAATGAGATGATTCAAATTTCACATTAAAATCCATATCACATAATTGAGAAAAACTGAGTAAATTATGTTTCAAACCATCAATAAGTAGAAAATTGTCAATGGTATGCAAAGGTTCCTTACCCACTTTACTAATACCAATGACTTTACCTTTATTGTTGTCTCCAAATGTGACAAATCCTTGATTCTTTGGTTTGATTTTTACAAACAAGCTCTTGTCTCCACTCATATGCCTTGCACATCCACTATCAATGTACTTGTGGAATTTCATTCCTTGTTTGTATCTATAAGAGAGACATTCTTTCTTCTTATTAGTACCCAAGCCATTTTGGGTCCATTTTGGTTAGTCATATAAACCATATTAGGAAGTTTAGTTCCTTTTACCACCCAAACTTTCTTCACACTAATACGTCTCCTATTTTTGCATGCAATTTCCATATGACCATCTCTTAAGCATTTAACACATTTAGCAACTTCTCCATCTTTAGTAAATTTAGAAATCAAAGAACAATCTCTGTCAAAGGAGTCATATCCTAAACCATGCTTAGAAATTGAATATCTTTATAAAGACAACATCTTTTCAAATTTATCATTTCCATTTGCAAACTTTCCAACCACATACGAAAACTCTCTTCTAAGTCTATCAAGTTCACAAGTCAAGTTTTCTTTTTCAACATTGCATGTAGAGTGATCTTTCTTAATGCATTCTAAGTCATCAATTGTTTCAAGCAAATCATTATTTTCAGCTTCAAGATCTCTTAACCTCTTTCTCAATTTCTTTTGATGTTAATAGCTTCTTCAAAATCAATTTGTAATGCAATAAATGAATCCCCAAGATCTTTATCAATGATCATTACCTCATCCTCATCATCACTTAACAAGGAACTATTTTCCATAAGAGCCAAGTTTCTCTCATCATTGCTTAGGTATGCTTCCTCATCATCACTCCAAGTGGCTACAAGACTAGCTTTCTTCTTTCCTTTGTCATACTTGTCATTTTTCTAGAACTTTGAGGAAAAGGATGAGCTTTTGCACTCTCTAGCATGACGTCCTCTTTTTCCACATTTCCAGTACTCTTCATTGCTCTTCTTTTTTTCATAGCTTTTGGTCCTTCTTTCAGGGTGTTCTTCTTTCTTTCTTCATTTCTTCCACTACGTAATTCCTTCTTCCTATTTTTGAGTAGACCTTTGAACATTCTCAAGTTTCTAGCATAAAGTGCTAGTTTTTCATCTTCTTCCTCTTCATCTAACTCTTCATCACTTTCATCAAGAGAAGACACATTAGCTTTTAAAACAATTCATTTTTGTGACTTACCTCTTCCTCCTCTTGATTTGAGAATGATCTCATAGTCTATGAATGATCCCACCAAGGCATTGAATTCAAATCTGTTGAGATCTTTAGACTTCATAATGGCTATGACTTGTGAGTCCCATTCTTTTAGGAATGAAAGAAGAATCTTTTTCACCTTCTCATATCCATCATGTGCTTTCCAAGGTTGCCTAATCCATTGATACTTTTTACAAAACGATCAAGCATAGTTGAAATAGACTCACCTTCCTTCATGACAAACAGTTTATAATCATGGAGAAGCATGTTGATCTCTGTTTCTCAAACTTGGTTGGTCCCTTTGTGAGTGATGCATAGCCTCTGCCACATTTCTTGATCACTAATGCAAGAGTTTAATCTATTTCTCTCCTCAACGGTGAGAGCTCAATATATCAACTTAATGGATTTTGTGTTGATGTAGGCTTTCTTCCAATCATTGTCATCATATTCCAACTTCACTCGTATTCCTTAACTAGTTACTGGCTGTGCCTTGTGGTTAGGAAGGTATAATTCTAACGTCA
>JANZXR010000008.1:11487410-11515439 GCA_027575705.1 Erythroxylum echinodendron
TCCCTCAAAAACATCATGATTTATACCTAATCGCAACAAAAATAAAATTAATCCCCAACATATAGTAAGAAGAAAAACCGGGGTCCAACAGTTTAGCCCTCAACACAAAAGAACATAAATAGAACAACAAGAACAGAAAGAAGGAGCTTTACATTCAGCCACTCTTGGAAACCCTAAAAGGGGAGAAAAAGAAGAGAGAGAGAAAAGAAGAAGAGGAAGGAGGAGGAAAGAGGAAGAAGAAGTGGATCCGATGCTGTTGTTTCTCAGATCAGGTGGTATCCCGAGGCCATTGTGTACTTGATTTGTCCAATCTAAGTCCTATTTTCTCTTCATTTCCTTTTTCATTTCAATGTATAAATTTGAGATAGATTGTATGGAAATGGATTTCAGGTTATTTATAATGTTCTAAACTCTCTTTCAGGATTTTGCGTTGAGTTAATGTTGATTTAGTTATTTTTGCTTTTATTGTTTTGGGTGTGTGATTAATTAATATAATTGCATGTTTCGGTAACAAATCGAGAGGATGAGCCAAATAAAAATGATTAGATCAAATTAATAAGAGTTAGGTGATCTAATTGACCAGTTAATCAATCTAGTTGGTAGTTTCATAGAGAGAAATTTTGTGCGAGACTTGATTATTTATTAGAGAGCTTTAGAACTAATTAAAATTGTGGGCAATTTATGAATTGAGAGCTTGTAAGTTCCATAATTCTATTAGGGTTTACAATTTAGGGTTTAATGGTTATAACTCGAGAGAGAGTAATTAACCCTACGATCATTTATAACTAACACCCAGTGAACACTTCAATGGCTAGATTAGCATTAATGACAGGTAAAATCCCTTTTCTCATAACTTGATTAACTCTCTTGACAGATTTCCATTTTGACCTGTGTGACTACTCAGTTTAATTCTGTTTTAATGAAATTTTCACTTTACAATTCTTGAATCAAATTCTTGTATTTACCATATGATTTGGTCATTTGAATTTTTTCCCATAAGAGCATCCTTGAAAGAAGACAAGCCTTTATACCATTCACTTATCTCATTGGCAAGGCCATATCTTTCTCTTCAAATCCTCATATGATCTTCTTCCATACTAGTATCAGATGTTTTACTCTCTTAAAGGATTTGAGTGTATTGGGGAAGCTTAAAATTGTGTAGGTGGGTTGACCATAGGAGAGTCGACACTGAAATGGGGATAAGTAGTGCATGATAGAAATGTTGAGACAACAACATATGATAAAAGGTAGTTGCCCATTATTGGGCAATTTTGTACACATTTTAGATATGTAAACAACATTTAGACCAACTGATGAAAGATGCCTTCCCTTAATTATCATTTTCCTCATTTACATGATTCTCTCAATTTATGTCTCCAAATTCACCTTTTATTCGTATATCATGCAAGAATTATTCAAACCTATGGTTAGCAAAAGTGGGATAATAATTCCTTATACTTTTGAATCTTATTGAATAATTAATTGAAAATTGAATAGTTCGAAAAGATAATTATATTCTTTTATTACAGAAATTAATACATTAAACTTCATAAGATCTAAATTTGATATTAAGTTCTAAAAATAAAAAATATATTTAAATAAGAAATAAATTGTGTTTTTTAATTTTATAAAAATTGGCAATTTTTAGTGTTTTAAACAAAATGCATTTGGAAATTAAATTTGACATACTTCAAGCTAATTTTTTAAAATAAAAATTCTCCACTCTTATTTATTAAAATCTAGATTTATAGGTTGATATAATTTTAATCGACTTATATTCTAGATAAAATAATTAAAATTTAAATTTTAGAGTTACATTTATGAAAGGGTTTTAGCTATTTTATCCTAAACTAATATCATAGATGTGCTTAATTGAAATCAGTGGGATGTTATAAGATTGTTATTAGTTGTTATTTTGGAAACATTACAAATGCTTTGTTTTATATATATCTTAGTGAGAGTAAGGTTTACCCTTTTGTAGTTAGGAAACAATTTCAGTAAGACAGGTGGTTAAATATGATTCATCTTCTCCTGGCCTAAGTAGTTGTTATAACTCTCTATTGAAAATTAATAAAATAAAAAATTTTGATGTCATTATTTGGTAGTTATTAGTTTTCATCATTGTTATAAATAATAAAATAATTTTATATAAAATAGTAATTTGTATTTAGTAGTGATAGATACTAATAGGTAACAAATGACGGTCATATAGTTAGTTCCTTAAAGAAAATACAAGTTTGCTGCAAAAATTTTTTATCTCCTTCTTATCTTTTTGGATTTCTCTATTCTCTGTATTATGTCGAGTTTCTTAGATATTCAAAATTTTCCATGTAATATTATTGGTATAAGAGTAATTAAGTCTCTGGCTAAGGAAGTATGGCGAAAAGGACTAGAAGCCATGATTTCAAATGATTTAAGAGTACTAAAGAAGCCCATGCAAGAAGTGACAAAAGTATCAAAAGGTAATAGGATTTCATGATCATGAGCTTAAGGAATTAAAGATGTTGTTCAGCCATTTTTGGTAGAATCAAAGAAAACTTACTTCTTATATTTTTGTGACAGTGAATCGTCTAATCCTATAACTCAAAATCATGTACCAAATGTAATAGCCAGTTTTCAAAACTTACTGAGGGTTTGAATGTTAGACTTTTGAGTCATATTATTTTAGAATTTATAAGGTGCATTTCATTCACATGCATAACATGAGCATATAAGGTGCATTTCATTCACATGCATAACATGAGCATATACATACATGAATGTTGATTTAGAAACATTGCAAAAATAGTATATGCACTCAATTGACATATTTCGGAGTATGAAAAGTTTAAAATGAATATGATATGATTGTGTATTGTTTATATCTTGAATTTTAGTTTGATGGAATATAATTAGTAATTTGGAGTTAATTATTTCAATTGGAAGAGTGATGAATTAAAATGTACGTTTAGTCTAGGAAAAATGTCAAGTGGTAAGACAAGTTGATACATGAAAAATTAGGATGACTAAGCCCATAAAATGAGCGACATTTAGCATAGAAAATCAAATGACTAATGGCAATAGTGATTGAGTGACAAATGGACTAGGATTTTTATGACATTTGGTAGCCATATAAGAGAACATGTAGCTTATCTCCTTGGATGACATATGTCCTTTCAAAACAAAGACACCTTGCATCAAAAGGCTTAAACAAATGCAGAGTCACTCATCTTTCTTGGAGTTTCTGCTGCAAGCTTTCTTCTCCTTTCCTCTCACCACTGAAACACCCACACCCTCACATCTCTGTGTTTTGCCTACATTTATGTTCAATTACCGCACCAAAATCCATGCTTTTGCGCTTCATAAGGATAGTTATGGAACTAGATCATTGTTGTACTTATTGCTATCTTTTGATCTTTGCTGAAAACCATTCTACTTCCACCTTGTTCTTGGAATTATGCTTACATAAATGGAAGGCTAGTTTAGCTTGATAATTGAGGAGGCAATTGAGCTGATCAAGTAAGTGAAAGATCGATCTCTTATGACATATAGTAATAGAACTTATTAATGATTGAATTGGAGATGGATTGATTGTGATATTTAAGTGAAATGAGTGCTAGAAAATGATGCATGAATGATAATTTCTGTTCTGTTTTTACATGCGTGAAAGACAATAGTTTATAAGCTACTAAATGAATGATTTTAAGTTAGAATTAGAGATGAATTTGATAAGGAGTTGAAGTATAATTAAGGTATACTTAAGGTATAATTAATAGACTGTTATGAAGGTGTTTTGAATTCAGTATGAAGGTGTATGAATTTGGAAAATTGAGGGAAATTAGATAGTGCACTTCAGGGCACTCTTCCTAAGATCGTAGGAAGATCCCCCATAATCATGGCCAAGGCTTTGAAATGATAATTTCAGTTTTGTGAATCTGTTGAACCAAATGAAGATAAGTCACGCTACATTTGTGTATTTGGACTAGATTAAGGCTTGAAATGAACCTAGATTGTTGCTTGATTAATTAGTTAAAGGGTTCGATAAGTTTAGGTTATTAATTGATGTCACTACTTAATAAATGGATTGTCTTGATATCAATGTATTTAAATCTATAAATTTTGAGTTGTTAAAAGAATAAAGGTGTTGTTATGAATGCAAATATGATCCAAAGGATATGAGAAGGTGTATTAGGTATGAATGAATGAGAAGTGGGAAATTGTGAATGTATGCTGCTAGAAAAGGTTAATAAATGTATGATTGATGAATTTAGAGTAATCAAACTTACTTAAGGTATAAACCTAAATGCAAAGTGGTAATATACGAGCTATAATAATTGAATGGTCAAGACTTGTGAATAAGAATACATACCCAGAAAGGTCAATTGAGCATGCATTGAACATGAAACAAATGCATGTGCATGATTATATATTCATATGATTGATCAAATTAGTAATTGTGAACTATGTGTGTATTGCTTGACTATAGACGCATAAGTTGATCACCAACACCTAGACATTGTTAGATCATTAAGGCAGTAATTTTTCTAGAACGTACTGTGAGTTAACCTAGATGTGTAAACTCAATTATATATGCTTCTGTTGAACTGTATGTGGAATGTGGAATGTATGAACACTTGAATGATGAATGCCAGACTTAGATCTGAAGAATTTGATATATGAAATGAGCACATTAAATGAAAAGTACTGAAAGCATATTATGTGAATTGATGCATATATTACATTGAAATGCATGATCAGATAAAGGAGTTGTGATCGGAGTAGCTAATGTGTGAAAAGGAGCTTTAAGCTCAAGATTGTGCACTGAAAGCCACAGGCTCAGATAATAATGAGCCCAATATCTACAAAGGATATGGGACAATATATGAAATAAGTTCAATATCTATAATAAATACGGGACAATAAATTGGGTTGATAAACACTCAATCACAACAAAGAAAAACAAAAAAGAAATCACGTATGCGTTTGCATATACAATTATACATGTATCGTATGAATGATTGTGATAATTTATTAATTGTTCTGAAATAGTGATACACAATGTTGGTATACGGTGTTTGTTGAAATATGATAAAATGTGATGTGGTATTCGATATCGAATTTTGTAATATGCTTACTGAATTGAGTTATATAATTTATTTTGGTGTTATGACTTAAATGAACACATCGATGATAGTTCACTCACTGAATTTGCAAACTCATCAAAATTGAAAATGTTGATTTTCAGGTTCAAAGAAGTTCTAGCTACTGAGGTTATATAATAAAAGTCTAGTACTTGCATTTTGGGGACAAGAGTGGCTCAAAGGTCTAATCATCTGATATCTGAGGAGTCTAGTTTCGAATGTTTTCAGTTAGCATCCCATTTCATGTTGAACATTTTGTATAAAGTATTGAACTCTCAAATGTTATGTAATATATATACATGGATTATGAATTGTAATGATATAATGTATGTTTAATGTTTATGAATGAAATGGGAAGAATTGATCATTTGAAATGCTTGTGATATATATGATTTCGTAGAGTAGATTCTCGACTATCCGTGGATATGCTCGGACATAAGCGTTATGAGAGTGGTATGTTACACCAAATATTGGAGATTTATCTTTATTCACTTTAGCAAAATAGATTTCCCAATTCTTAATAGAACTAAAGTGAGTAATAAGGTGCTTTATAATGGGAAGAGTTTGTACTAACTCGTATCTAGAGGTTTGGAGAGAATGTGTTTAAAGATCCAATTAAAGAATTTAAAACAAAATCAATTTGATTTTATAAAAATATGGTGTTTTATTTGATAAATACTCCAATCCATTATGAATGTCTAAAACCTGTAACCCTAAATTTAAGCTACGGTTTGATTGTCAAACTCCTAAATCCCTATAACCTACTATAAGCCTACATTTTTGCCTAGAAGTAATAAGCTATAACATTAGCTTCTTTATCTATGAAAAACTTATAGCTATGGTGGAAGGTCATAAGTACCAAACACAGTAATGGAAATAACAACTTTAAGGGATGCTCATACCTAACTATCAGGAGTTGGCCTTTAGGGAATAATTTGGGAAAATTAGTGTAAGGAGTGCATAAACATGTTATTAGTAAAATGTTTGATAAAAAAAAAGGTCTAAGGGGCTTTATTTTTTATGTGATAAAATTTTATGTTAAGCTATATATATAAGAAGAACCAACTAAAATTTTACATAATATTTGAAGATAGGGAACTAAGAACTATAGATAATAGTATGGTAGTAATGAAACAAGAATCATTAAAATTAAAAATTTTTGCTACCTAACATCTCTCCTAATGTTATCTAAGGTACAACATTATGTAATTTCAAACAAATGAGATGATTTTATATTTTCATCAGAGGCCCTTACATATTCTGATTGATAATGGAAACACCCATAATATCGTTGATCTTTCATTATATAAAAAGAAAAATGTGAGTTTAAAGATATTAAATATATTTGGATAATCGTAAAGGGTGGGTTACATTTAAAATATCATCAAATATGTCTTAATCAAAAAAGTGATTCAATTGATGGAACTCACTATGATACTTTTGAGATCAATTAGATTGATATTCAACAATTTCTTCTTAAATCATATTAATTTTACCCTATAACATGTTGCCCCATAAGTATCACCCCGTGTTTCTTTTAGGTATTCAGTGGTTAGAAATTTTAATGGCAATTTCATAGCCAAAAGAGAAGAATTATAAAATTCTAATGACAAGGGAAGATGGTAACTCTTAAGAGTGATCTAAAAAAAGCTTTAAATAACCAATAGTAAACTTTGCTATAAGTTGATTAATTCTAATACAAACTAATTGTGTATATGTTACAACTTCATTTCCTAAAGGAGCATCACATTCAACAAGTGGAAATGAGGAATCTTTCATATGTAACATATGAAATTAGTGAGCTTTTAACTAAGTTTAGCATTATGTTCCAGAAATCTACGTAGTTGCCTCCTTATAAAAGACTTGACCAAAAAATTCATCTCAAAGAAGACTTTGATGCATAACATTAGACCTTATATATTATGTTGCTCATAAAGATATTATAGAACATATAGTTTATGAATTTCTATGAGTAGAATTCATACAACACATTGACAACCGCTACTCTTTCCCCAGTGGTGTTAGTTAAAAAGAAATATAATTCTTAGAAAATGTGTACTAATTATAGTGCCTTAAGTGCTCATTCAGTGAAGATTAAATTTCTCATAGCATAAGTACAAGAGTTAATGGATTGATTTTATGGATTAAGTTAGTACTCTAAGTTAGTTATGAGGTCAAGATATCACCAAATATGTATGCACCCAAAAGGAAATTCATAAGACTACTTTTTTATTTTATTTGATGGTGTACTTATTCACAGTTCCTCAACCCAATTAAATTTAGAACACTTGAGAACTACCATAAAATTATTACTTGACAATCAACTTTATATTAAGAATAAAAAATGCATATTGGATGTAAGGTCAAGTAGACTACTTAGGGTATTCAACTTCTGGTAAGGAAGTGTTCGCAAACCCTAAAAAGATACAAGTAACAAGGATTTATCCAAGCCATACCATTGTGAAGCAACTAAAGGGTTTCTTGAGATTGTTTTGTTACTATAGGATATTTAGAAAACACTATGATATTATATCTAAAGCACTTATTGAATTACATAAAAACTGGATTACAATAGAATTTAGAAACCCAACCAATATTTAAAAGACTAGAGGAGGCTACCACCAGTGTACCAGTGCTTGCCTTGCCAAATTTCTTAAAAACCTGTAATTGAATCGTATGCAAGTGACATCGGCATAAGGGTAGGATCAACATAACATTGTTTATATAAGGAAGATCTTAACACCTAGATGTCTAGGTCTATCAATTTAAGAAAATAAAATTTTATCAGTTTTAAAGTTTATGAAACAACATCTTTATTTCATCAATAATTAAATCTCAAAAAATTTTGATGTTTATATTATTATATAAGTTGCTAAGCTGAATTATTTTTTTCCTTTAATCTTTTAAAAGTACTAACAAAATTTAATGCTTAGATAAACTGTTTGATGCTTATGAAATTATTTCTATTTTATATTTAGTTCCTAATAAAGTTAAGATAGGTTGATTATGAATTAGTGAGACTTGTTAATCCAATATGTAATCAAAACTAAACATTATTTGATATTTTAAGTACAACATTTGATATGAATAATAGGTAAAGGTGATTCATCAAGTTATAAAAAGTTAAGAAAAATATATACGTTTGATAGATATAATGAGCTAATATTGAACTCAAATAGGAGAATTCAATAAAGGAAGCTTGTAGATTCATTTTGTTGTCAAATTGAAACAAAGTTAGGTATTTTGACCTTAACTTTTAATAAAAATAGTAGACCAAGATGATTAAAAAGGCTATGTAAAGTTAAGATAATCTTATATAATTCTTAAAGAGACACTTAGAGCTAATATTAACTATCTAAACTCCTTTATCAACTAGCCAATGTTCACAATTCTTTATTTTTTAAAATTGTTTCTAATAACTTCAGTTGTTTTTTTTTCCATAAAAGCAAAAGAGAGTAATGGGAGAAATCGAGATGAAATTGTGCATAAGAGGTAAATGGGTGATTTTAAGTAGAATAAAAAAGTTTTCGAGTTAGGTATTAATAATTGTAGGCAAGATTCAAATAAAAAAATTTACAATAAAAATGAATCGATAAATATATATTTGCAATAAAATGTATCAATAAGTACTTTCCATACTATAACAAGTTGTATGTTAGAGTTTTTAAGTTAATTTTGTTGTTATTTGTTTATTTTTAATAATTTATTGGATGTTAACTAAGTGTTTGTATGCTTTAATTTTCAATTTCTAATAAAATTATGGATAAACATGATGAGGATATTGACAAAGTAAGAATTTTTATTAAATTATTTATTTCAAAGGTGTAATCATGTCTGACTAACTATGATTTTGCATGAGTACCATCATATAGTTGCTATTAGGTATATAGCATGTGAAATAAGGTGTTGGCAAACGCCAATAGTTACAATAGCATTGTTGTAGTTACATTCATAATTTTGGTGTCACATATGAATGAATGACAAGTTTTTTGAAAAGTTAATATGTATTGAAATAATTAATGAAGTATAGGTTTGTTTTTCATCCATTACAAGCTATAAAGACAGCAAGCTCATTCAACATAAGGAACAAACGACGTTGGATAACTCAATAATAAAAATGACTACGTGGGATACTTAACAAAACGATGTAGAATGCTTCTTTTGGGGTAAAACATGATTCCCCTTCTGAATGCAACCCCAGAACCTTCCAAATTAGGGTATTGCTCGAGCCACTCTTCAGCTCTTCCTCAGGCGATAACCAACAAGGTAAGGAATGTCTATCTTGTTGTTAAGTTATCGATTTTGTACTAATTTTGGGATAAATTTCTTTAATGTGTTAAAATTATTATGTGAAATTGATGGAATCGTTTCTAAATTGTTCTTAGGTAGTTTTCAACACATGGAAGATGAAATTGGACCAAAAAGATGGAATTAAAAGGAAGACAAGTCGAATTCCCAGCTGGCATAAAAATAGATAACTAACGTGGGCACGTACAAGGGAAAGGATTTTCTGCATAATCTGATTTTAAATCAGATCCGACACATTCAAGATCTTTATGATTTTGAAATTCAAATGTTGCCTTATTGATGGGGATTTACGACCTGAAGATCTGGGAGAGATACCTGTTGAAGATCATGATAAGATGAAGGAGAAAAAAATCAAAAAGATAATAAGACGTTTACTATTCACAGATTTGGACTGTTCACGCAGACTAGAGTTACTATTTTTCATATTTTCTGCAGATAGTTTCTTTTTGGGTTTTCTTGTTTGTAGGCTAGAATTTTCGTATTTTTCATAAAGGACCAGGGATAGAGACCTTATCTTTTGTTATTGTTTTATTTGCTTTTACTTTTGCTATAAATTGCTAAACTTTTCTTCTCGGTTGAAGGGAACATCGTTATCATCTCGTATGGTGAGATTCTAAATAAATTTTCTTTCATTAATGGATATTAAGTGTCTTCTGATTTATTTTTCATGATTGAATTGATTTATTTCTAGGGTGCACAACTAAGAATTGATTTGTTTAATTTATAGCTAGATTAGTAGGATATGACATTCAATCTTGCTAATCACAAGTAGCAATTAGGATTATCATCTTTACGTTAAAGTTGGAAATTCTAAGAAAACGCTTAGCTAGATTAAATGCATGTTGTATAAGTGTTGTCTTGTTCATTAGTTTCTTAGTTCTTAAAGCTATTAATTAATTAAACTTAAGATTGTATCTAGGTTGTTGACTAATAAGAATGTTTATATGTTTCTGTTCATTTAATCTTAAGAGAAAACAACCCCCAATGAATGTTTGTTAATGGTCTGAATTTTATATCAAGGATCCATATTAATTTGATAATGTCGGTGACCCGAAACCAAGGTTTGTTTACTGAATTTCCATATTTGAATGTTTTTGTTATTTTTTCATTTTAGCAATTTTTGATTTCTTAAATTTACAAAATTTCAAACCCCCTTTTCATTTTCAACTCATTTAATATTTTTCGTTAAAGTTCCTCGTGGGAACAATCTCAACTCTTCACTAACTACATTTTTATTCCTAAAGTTGATATTAATTTGGTTGCAGGCAACAACAGTACCAAATTTTGGCATCATTGCTGGGGAACTTCTTAATGGTTTATGTATGTTACATGAGTAAACAAGACAACTCAGCTATAATTTGATTCAGAAATCGAGAAGACAACGAAGAGACTAAGAAAATAGACGAAACAACAGAAACAAGCATATAAATTGGAAAAAATGACTACGAATCGCACTCTTTGTGAACTAGCCGCGCCCACGGACGAGCCCCACTGTATCAACTTTTCAAATTTAGGTGACGACAATACTTTTGAGTTAAAATCTAGGTTGATTCATTTATTTCCTATTTTTAGGGGTTTATCGGGAAAGGATCCTTATAAACATTTGAAGGAGTTTGATGTGGTTTGCATGGAAATGAAGCCAATAAATGTAACGGAAGAGCAAATCAAATTAAGAGCATTCCCATTTTCTATCAAGGATGATGCTCAAGATTGGTTGTGCTATTTAGTCGGCGAAAATGTGAAAACATGGGCTGAAATGAAACTTTTCTTTGAGAAGTATTTTCCAGCATTGAGAGCTGCCAATATTCGGAAAGAAATTTGTGACATTCGACAACACACAGGGGAGACTCTTTACAAATATTGGGAAAGATTCAAGAAATTTTGTGCTAGGTGTCCCCATTACCAAATAATTGATCAATTGTTGATTCAATATTTTTATGAAGGTCTTTTTCTCACAGATAGGAGTATGATCGATGCTATAAGTGGCGGAGCTCTAGTTGACAAAATACCGACAGTCACAAGGGACTTAATAGCAAATATGGCTTCTAATACACAACAATTTGCGATCTGTTTTGGCCATAGTTCTAAACACGTCAATGAAGTGAATATGACAGGATTGGAGAAAAGATTGGACGACCTTACATCTTTGGTGCAACAACTTGTGCTTATAAAGAAATAAGAAGCAAAGGTATGTAGAATTTGTTCAATGTTAGGATACCCCACTGACGCATGTCCTATTTTGCAGGAAGAAAATGCATAACAAGTGAATGTTGTAAGAGGTTTTCCTGGACCAAGTCAGAGAAAATATGACCCATTTTTCAACACCTACAATTTGGGTTGGCGAGATCATTTGAATTTACATTATGGGAACCCACAAGGACAGCGAAATGCATCAATATTCTAGCAATTTACACAACCATATGTGCCTAGACAACCCCAACATATGACATCCAATCCCGAAGGTTAGTCTTCCTTAGAAGATATAGTTCAATCTTTGGCTACTAACATTTTGACATTTCAACGGCAAACTCAAGCTAGTATCTGAAACCTTGAAAATCAAATAAGCCAAATGGAAACCACCATTAATAGACTGGAGGCACAAAGTTCTGGAAATTTTCTAGCTCAACCGAAAATCAACCCCAAACATAGTGCTAAAGCTATCACATTGCGAAGTGGGAGGGAATTAAAGGGACCACCATTGAAAATCTCCAAGAGAGAAATTGAGGAAGAAGTAACAAAGGAGACAACCGAAAATCAAGAAAAATGTAGAAAAGTCAAAAAAATCTGATTGTGCAGCCCCCTTTTCCTAGCCAATTCACCAAGGAAAAGAAGGAGGAGCAAGAGAAGGAAATATAGGAAACTTTTAGGAAAATTTAGAGAAATATTCCTTTACTTGATTTAATAAAACAGATCCCATGTTATGCTAAATTCCTTAAGGAACTTTGCACTCCAAAATGAAAATTAAAATTTAATGAGAAAGTGCAATTGGGGGAGAATGTTTCAGCTATTTTGCAGAAGAAAAAGCTTCCACCTAAGTGTCAAGACCCAAGTATGTTCACTATCCCATTTAAAATTGGTGATTTGAGAATTGAAAATATTATGCTAGATTTGGGTGCTTCTATAAATATGATGGCTTATAATGTTTATAAGTCTTTAAGTGTGGGACCTCTCAAGGAAACTACTGTAGTGATTCAATTAGCGGATCGTTCAAATGCTTATCCAAAGGGTGTATTAGATGACATTTTAGTTCAAGTGGGGGATATGCTTTTTTAGCTGATTTTTATATTTTGCAGATGAGGAGTGATGATGTATCTTCTTCAACCCCGATTTTGTTTGGAAAGCAATTCTTAAAAACACAAGAACAATAATTGATGTTCATGATGGATTATTGACTATGGAATTTGATGGTGAACTAATTAAATTCAATATATACAATGACATGAAAATTTCAGATGATGAACAACCTATTGTTTCTATGGATTTTATTAACATATGGGTGCAGCAAAATTCATTATTTGAGTGGAAGTGATACAGTTGAAACACTCTTAGAGATGGGAGATACATCATAGTGGTAAGCCATGAAGAATTTGTTACTGCCCAACAATGAATTGGAGGTGCTGTTTTGTAAATTAGAGAAATCTAATTAGTTGGAGAAGGGCGATGCCCGAAAAGACGAGTGGACATTAGAGTATGAAGGCAAAACGATGAAGTTCCACTCATCATAAGTCTTGGAGCATCATGTTGAGAAGGAGTTGACTTCGAGAGAAATTGGTCTAGGCTCCTCACAAAGCGTGAGCATGCTACCTGTTAGGTTCAAGCATCTATTCGATAATCGATGATGTACATATGCCAAAGGTCAAGCTTATGAACTTAAATAAGCGCTTGATGGGAGGCACCCCATTCATATCCCTTTCTTTTGTGTGTTTTTCTCTTTTATACATGTCTTTTGTGTGTTTACTTTGAGTTTTTTTTGTTTGTAGGTGTTTGAAAAGGAAGCTACAATCTTTCATTTCAACACTGCTATATTTGTTTTCAAAGCTGCAATTATTCATTTCAAAGTTGCATATGGCGACTTCAATCTGAGGGAGTACTTCTATTCCCATCCCTATTTTGTGTTTTTATTATTTGTGAACATTGTTGACAATATTGGTCTAGGTGTGGGGGAAAGATATGGAATACATATGTGTGACTATGTGGTCTTGCCTTTCTTTGATTTTTTTTGTTAAATTTTTTTGTTTAAATTTTTTTGTTTAAATTTTTTTCTATTCTTTGCATGCTTGTGTCATTTGTTTAGCCATGAAATTTTGTCATATTAGTTTAGATGAAATTGAGGGTGTGCTTGAAATTAAATTGGGCTATGTGATGCTAAGGTGAACCGTGCTGATTAATTGTAATAACTGATCTTATACACTTAGTCAAAGTTTAACATTTGAGAGATTAGGTAGTATGTGAAATTAAGGTGAATTCTTGAATTAAACCTCCTATGAGCCTTAATGATATCATGTTTATGTCATTCTATTTCTTGTATTGTGTGATGCTCTAATCAGGCTTGCTTTCAGAACTTACATTGAACCAAATTGAATTTGTTTAACTACATAGTTTATGGAAATGATTAAGGCCTTCTTTATTTTAAACCCCTTAGCTTAAATGACCACCAAGTAAATTTTTCCCTTGAAAACCTCTTTGGGCCTTTAACTTGTTGTTTTGAATTAGTCACCTTACATTGAAACCCAAAAATCCTTTAACCTTACCTTATCATAAGGTTAATGAAGTACCAAGTAAGCATTTAATGTCTATAATTTAAGGACTTTTATTTTGTATTGTATTTTGAGATATTTTTAGAGGTACTTCTACTCATGTTTGTTGATATATGCTACTATTGTTGTTTTATACAAAAAAAAGAAATAAGAGAAAGAGAAAAAAAGAGAAAACAAAAAGAAAACAAAAGAAAATTATAAATAAAGTATAGTAGCATTAGTTAGTAATGAATAGTTGTAGTCCATTGTATTTACATGTTTATCTCAGAATTTATAGTTGGTTGTCCCTTTTACTTGATACCTTGTGAATTCTTGTGATTAAACCTTTGTCATTTTTGCCTTACCCTTGAACCTAGCCCCATTACAACCTAAAATAAAGTCCTTCTGATCTATAAGCTCACGTAATTAGAACGAATGATAACTGGTAAATTTGCAAGACTATGGTAGTGCAATCTGTTATAGGAAGATTTGAAGGAAACACTTTATCCTTAAACACTTGAGCGTAAAGAGAGAAATCTGTTAGAAGAATTCACCTTGGTTTTATAATTGCCTCTAAACAAGAATGTTTTAATTTGACTTTGTTTATTTGCATCGGTGAAAAGTAATTATCATATGTGTTTTAACCTAAGTCTTGCTGGCTCAAGCTTAGTGGATTGTGTATACTTAATCTTATGAAGGGCGAATTGATAAAGTGTAGTGGTTTGGCGTATTTTCTCGAGGGCGAGCAAAGATTTAGTATGGGAGAATTTGTTAAGTTATCAATTTCATACTAATTTTGGGATTAATTTCTTTAATGTGTTGAAATTATTGTGTGAAATTGATGGACTCATTTCTAAATTATTCTCAGGTGGTTTTCAACACGTGGAAGATGAAATTGGACCAAAAATATGGAATTAAAAGGAAGACAAGTCGAATTCCTAGTTGGCAGAAAAACAGATGACTAAGTGTGGGAACGTACAAAGGAAAGGATTTTCTGCATAATCTGATTTTAAATCAGATCCGATACATTCAAGATCTTTATGATTTTGAAATTCAAATGTTGCCTTATTGATGGGGATTTACGACCTAAAGATCTGGGAGAGATGCCTGTTGAAGATCATGATAAGATGAAGGAGAAAAAAATCAAAAAGATAAGAAGACGTGTAATGTTCACGGATTTGGACCATTCACGCAGACTGGAGCTGTTGTTTTTCATTTTTTCTGCAAATTGATTCTTTTCTGGGTTTTCTTATTTTTAGACTAGAATTTTCATATTTTTCATAAAGAGTCAGGGATGGGGACCTTATGTTTTGTTATTGTTTTATTTGCTTTTACTTTTGCTATGAATTGCAAAACTTTTCTTCTTGATTGAAGGGAACGCCGTTATCATCTAGTATGGTGAGATTTTAAATAAAATTTCTTTCATTAATGGATATTAAGTGTCTTCCGATTTATTTTTCATGATTGAATTGATTGATTTCTAGGGTGCTCAACTAGGAATTGATTTGTTTAATTTATAGCTAGATTAGTAGAATATGATGTTCAGTCTTGCTAATCACAAGTAGCAATTATGATTATTATCTTTACATTAAAGTTGGAAATTCTAAGAAGACACTTAGCTAGATTAAATGCATGTTGTACATGTGTTGTCTTGTTCTTTAGTTTCTTAGTTCTTAAAGTTATTAATCAATTAAACTTAAGATAGCATCTAAAATGTTCTCCCGGCAAGAAGTGTGCTTCAGGACTGAGTGAATCGCTGCTATGGTACCTCGCAAATACTCAGGATCAATATGGATAAGCAATGGATGGCAGGACAGTAACAGGCTGCTTTTCCTGGCAATGGTAGGACACTCTACTCCATTCTGATACTCTGGTGCCTCCCTGAACGGCATATGTATTGCAGCTTTTGAAACCATGCCATAATTTCCCTGACATGGAACTTCTCGACGAATGGATCGAATAGCTTTTGATGGAACCAGACACAAAACCAAAAAAATGGACCCAAAAACAAGTCTGCAAGGACACATTATCAGCAAAAACCATTCGAATACAATATGCAAAGACCAGAGATATTTCTTCCTCACAAGAAAAAGAGGAAGGCAACTGAAAATGGTCAGCGAAAATGGAGCATGAAGTATGCAGATTCTGTGTTTATTCCTCAAATATATGATACAAAAGAAAGAATATTTATTTTATCGCTAAGCTGCAAGTAAATCTCGGTTGTATTGGAACTTTCTTCCCCATCTTGAAAATTCTCATCAATATCGCATAGATTATTACAAGTCATGCAAGTTAAGAATACACAATGAACACATGGAATCACATGCCATGAAAAGTATGGTTCAACAATTTTGTCTTCTTAATATATTCCAATCCGGGACATGTGACCACGTGGGCATGAGCAAAGGTTATGTGTCTTGGCCTCAAAGGGTCTCGTAAAACAAATAAGAGACGCTGAGAAAGTGGGCAGTATCAAATAAACATTCCAGAAGCCAAAATCCATTCGTTGTTTATTACAACTTGCTTGATTAACGAATCCAAGCAAACCCAAGGCTCAAGGCTAAGTTTGTTCTCAATCTCGAGTTCTAATTTTTTTTAATTGATGTCACGTATTGAAGGTTGAAATATTTGGTCGTCAAATGACTGCGTTATCATTTAGACTAAGACAAACTGGAAATCAATTATAAAAATTTTAGATTTTTTTATTTTGCAAATTGCAAGTTCATTAGACTAGCGTGCATAGAATAAGAAAGCTTAGAGAGAACAAAATAATCGTTAATCAGAACTTGAGAATGAGGCGAAAACAGCTTCCCGTAACAATCACGACACTCACTCAAATGGGTCCATGAATCACAGTGATAAATTTAATAAAAAATAATCACCTAAATAAGAAAATAATACTTTTACAGTCTCATTTTCTTTTATAATCTCACTAACAAGTTCCAATACTTGCTCTTTTGTAATACTAGTCTTATATAAACTCTACACAAAAGAAACACAACTTTGTGAGAATACAACCAAAAAGAATGAAATAAAATATATATACTTGTTCTGCTAAGAAAAAGAATGCGCAGCTACATAAAATAAAGTAGACTGAAATTAGGAAATATGTATAGATTAAGATTAACCTATGTTCTAAACAACACCTCTACAGATCTTTTTCTTTCAACGGAAATCTTTTAACACATGCACAGGCAGGTGTATTCTAACTCAACTGCTGGAAATCCCTGACCCATGAAAGAAACCTTAAAAGCTACTAAACGTAGTAAAATAACGAAAATCAAAAGGCCATACAATGTTCCTACTTACAAACACATGATTAACAAGGAGATAGACACCTCTCTACAAATTATCATCCATCAGCCTTATGTACACCATGATGGTTAAAATGATGCTCATGTGCCCTTGCAGGATTGTATTGTACATCATTCAGCCAACGTGACTTTCTAAAGGTTGTCAACTTGACAATTAGTGTACATCGAAACTGCCTCCATCGAAAAACAAGCAGGAAATGTGCTTATGAACTCCTGAAATGTTCAAGAGGATGGATAGCAAGAGAGCATGAAAGCTATATACCATATTGCTGATGCGACACCCCATTTACCTCGAACCGAAAATAGGTCATGCCAAATTTGTCATGAGGCTGACAAGAATCTATGGAAACGCTGTACCCTTGTCCTTTCCCAATCATGGAAACTTTGAGATGAATTGTACCTTTTCCTCCTTGGACGGAAAAAGAAATCCTCTGTATCTAGCACATAAGATATCTGCCACCAAAAAAATTTAACGTTCAGCAACAAGAAAAGGAAAAAGGAAATTAACAAGAAAGGACTTGAAACAAAAACAAGGTGTTAAACAATGCAAGAAATAATGAAAAGAAATCAAAAACTTAAAAAGAGTCTACAATTGAAAATTATAACAACAAGAAAAATACCTTGCAAGAACTGCAGGCAATCTTACACTCCAAACCATTGAACATTTTAACACCTTCGATGGCCATGCCCAAAGCAGAAGCTTCTTCTAGCCCTGCATATTTGCGCTTATTTCTGCTCATATCAATTGAAAGCAGATATTAGTCGCAAAATTTCAGAATCTTTTCTAAGTAACGCATTTGAGTACTGTATAGAAACCAAAAGCCTGATCTTTTTTACAAAACTGATAGAATAACTGGTCAATAAAACATCAAAAGCCATGAATTATTTCCTTCTCGATATCCCAAGCACAAATATGAAAATCAAAATAACTGTTTTCAATAAAAGAATTGAGGGAATAGGGATCTGAATGAAGAACATGCGTTTTAAAGGAGATGTGGTTATGAGTTACAATATGCTTAATCAACAACAATCATTCACATTCCTGAAAGTGGATACCTGATGTATGATGTTAGTACCTGCACAATATAATGTAATGAGGCTCCTTTTTCCCAGGAAAGACTGACAGATAATCACTGTACAAGTATGTTGCAAATTTGGGGTCCATGGAAACTTGCAACACCTCAGGCTTCTCAATTACTTTGTCCATCATCTGGATGGACAAACGGGGTGAAGAAGATGACTGAAGCAGCAGCCAAAAATAGCCAAGAGTTGATCATGTGAATACTTAAGGTAAAATCTATATAAGTAAACAGAAGAAAGAAAGGTAAAGTGGCTAACAAATTCCATTCGGTATATGTTTTCATCATGAAGAAGGAATCGTGCATTATCATAATAAATCCAATCGATGAACTTCCCAGCTCTTCGGGATTTCTCATACTCATGCAATTGAAGAAGTTTATTGTCCATTTCATCAGTTGAAACAGTTTGAAGCTGCAACAGAAGCCATAATTCACAAATTTCCACAAACAAAACAAATCATCAATACATGGAAATGAAGTTTAGTATCCCAACCTGTTTCACCAACTTGTATATCAACTTGTCCAGAGTGAATAACACATATGACTGATTCCCAATTATAGCTCTGCATTCATCTTCAAATTTTGCATTGTCCGCAGATCCATCAAGCAAATTGTACAATGCAGTCATAAATCTAAATAAAAAACAAATGTTGATCATCGAAACAGATTCATGACGCAGTGAAACAGTAAAAATACAAAACTAACTATTAAAACACCTAGCATAGGGATCAGGAGAACCAGAATCCTTAGCAGTTTTCCATCTCACTTCAGCACCAAATGAATTTGTCTTTGCTGATAAAATTCTTTCATAGAGGATCTGACAAATTGAATACACAGTAGCTATTGACAATGAATTATGAACAGTATCAAAAAAGAATGTCCCATTTAATGTGTTACATACTTGATGAAGCCGGAAAAGGACATAGAAATCGTCGTTCCCATAGAAAATTTGAGAATCTTTTCTTTCCTTGTCAAGTGAAGCTGATGGAACATGCCTGGAAAGAGGCTTCAGCGACAGAAAACGTTCTGACAAAGGCCCATCTCCACCAGTAAACAGGGCATCACTTGTTCCCTCAGCTTCACCTTCACTCTCAGCCTTCCCATCAACTTCATCACGTTCGACATCTTCATCATCTTCCCTGGAGCATTCATCACCATCAGACTCACTGCCTGAGGCATCATCACCAGCTTCCGAAGCATTTTCACTGTCCTCATCATCAGCATCTGCATCAGCATCATTTTCTTCTCTAGCATCAGGACGATGAGAGTCCTCTCCATTTCCAGCATCATTCTGCTTACCTTCAGTGCTGTGTTTCACCTTGGGAATAGCCTCCATACTAGGATCTCCATAGACCACAAAATTGTCCTCACAATCACCATTTGGAGATAACTCACCCTCCTCTTTTTCAATTTTGGATGGACCACAAGATTCTTCATGGTATTTAGTAGCTTTAGAGCGGTCCACTGATATTCCATTCGTGGCCAAAACTGACTTTGCAACACCAATCTGAGCAAAGGATATAGAAATTAATAATGTTCAGTTAAAGATGAGCATGTCACTGAGCACAGAAATCCCAACCAATTGATTTATACATATAGGGCAACCACTAAGCAAGAAAAGCCAAACCATTTTGGCATGAATCATAAAATATAGAAGCACTAAATTATAAGATACATACCTCAAGTGGAAAGCCACTATCAATACCAGTTTTGAGTTTGTAGTCATCGGTAGCAATGCCAGCAGCCATAGATGGAAGTGCACCAGATACTTCAAATGTCAATGTTCCAAAATATCAAAAAATGTTGAATAGAACTTAATAACTGGATTTTGTCAAATAAAATGTATAAAGGAAAGTAAATGTAGACTCAAAATCAATTCAAAACAGACCTGCCATCCAGTTAGTGCTGGTTCCTACATGACCATCTTCTGCTCCACTCAACAAATGAGATGAGTTCGTATCAGTCATTCCCTGTACGCAGTCAACTTGTCGACTATATCCAGATATTCTGTCATTTATAACAGTATCCTTTTGCTCTCTTTCTAGCACATGTGTACTTGAGGTTGGCTTGTCTTTGCAAGAATGATCTGATTCAGGAAAATTGGCTTCCTTTGGTGAACTGTCTCCATTTGCAAAACTTGGCTTGCTAAGGTTTACCAGTTCGGGTAAAATGTTTTCATCCCCACTAGCAGATGATTTTGATTGCTTATAATTCAATATAGTAGGATCAGCAACAGGGCTTCCACCATTCTCGGCAATAGTCGATCCACCACAGTTCATGGCAGGACCCCTATTCCTATCATCATCTTCAGAACTGTCTGTGCCACTAGGGTGACGAACAATGCCCAGCATAGGTTCTACAAACCCTGTCCAGAGCCTCATAACTTTATTGTATTGTTCTTTGGTTGAGCAAACTTCTTCACAAGAATATTCGACAAGTTTATGCAAGTCTTCATGAATGTTGACATCACGGTATTCATACTCCAAATGTGGTAGGAAAGGTTGTCTGTTTCCAGCAGCAAATGCAAGAAGAAGGTCATCCTCCTTCTGCTGCTTATCTTTGAATTCCTTTATTTCAGTCACCATTGCTGTTTTCAGAAAACAACCATTTAGCATAACATGGATAATAGTATAAGAGAATGTACAGAATACTGGAAATCTGTTTGCTACAAAATTTTAAGATTCCAATATAGTAAACCCTCCAGATACTGATAAACTGTCTTCCAGATAATTCAGCTATTAGACCATGTAACAGCCACTATCATATTTCCACTCTTCTGATGTCAATTAGCTTTAAATTAAAAAGGAACTGTTAGCAAAAGCTAGCCCTTGTCGACTTAAAATCTGGAGATATTCCAGAGTAAATTAACAAAATTTGTAGCTGACCTATCCACAGATAACCTGAATCATTGCTTATACTCTCTACAACTAATAAGAGTTCACCAAGTATTTCCCAATTCCCAACTCATCTATATCCCACAACTGTTAAAACTGATAATGTCAAATATTCCTTTATATGGCCATCCACCCCACATTATAGTGCATAATGGGTGTTTTTTCTATAGAAAAATTCTATGTAATGTCCTACACATCAAGCCATTAACAACAGTAGAACTAACAAATATTCAACTAGAAGAAGAGCTCAAGTGCAAAAAGCTTGTAAAAAGCATGCACAATATCGGTGAATAATAGAATTTAGCACACCTCTTGCACTCAAGTTCTTTGAATCTTGTTGCTTGAAATAGAAGCTGCGATGATCCAGAGATTTGAAGTGGTTCTTTGCATAAATTTCAGCCCAAACCTTATTAAAATCAGATCGGCACCTAGTCCACTCCTCTTGCTTCTGCTTCAATCGCGTTAACATAACAGGTAGTGCTATGGTCGGGTTTTTACGCAATATGTCAATCACATCAAGGCCATGGTCGCCATACAACCGCTCAATACATCTTAAATTTAAAGCTGCATAGAAATGTTAAAAGGCAACAGGTAAGCTGGTAACAAAGAGAAATTTGAATATGAAAACTTCAGCCTAAAGCAAGCTAGTTGATCTCAAATTAAGTCCATCTAAAACTATCCCCTCGGAACAAACCAATAAAGTGGTCTTCAATGCGGATTGGAGTCTCTATTTTATTCTCATTGATGCTGTTGAGTAACTCTTCCGTCCGTTTAGCTGCAGAGCTCACAGATTCCAGCAACATATCCAGCTCAAATCTAAGAAAAAATGGAATACCATCAATTCCTTATAAAGGAACCCAGAAATATAAAACAGAAAAATAGAGAGAGGAAAGCATTAGAATCTGTGACTAACATATGTCAACAAACACCTTACCTGTCATCTTCACATCTGAACAAACTCTCTTCATACTGATTTCTACGCATATGTTTAAAAGAGTAATCTTCACTCCCTGATGTCACAGAAACCCACTGATCATTTAATACTTGAGCGCCAAGCTCAGATCTTTGACTTGCTGAAGCTATTGGATACTGAAAATGAACAGGATTCAATAAGCACACTGGCAAAAAACTTGATTTTCAAAAAGAACAGATAATATGTTAAAACTTCATACATCATCAGGCAAAAGCCGATAACTAGGGGTACAACGTGCACAGTTTGAAAGGTCTAGTTCTTGAATGGACTTTCCCATATACTTCTCCCTGCATCTTTCCTTTTCTTTAACTCCGTCAAATTCCCGCTTATGCTCTTTATCTTTCTCTTCCATCTTCAATGATCTGGACACATGTCCACCACTACCTACTGATTCTGCACCCAGCCAAAGTATTCCTCTTGTAAGATCAATAACAGCCTATATTAGATCATTACATATTCCTGACCTCAATTTGTTAAGAAACTGTTAGGTTAATAGTTACATCATTACAAACTTACTCTTACTCATAACTCCAGCAAGAAATCCATCTGCAAGAAAGATTGAAGAACAATTTAAGAAAAAGAGAAAAGATATCAAAAGCAACTTGGAACATTATACAAGTGCATTAAAAAAATTCAAACATACCATCATGTTCACAGCGGTCCAAGAAGTCATTTAGCTCCTCCATAAGATCAGGATATTTGCCAATTAAATCAGTCACCTGTAACAAACTTAGTTTGTAAGTATTTGGAAGTAAGAATTTCATCTGTAAATGCAGAAGACATAAGCACTTTGTATGATATGAATTGAAATGTTAACTGAAAAGGTAGGAGAACTCAAACTAGACCATCAAACTGCAATTCTTTTTTTGGCAACTAAGTAAGAGAAAGGCATTGCATGCATAGCAAATCGAATTGGTCCCAGTAAAATGTATAGTGATGGCAAGTCACTATAACTATCAAATTTCTTGTTTAAAAGCAAAATTATAAATGTCTTCCATGGTGAAAAATATCCTTTCTTGACAAGATAGTTACACACCAGATTTTGTAGATCATTCTTTTCTATGATCCCATTGTTGAAAATATTAAGACACTTCAAGAATGCCTGGTAGTCATCTGGATTGCTTAATTTTTCCTTCACTTTCTCGCAGAAGATGAACCATTGACTGGATACGCCTGGAAGAAGGATTTAGAAGAACAAAAGGTTAAAATTTCTTATCACTTTAAGAAATCAAGCCAGATGAGAATTCTGGCATAAAAATCAGGACATGCATGATATTAAAACCTGAAACCCTGCACAACCATGTTCCAGCAATTACTTTAATAATCAGAAAAAGAAGAGGTTAAAAGATGCTTGGTAAATAATCTCCAGAAGCATTCATTAAACATTCGAAGAGAGTGGAAGAAAAACAATAAAACCTGATTCTCATCATAATAAGAATGAAGTTTCAAAAAACCGATGATAATATATGTCGATTTTATTCTTGCTCCCTAAAATATGTGTTCATACTTGACCAATGTTACATGTAGAAAACTCCAACATGAAGCCATCATCCTTCTAAGATTGCAAGAACATCCCAACGTTATGATGCCAAAGAAAAGGTTCATCAACAAAAGAGTATGAAGTTAGTGTGCTAGACAGCAAGGACTAAGATATTTTACGGCCATGAAGCCAGTATTGACAAAGATTATCAGAAATAGTTCAGAGGGCAAAAACAGACCTTTTGGAGAACATAAAATGGAAACCAATAAAAATTTGCCTTCTCCATTCACACACTAGAATAAAATCAGAAAACCTACTAAAATAATCTTTCAGAGAAATGTCAAATGCGTAAGTTGCTGGAAGTATAAAGGAGCATGAACCTTTGTCATCATAGGAAGCAACATTTGAATTTGCTCCAAAACTTTCAATCTTAGGAGCAGATTTCTTCTTGTCCCGTTGCAAACTGAAATCCCTATTGCTGTCATGCTCAAGTTCCCTATCATCCTGATCACGATTTCTTCTGTCCCTACCTTCCTTCTCCACACGCCTTCTCTGCTCCTTTTGTATTTTTAATGTTGCTTTGTCATCATCGAGTTCAGGTCGATCAATGCTAAGATCACGCTCACCATGAGAAGCAATGATTCTATCTCGACGACGTTGCTAGAAAAAGATATTCATTATCAGTCATGTGTTCTTAACCAACCAATCTCACCACAGGAGGAGCAAAATCAAGCTCAGTAGGAGGAATTTTGGGCTGGGAATAAAGTTTTTTTTGGGGTGGGGGGGGCAGAAAAAAGTTTGAACTAAGGTTTGTCAATAAGTGGCACCTATAATACCCACACACACATACAACTAAAAATATTTTTTCTTAGACCATTAGAGAGACATATTACACAAAATAACTATAGTTTATTGAAACAAGCCATTTGATTTTTATGAGCTCCTTAATGATTAATGCCAAGCATTACTTTCTTAATTGTCCTAGGAATGATTAAACTAAGTTTATTCACCTTCACAGGGGCGGAGCCACAGAGATCAGTGGGGGAGCTGCCCTCACTGGAGTACAAGCGGCTCTGCCCCTGAACACCCAGGTCAAACCATCAATTGGAGGAAGGAGATAAAACAGCCTGCAGATACCTTGTCAATTTGTTGTTGCTGTAAAGGAATCACTGAGTTTCGGTGGGTAGCATTTCGAGCATATGGAACTGTTTGCACCATGGCTGATGCAGAATTATCAGGTAAAAATCTGGTGAACTCATCAAGCAAATCTTGATGATCTTCAAAAAGTGAAGCCACCTGAAAGATCATTAGATAAAAAACAATTGAAATTGTAAATTTCCTTAAAAAAGATGTGCTTAAAATCCTCCGGGAGACAGTAGAAAGGAGGAATGAGTATTTACCTCACTGTAGACCTCATTTATGTCCTTGTGTTCTTTCCTATACATATTCAAAATGTCTAGGAATGACTTATAAACATGTTCATCATTTTGGAATCGCCTCTGTAGAATAGAAATCATGAGTCAATAGTCTGAAATGAATCAGTAAGAACTCCAGATGAAGAGAAAAATTATATTTCAACCTTTATTTTGTTTACAAAACTGATAGCTTCTTCAAATTCAACAGTTTTCTTTGGCGGAGCCTCATCCTCATCGAGAGTTATTTCATACCCCTTTGGCAAGAAGGTGTTAAAACCAAAAATCAAGTTGTTGTGGCCTTTAAATAAATCTTTCACTCTAGCAATGACACCAGCTGTGTCCGTTCTGCAAGGAACAACATAAGAAAATGGACTTGTTAAGGATTAAAGCCAACATCCCTTGCTAAGAATATAGCAAAATGTTAGAGGAGAAATAACCTTTGTGCCTTGAAGTCCTTCATGACCTCAAGGAACATGTCATATTTTTCCCTTTGGTCCTGAAACATGTCTTTTACTTCTTTGAGATAACTTAAAGCATCACTGGTAGTTAACTTCTGTGATGTGCCACTCCCACAGGCAGCACCCCCACCTTTGCCTACGATTCCACCAGCAGCTCCAATTGGAGCTTGTGATTGACCAAAGCTGCATCAAGCAAAAGTAGATGAAATTAAATGCAATCAACTTTTCTGAAACATGTCCCAAGAACAACCTTGTATAACACTTAAACTTGTACATATGCAACTTTAACCTTTTAACTATACATCTCTAGTTAAAAAAAATCTCATCCACAAGTCATCCGGAAAAGGAAGGATCAAATATTAAAACCTTCTTGGATATGCAAAGTTCAGAAATTGTAAAACACTTCAATGCATATCATGCCTAAGCTTCCATTGGCACCCCCATTTCTCCAGAAAAGGAAGGGTCAAATATTAAAACCATCCTAGATATGCAAAATTCAGAAATTGGAAAAGGGTTCAATGCATATCATCCCTTAGCTTCTACTAATCTTAATCGGAATCCTATCCAATCATTCAAGCATGAACGATGAAAAGGAGTATAACAAACTGAGTAATTAGATCCTGATTCGGATAACCATCAACAGAGGCCATAAACGATCCCCCAATTACTAAGGCAGAACAACCAACTCCTACGCATGACCCATAAAAACATTCGAAAAAGAGCAATGAAAAGCAGAAACCCTACAGCACAGAACTAAGGACACAATGAACAAAAACACTCATTCTATCAGACACCATTAGAAAACAACGAAAAAGCAAATACGTGTCCTTCAACACACTACCAACAGTGTAACCACAAGCAAGATATAAGTTCAAACTCACGATTCTCCACGAGAAGAACCAAAAGGCCGTTTAAATTGCGAGCCGCCGCCGCCACCAACAGTTCCACCCCCACCTCCAACATAAACGTCGTCTCGTATTCTCTTCATATCCCTAAACACAAACCATTAAAAATTTAATTTCCACACTAACAAAGTGAAAAAAGAAAACGAAATGCAAAAAGCGATTCAGATAATGGGAATAAAAAAAACCCACCGTCTCGAGAGAGTGAAGAGAGGTAGAGAGGAACCAATCAGATCTCAAAAGACAAGGGAAAGGAGGAAGTTTAAGGTCTGGGTGGTTCTTCGATTGATCGCATGTGTGTGCTTTGCGTATAAAGAGTACATGTACAAGGTAAAGGTCTCTACAAGGGAGGGAATTGTCAGTACCAGAAGGGAAGGAATTGTATGTTGATTGTTGAGCCGGAGAGGGAGAAATAAAGCGGAAGAGAAAATCAGCGACGAAACTAAGGCCTAAGGGACGTTAAAATAACAAATGAAAATGAAAAAATTATATATTCTACCTGGATTTCATTTGTATGCTAATAAGGCCCAATTTAATATCAGGTATATATATGTGCATGCTTTCATCTTATTTTAAAAAAAAATATAGTAGTCAGAGGGTTTTGCTTACTATATAAGCAGCATACCATACCCGTAGAATTAATTAATCATGATGAAAATGAACTTTAAATTTCACTATTTCCTGTTAAAGTTGAACCATTTTTTCCGTAAGACTCAGACAAGGTACCATGCCACAAACTACTAAGTATGCTTGTTTAAGATGAATACAAAAACTGTTACGCAAGGGAACGATGAATTCTGACGAATCCGCATCTTCGGTGCAGGCCCATGGTTTCGGACCATCACAGCACTTATCAGATCATTACAAAAGTCGAAGGTATGTTTGTTTACATGTTTAGAAAAAAAAAAATTATCCTCTGTTTTTTATTTTGGTTTTTCTTTCAATTTTTAAAAATTACGAAAACCATAAAATTGATTTTTTCTTGTTTTTGTTTTTCTCATAATATGATTTACTTTTATTTAAATATATATTATTTAATATTTAATAAAAATTATGAATAATTTAATTCAACATTATAAATTTAATAAATTAAAATTAATTATCAATAAAAATTATTAATAATTTAATTTTTGTAATTAAATTATATGTAATTAAATTTTAATAATTATTATTAAATATAATTAAATTTAAAATTTTTAAATTTTTAAATAAAATTTGATTTAATAATTAAAATATATTTCAAATAAATATTAATTTATAAATAAAAATTTGGTTTTTAAATTATTTAATTTATTAAAATAACATAATTTTATTAATAATTTGTTAATAAATATTATATAAGAGATTAAA
>JANZXR010000008.1:11515539-11575090 GCA_027575705.1 Erythroxylum echinodendron
ATCTTCTTCACAAAAGTACAAGAATTAAGCTTCTTGTACGGTCTCTCAGTAGCTATCCTCTCTCGGTCCTAAAATGTCAACGTGCAATTTTGGGTGAATTTTACGAACTCAGACGAGGTAACCATCAATGATGGTTCACTCAATTCTTGCAACATATCATTTCACGTAACAGATAAATCACATCATTGCATTTTTACATATAATATCACATACCACATTCTCATTTAAGAGCTATACAATTACATTTCAATTAATCAAACATACTTAATAAAAAGTATATGGAATGCATATGTGACTCTTTTCAAATTATTACGTTGTTGTGACCGAGTGCCTAAACTGTCCCGTATCCATTGTAGATACCGGGCTCATTTATACTGTTCCTTATCCGTTGGGGATACAGGGCTCATTTTTACATAGAGAGCCTTTGGCCCTTAATCACATTTAGAGCTTTGAGCTCGTTTTCGGTGACTACTCAGGTCACAACTCTCATTATCTGATCATGCATTCATGTTGGAATGCATCTCATAATCAATCAATCAATTCAAGAAAAAATTAGTTTTTCCCAGTCACATACAAGTAGCACTTCAATATCCCATCCATACATCACAATCATTGGACCTTTGTGTCTGGGTTTCAGTATATAACATTACACATTCATAGGATAAGTTAAAACAGAATTTAACACAACAGTAATTAAATTAGACCGTCTAGGTTACTCATCACTTACTTCCAAAGCTATTGCCTCGAAGTTCCAGCAACATCTGGGTGTTGAAGTTCCAACTGCTCCTCTACAAAAAGCAATATGCACACATCACACTTTAGCACAATTATAAGTATTCATTTATGCACATGATGTATATGAAAAATGAATAATGCATATTCATGACAATCCTGGGTATCTTTCCATTATTCTCATCACACAATCATACATATTTCCAAACACATATAAGTATCATTTATACTTAAGGTTTAAACCTCAATAAAACCACAAAAATCAAAATTTACAATTCATTTCTTCAATTCAAATTTTTCCTCAGACACACTTTTGGGTCAACTTTCTATGACCAATATAATAATGAAACTGAAGTAATTCGAGGGTACTTTCTTCTAGACAATTTTTCTTTTATCTCTTAAGTTTCTAATGACACTGACACTAAGATCATTCAATTTGGTTCAGTATCCTATGAGTTATGAACACAATACCACAGACTGTGTATAATTGAACTTTTGGCTAGTTCATGATCATACCCTCAAATTGTACAACTCATACCTTTCAACTCAGATATCTAAAAATTACAAACTTAGTACGAATTGAAAGATAAGAGAATGGATTACAAATTTTATGAAGACACTTTTATCTAATTCAGCCTATACCCATTCAGTTTTTATGAAAACATCAAAACATAATTTTTGTCTCAGGTAATACTACAACCTCAATCAAGACTCAATTTCACAAAAAAATTTTAAAGTCTTAGAGATAGAATTATATTTATAATTCTTCAAGAAAGTATTAGAATTATGTCTCTACTTTAATCTGAATTAAGAATCACCGCCCGCATATCACTCTTGGGTCGTGTCGTGATCGCAACTTCCCTAAATCACTAGCAGATGTGGCAATCGCAACATTTCGCATTCACCTAGTAGAGTCGCGATCGTGACCTGCTTTTGGGCCGATGCACTCTTTCTTCAAACTTTACTTCCATTTTACACCTAGAAAACGAGGTTTTTAGGCAAAGTTCTCTTCTGAAAAATTGTTCATCTATGTCTTAAGATTCTAAAGAACTTAAGTTCATACAATTTAGCTTAGTATTATGAAAGTTATACACAATTTACTCATTCATAAACTGAGACAAAATCTGAAACTCAATTTCAAGACAATTGTCAGAACTCTTAGACATAGAATTCAAACTGGAGTTCACCATGAAGATTGTAGCCATTCATCTCTAGTTTAATATAAATTAACAATCACCCTAATTGGATATCTGTAGATCTATATATCTAAAAAACTGATGTATGCTCAGTAGAAACACTACATCTAACATATTTCCAGCACACTTCATCAACAATTTCTTCCTAATTCTTCTCTTTGGCTTAGTCTATCACTGCTAACTTATATCCACATCATTTCTTCTTCAATTATACCCCAATTATAGTTCAACAACATCTATACACAATCCAAAATCCATGCTTGATCATATACACCAAAAACAAAACACATCATATACACATTCATCATAATGACCTTTATATCTCCAAAATCATCTCAACAACAACTTATCAATTATCAACAAATCATATACTCAAAACAAGACATCAACAATCTTTATTCTTCATCCATAATACATACATATAAATTCATGAACAATCCATCAATTTTAAATTACTCATCATACATGTTCCATTTACACTAACCCCTGAAGATCAACATGTAACTTACTTGATTTCTCTTCAATGTCTTCAAACACAACAAGAAGCCCTAACATACCATGTCACTCATGTACATCATCATGGGGGTTGGAAGGTTGGGTCTTTAGTAAGATGAATAAAAGAGCAAGATGAGCGGAGTAAATGAAAGATAAGAGGGCTAGGTTCAAAGTTGGTGAAAGTTAGCAACAAAATTCATGAAGAAGGAGAAGAGAAGGTCATGAAAATGGGAAGAAGATAAGTAAGACAAAACACAAAACTTGGTCTTTCAATTAGAAAGCATCGTGAGAAACAAAACAAGAGGGTCTTTACAATTAAAAAAATAGTGATCTTAAGACATGGCTTGGCAAGTGACACTTGTCATTTACCACATGTCCAATTCTTATAACTTTAAACTAGGTTCTTTCATTAAACTAGTCCAATCAACTCTAATTTCTACTCTAATTGTCTCCAAACTTCAATGACATATGTCATTAAACCCAAATGTCATTTATAAAAATTTTCACTACTATTTGACTCTTAAATCTACTGCTGTTTGTCAATTATCTTGCCACTTGGCATTTTTCCTAGTCCAAAAATTACCCAAATTTTCAGAAATTTTTCTAAAATTCTCCAAAAATTCTAAATTACTAAATACACTCTCTAAATCAATTTTCAACATATAAAAACAGCAATTCTCAACAAAATCACATTCACAATTTAATTATAAATCAATTATACTCGAAATGTCTATGAATGCATGTACAATTTTTTTCATGTGCAAAAATTCAATATCCATGAGTATGAGCACATCATATAATGCATAAGCATGAAATGCATTTTTCTAATTTCTTACAATCTCTTATAATTATTATTCTAGCCTCAACATGGGTAACGGGATGTTATAACTCTCCCCCTCTTAAAAGAAATTCCGTCCTCGAAATTCTTACCTGATTGTTCGAACAGGTGGGGGTATTGTCTTTAAGGAGCCAGCTTATATGCCAAAGGTCCTATCCTCTCAATGATCTCATAAGGACCAATGTACCTAGGGCTCAACTTGCCCTTCTTACCGAATCTTAATACTCCTCTCTAAGATGACACTATCAAAAACACTCTGTCTCCTACATTGTATTCCATATCCCTTTGATCTTGATCTACATAACTTTTCTTTCCATCTTGAGCCGTTTAAATTCGGCTTCGAATCAATTTCACCTTGTCTAATGTGTCTTGTGTCAATTATGGGCCTTCAACTATTCTTAAGCCCTCTTCATCCCAATACAGTGGTGATCGACATTTCCCGCTATATAAGGCTTCATATGGAGTCATACCGATACTACTGTGATAATGATTATTGTATGCAAATTCGATAAGTGCCATATATTGATCCCTTGCTCCTTAGAACTCCAATACACAAGCTTTAAGCATATCCTCAATAGTCTTGATTGTCCTCTCACTCTGTCCATCTATTTGAAGATGAAATGATGTACTAAAGTTCAACTTAGTACCCATAGCAAACTGTAAAGTCTTCTACAATCGCGAAGTAAATCTAGGTTCTCTGTCCGATACAATGGACACTGGAACCCTATGTAGTCTCACCACTTCATTCATATATCTCTGGGCCAACTGATCTAGTGAGTTATTCTCTTTCACTGGTAAGAAATGGACTGACTTAATCAATCGGTCCACTACAACCCATATTGCGTCATTCTGCCTCAGAGTTCTAGGCAATCCCATAATGAAGTCCATAGTGATTCATTCCCATTTCCACTCCGGAATAGGCAACGAATGTAGCTTCCCAACTAGAGCCTAATGCCCAGCCTTAACCTGCTGGCATATCATATACTTAAAAACATACTCTGCTATTTGCTTCTTCATTCCAAGTCACCAGAAATACTGCTTCAGCGTATTATACATCTTAATAGTACCAGGATGTATAGCATAGGTAGCCATATAAGCTTCCTCTAGAATTTATTTCCTCAAATCATCCACATTAGGCACAAATAACCTCTGTTTCAGCCATAATGTCTCATCTCTCAATTCAAACTCAGAATTCAAACTCATCTTCACTTTCTCTATAAGCTTCACCATATTAGGATCTTTACTCTGTACCTTTCTGATTGTATCATATAACATCAGCCTAAACTTCAACGTAGTGATCAAGGCCTCATCTTGCTTTAGATTAAACTCCACATTCAAAGCTCTCAAATGAATCAAATTAGGTAACCTCAATGTCTCAATCTAAGTTATACTAGTATTATACTTTCTGCTTAAAGCATCAGCCACCATATTAGCTTTCCTCGACTGGTACTCAATCGTGCAGTGATAATCTTTCAACAGCTCAATCCATCTCCAACTCCTTCTGACTTAGCAAATACCTCAAGCTCTTATGATCTGTATAAATCTGGAATGTCTCTTCATAAAGATAATGTCTCCATATCTTTAAAGCAAAGACAACTGCAGCTAGCTCTAAATCATGCACTGGATAGTTAATTTCATGAGACCTTAATTGTCTCGATGCGTAAGCGATCACTTTGCCATACTGCATCAATGCATATCCCAATCCTTGATGCGAAGCATCACTATACACCACGTATCCTTCAGTTCCTGACAAAATGGTTAACACCGATGTCGTAGTCAATCGATGCTTCAGCTCCTCAAAGTTCTTCTAACATTTTTCATCCTAATTGAATACTACATTCTTCCTCAGAAGCTTTGTTACAGGGGTTGAGATTAAGGAAAATCCCTTGACAAACCTCCGGTAATATTCAGCCAATCCTAGGAAACTTCGAATTTCAAAGATATTCCTGAAAGCTTCCCAATTTATCACTACCTCTATCTTCTTTGGATCCACTCGTATGCCTTCTCTAGTCACTATATGTCCCAAAAATACTACTTGATCCAGCCAAAACTCAAACTTACTTAATTTGGCATACAATTGCTTCTCCCTCATAACCTGCAGAACTACTCTCAAATACTTGACATGTTCTTCTTTATTTTTTGAATACACTAAAATATCATCAATGAACACTATCACAAAAAGATCTAGGTAGGGCTGAAACACCTTATTCATCAAATCCATAAATGTTGCTGGGGTATTCATTAACCTAAATGACATTACTGGAAACTCGAAGTGCCCTTACCTGCTTCTGAATGCACTCTTTGGCACATCAGCCTCTGCTATCTTCAACTGATAGTACCCTAATCTCAAATCTAGTTTAGTGAACACCTAAGCTCCCTGAAACTGATTAAGAAAATCATCTATTTTAGGCAACGGGTACTTATTCTTAAATGTTACCCGATTCAGTTGCCTATAATCGATGCATAACCTCAAAGTCTCATCTTTCTTCTTTATAAATAACAATGTAGCTCCCCAAGGTGAAACACTGGGTCTAATAAAACCCTTTTCCAATAACTCCTATAACTAAGCCTTCAACTCCTTTAGTTCTACGGGTGCCATCCTATATGGAGGAATAGATACAGGAGCAACATCTGGAACTAAATCAATTGTAAACTTTGTCTCCCGATCTGGAGGTAAACCAGATAGCTCAACGGGAAACACATTCACGAATTCCCTAACTACGAGAATGTCCTGCACATTCAGCTCAGCTCTGGTATTAATGACATGGGCCAGATAGGCCTCACATCCACCTTGCATCAACTTTAATGTTCTCATGAAAGATATCAACCTAGCTAGCACTACTTGACTAATTACTCTTAAAACTGATCTCGGCTGACCAAGAGATTCTAGTAATACCTCCTTGGTTTAACAATTCATAAGAGCCTTATGAGCAGTGAGCCAATCCATGCCTAAGATAATGTCTATCTCCCTCAATTGTAGTATAATCAAGTCTGCCTCTAACTCTGCCTGGTCAATCTGAATCAAACATCTCTTGCACTCTTCTCTTATCACTATAGTACTACCTATTGGTGTACTCACCTCTATTCCATACTGTAATAACTCTCTATCATATTGTATCCTAAATGTCAGATGCGATACGATGAATGAATGCTTAGATCCAGGATCTAACAATGCATATGCTTTAAAATTATAAACAAATAACGCACTTGCAACAACATCTAGAGAGTCTTGTGCCTCCTGCCTAGTCATGGTATAGACTCTGGCCTAAGATTAAGGTCGGCTGCTCTGTACCTCAGTCCGGATACAAGGACTCCCTATGCTCTCTCTACCTCTACCACAACCTCTCTATCCAGTCCTGCTACCTCTACTCTGCTGAATAGTAGCTTCACTCCCCAATCTGCCACTCATCCTAGACTGAGTTCCCATAGCAGCAGGACAATATCTAATTTGGTGGTCAAAGGAGCCACATCTAAGGCAAGCACCAGTCAATCTTCAGCACTCACCACCGCGCCTCTTCCCATAGTGCTCACACTGTGGTAACTGACTCTGTACTATACCTCTTCTACTGTCAGTCTGTGCAAAACTACCCCTCTGTCTGAATCTTGATTGTCTTGATCAGCCGGTGGTCTAAATGCTCTATTATGGCACTTATTGAATCTTC
The DNA here is from genome assembly GCA_027575705.1 of Erythroxylum echinodendron. Lineage (NCBI taxonomy): Eukaryota > Viridiplantae > Streptophyta > Magnoliopsida > Malpighiales > Erythroxylaceae > Erythroxylum > Erythroxylum echinodendron. The sequence goes on from JANZXR010000008.1 coordinate 11,522,463, forward strand.
TGCTAGAACCACTCTAACTCTTACTGGACCTCTTCAATCCGGATCCTTGCCCAGACTCTGCTTGTCCTTGTCTCAATAACTATTCAAGTCTGATCGAAGCAGCTCTCAAATCAATGAAACTACTCAGGTTGGAGATATTTAGTCTTTTTATGATCTCCATGTTCTGCCCATCCTCAAACCTCCTACACTTATTTTCTCCAGTAGGAATCAAAGCAGTAGTATATCCCATCAGCTCATTAAACCTAATCTCATACTGTGCCACTGACATCTTACCTTACTTCAAATCCAAGAACTCCTTCATCTTCCTATTTAGGTAGATCTTGGGCATGCAGTTCTCCTTGACCTTAGAAAGTCTTTCCAGTTCAGGTTGCATACATTGTAGCTTTCAAAAATCTATACATATACATCATCATATCTTAATATAAAATATACTACATGAAAGAGGAAATACAAAAGATCTAACTGAATACTTCAGTCCAGCTGACCGACCTTTGAGCTATATCTTCTTCACAAAAGTACAAGAATTAATCTTCTTGTACGGTCTCTCAGTAGCTAGAATCCTCTCTCGGTCCTAAAATGTCAATGTGCAATTTTAGGTAAGTTTTGCGAACTCAGATGAGGTAACCATCATCGATGGTTCACTCAATTCATGCAACATATCATTTCACATAACACATAATTCATATCATTGCATTTTTACATATAATATCACATATCACATTCTCATTTAAGAGTTAGACAATTGCATTTCAATCAATCAAACATACTTAATAAAAAGAATATGGAATGCACATGTGACTCTTTTCAAAGTACTACATTGTGACCAACTGCCTAAACTGTCCTGTATCTATTGTGGATACCGAACTCATTTATACTTTCCCTTATCTGTTGGGGATACAAGGCTTATTTTTACATAGTGAGCTTTTGGCTTTTAATCACATTCAGAGCTTTGAGCTCGTTTTCCGTGGCTACTCAAGTCACAACTCTCATTATCTGATCATGCATTCATGTGTGGAATACATCTCATAATCAATCAATAAATTCAATAAAAAATTAGTTCTTCCCATTCACATACAAGTAGCACTTCAATATCTCATTCATACATCACAATCATTGGACCTTCGTGTCCGGCTTTCAGTACACAACATTACACATTCATAGGATAAGTCAAAACAAAATTTAACACAACAGTAATTGAGTAAGACCATCTAGTTTACTCACCACTTGCTTCTAAGTCTATTTCCTCGAAGTTCTGGCAATGTCTGGGCGATGACATTCTAATTGCTCCTTTAAAACAAGCAATATACACACATCACACTTTAGCACAATTATAGGTATTCATTTATGCACATGTATGTATATGAAATATGTACAACGCATGTTCATGACAGTCCCTTGGTATCTTTCGATTATTCTCATCACACAATCATAAATATTTCCAAACACACATAAATATCATTTATATTTATGGTTTATACCTCAATAAAACCATAAAAATCAAAATTCATAACTCATTTCTTCAATTCAGAGTTTTCCTAAGACACACTTTCGGGTCAACTTTTAATATTGAAACTGAAGTAATTCAAGGGTATGTTCTCCTAGAAACTTGTTTTTATATCTCGTAAGTTTCTAATGAAACTAAGACCATTCAATTTGGTTCAGTATCCTATGAGTTATGCTCACAATACCACATACTATGTATAATTGAACTTTTGGCTAGTTCATGATCATACCCTCAAATTGTACAACTCATAACTTTCAACTCAGATATCTAAAAATTACAAACTTAGTACCAATTGAAAGATAAGATAATGGAATACAACTTTTATGAAGACACTTTTGTCTGATTCAACCTATATCTATTCAGTTTTTATGAAAACATCAAAACATAATTTCTATCTCAGGTAGTACAAGACTCAATGTCACACCAAATTTTGAAAGTCTTAGAGATATAATTATATTTATACTTCTTGAAGAAACTGTATAATTATGTCTCTACTTAATTTGAATTAAGGATTACCTCATTTGGACATCTATAGCTCAAGATATCCTCAAAAAACCAACATATCTTCCAAAAAAAATCTCCCGCATATCTCTCTCAGGTCGCGTCGCGATCGTGACTTCCGTAGCAGTGTCACTATCGCGACTTCTATAAATCACCAGGGGATGTTGCGATCGTGATGTGACATTGTGCATTCAATTATTAGAGTCACGATCGTGATGTGTCGCGATCGCAAATTGCTTCTGGGCCGACGCACTTTTTCTTCTTTTTTCCATTTTTTAATCTGAACTTCAATTCCATTTTACACCTAGAAAACAAGTTGTTTAGGTAAATTATTATTCTAAAAAATTGTTCATATATGTCGTAAGAATATAAAGAACCTAATTTCATATAATTTGGCTCAGTATTCTGAAAGTTATACATAATTTACTCCATACTATTTGGAAACAAAGACAAAATCTGAAACTCAACTTCAAGATATTTTCAAAACTCTTAGAGATAGAATTCAAACTCAATTTCATCATGAAAATTGTAGCCATTCGTCTTTAGTTTAATATAAATTAACAATTATCCTAATTGGATATTTGTAGATCAAGATATGTCTAAAAAATTGATGCATATTTAGTGGAACCACTACATCTAACACATTTCCAGCACACTTCATCAATAATTTCTTCCAAATTCATCTCTTTGGCTTAGTCTATCACTTCTAACTTATATCCACATCATTTCTTCTTCAATTATACCCCAATTACAGTTCAATAACATCTATACACAATCCAAAATCCATTCTTGATCATATACACCAAAACAAAACACATCATATACACATTCATCATAATGACCTTTATATCTCAAAAATCATCTCAACAATAACTTATTAATTATCAACAAATCATATACTCAAAATAAGACATCAACAATATTTATTCTTCAGTCACAACACATACATATAAATTTATGACCAATCCATCAATCTCAAATTACTCATCATACATGTTCCATTTACACTAACCCATGAAGATCAACATGTAACTTACTTGATTTCTATTCAATGTCTTCAAACTCAACAAGAAGCCCTAACTTCCCATGTCACTTATATACATCATCATGGAGGTTGGGAGGTTGAGTATTTAGTGAGAAATGAAGAAGAGAGCAAGATAAGAGTAGTAAATGAAAGATAACAGGGCTAGGTTCAAAGTTGGTGAAAGTTGGCAACAAAATTCATGAAGAAGGAGAAGAGAAGGTTATGAAAATCGGAAGAAGAGAAGTAAGACAAAGCACAAAACTTAGTCTTTCAATTAGAAAGAATCGTGAGAAACAAAAAAAGGAGGGTCTTTACAATTAAAAGAATAGTGATCTTAAGACATGACTTGGCAAGTGACACTTGTCACTTGCCATATGTCCAATTCTTATAACTTTAAACTAGGTTCTTTCATTAAACTAATCTAATCAACTCCAATTGCTACTCCAATTGTCTCCAAATTTCAATGACATATGTCATTAAACCCAAATGTCATTTATAAAAATTTTCACTACTATTTGACTCTTAATTCTATAGTTATTTGTCAATTGTCTTGCCACTTGGCATTTTTCCTAGTCCAAAAATTACCCAAATTGTTAGAAATTTTTCTAAAATTCTCCAAAACTTTTAAATTACTAAATACACTATCCAAATCAATTTTCAACATATAAAAATCGAAATTCTCAACAAAATCACATTCACAATTCAATTATAAATCAATTATTCCCAGAATGTCTATGAATGCATGTATAATTATTTTCATGTGCAAAATACAATATTCATAAATATGAGCATATCATGTAATGCATAAGCATGAAATGCATTTTCTAATTTCTTACTAATCTCTCATATTTACTATTCTAGCCTCAACATGGGTAACAGGATTTTTCACTTACCTTCTTTTTTATAGGCATATTTCCACCTCCAGTGCTTCCAAAACTATAGCTATAATAGCTTGTTCCTTTTTACATGTAGATGATCTATGATCTACGTTGGAATTCATCCTATGGGTGACTCTTATTCTTTATTTTCTCTGCAAATTAACAATTAAATTTTCATAGTCATTGAGATTGATGTTATGTATCATGCATGTAATATATTTTTATGAACATTATGGATTTACTGTATCAACCCTTTCAAGCTTATGCCTGACTCTTTCTTTCTTTCTACATCATGAGTATCAACTTTGGCTATATTCATCCTAAATGTTATACAATTATTCTCTAATCTACTGCATAAGATCCCTTAAAATAGTTTGGGTAGGAATCATAGAATCTTTGAACACTCTCTTATTTCTCTCCTTCCATACATTGAACATACATGAGCTGAAATCTATCTCCATCCTTTTTCTTTCAATTGTAAAACTAGTGTTATTATTTTACATCTAGGACAACATCTCTTTAAATTCCATATCTAATTTATCAGTACTCCAGAAGTCCTGAACCCCCTTCTATAGAATCAATGTTTCTTTACATTTGAAGAACAAATGGTCAATTAACTCAGGATTTTCCTCACACAATTTACATTTGTTAGTGTCCTAAAATTGGGGCCAATTTATCCAAAGTAAGAAGCTTATTCTTAGTCACTAACCATAAGTAGAATGATTCTTTAAGTTGAATGTTCCTACTCCAAACCACTCTTCCTTAAATCTACTTTTATCCCCTATATTGGAGTTATTAGTGAGCATTCCTAAAGGTTGTTAGAGCACTTTCTTAAGCTAGTTTGTATATCCTTTGATCCCTAACAAGATAGTTACCCTATTCATTAGATTTATCCATGCTTTAATATTCTCATTTTGGGGGCTATTTCTTAAGATTAAATCCCTAAAATGTGATTGTATTAAAGGTCTCTTCTTGCTCCATTTATCAAACATGAATGAGAAATTCTCATTATTTCCTATACTACATTTTATATAATCAGCCAAGACATTCTCACTATTACCTATCTTACATTTTATATAATCAACTAATTAACTCCTCAGTCTCAATATTTGTTTTTGGTACCATGAAAAGGTTGGATTCTCTTTAAACTCTCATAAAATTTTTCCTTTCAACCAATAAATTTGCATCCAACTACTCTAGATAAAACTCTTTTTATTTAAAAGCCTCTAAATCTTCTTACCCAGGAGTATTTTGTTTCTTAATTAGATAGAATGATTCCCAACCCTCCCATATACGATGGTTTATGCACTTCACTCTAAGTAACCTCTGTCATTGTTCTCTTTTCCTTGTTCCCATCCTATGGCAAGTGCCTCAATAATTTTTCTATGGTTTTAGTAAGCCCTTTAGGTATAACAAAATGAGAAGCCCTGTAAATATGCAATGAACTTGTTACTAACTTAATGCTTAAATTTTTTAATTTAATAACTTTTGTCATTCTTTTGCTAGTCTTTACTCATCTAGATTTGAGAAATTTGGAATATTTTTTGTTGGCCCTCGAATTTTTTTGTTGAGTTAAGCATGATTTAAATAAATTATGAGCTCATGATAGAATTATTATTGGAGTTTAATTAATTATTATAATGTTTGTAGGATTTTATTACACTGGTTAGTTAAATTAAAGTAGTAGAAATGTATTGAGGGTAATTGTGGCATGTCAATTAATTATAAAAGCCATGAAGCATTAAAGGAAGGGTAAGTAGACATTTAGCACTCATTAAGGGTAAAATTGGAAAAGGAAAATGTTGTCTTGATTATTAGAAGAAGAAAAACGAAAATGAGAAAGAAGAATGAGAGAGTTTCGGCCATATGAGAGAAAAAGAAAGAAGACAAGTTAGAATTTTATCTTTTCTTAGTTTTTAAGAGTGATTTTGATGGTATTCAATAAGAGAAAAAGAAAGAGGAAGAGAAGAGCTTCCATTTGAGCTAAACATCTCTTTGTTTGGTGAAGATTCAAGGTAAGCCCATTTTTAATCCTTTGGATGTTTGGAATGGTTTTGGTTCATGAATCTTAGGAAATACATGGGTTTAAGTATTCTAGAATCAATTTTTAGTGAATATGCTTTTTGTATTCTCAATTTATATTCCTATTAAATTGGATTTTTGCCAATGTTAAAGGGAATAAAGAGAGGCAAGAGGAGGGGCATTTTTAAGCAAGTTTTTAAGTAAGGAATCTAGGTGGGTTACATGTTTATAGTTGAGTTAATGAGCCATGAGTTTTTTTTTCAAATTAATATAGTTAAATGATTTCAATTGCTTTATATGTTGCATTTATTGCTTCTTAAATGATTTAAGAAATTACTACATGTTTGGTACATAAATCTTGTTGATGATTTATGAAATGATGATGGAAATGATATTTGAAATATATCATGCTTATGGAAATCCTTTTTTCGAAATGTGCCTTTTGTGCAATATATTTACAAGTCATGAAATTCATATTTGTGTGGGTTTGTGGTGGTCCATTATGTAATGTCATATGCACGTTGACCATGTTAAAGGCTTCTCCTGCCAGCCTGCTAGTGGCACGGAGCTCTATCATAGACTCCCTTATGTTTATTAGAGATTCGCAAGAACTCTCTCATGTTTATCGGAGATTTGCAAGAACCCCCTTATATTTATCGGAGCTTCGCAAGAACTCCCTCATGTTTATGGACTACCCAAACCATTATAATTGCTTATGTGTTTATGATTTGGTTGACAAGTTGAGAAATGCATGACTTATGTTCTTTATGAACTGTTTGACAAGCTTGAGATTTTGAGAAATACATGTTTTATGGTTTCAATGTAATTTACTATGGCAAAGAATATTTTCAATGGTTTTACTTGTTTCTCCACTATAAACTTGTTACCTACAAGCTTTTAAGCTCACCCTCCATTCCTCCCCATCTTCAGGTGAAGAGTAAGAGATCGAATGATAGAAAGTCAAGGCATCACTCCAAGTTTAAATATTTGTATTTTAGTATATGAAAACTCAAGGCTTTGGCTGCATTTGAAGTAATACTCGTTCATGTATATTTTTTATTTTTGGATTATGAGACCAATGATGTATTTGGGTCTTGAAATGCCCATTAAAGATTTGTAAAACTCTTTTCTTTTGATGTTAATGAAATATAATTATGTTTTTCTCATGATTTTCTAAGTTTTCACGTTGCATTTTCAAGCATTCATAGGGGTAAAATTTTTGTTCTAACTTCAGGGGAAAAACTGTATTAATCTAGGCTGATTTGGATAATGTTGTCTTTTTGGAAGTTGTATTATATCCTCTTAGCTTTCCAATGATATAAAGTGTGTAATTTTTGGAGATCGGACTTGAAAGATAAGATTTTTACATGTTAGTGATGCTGCACAGGGTGTATGTTGGACACTTTATAGCCTTTTCTTTACTTGAGTTAACAGAAAATGAGTACTATGGTATTTTGAAATGGGATGAATTAGTGTGATAAGTTAGAGATGAAAAGAAGGTGATAAAGGGAGTTAAACATACGCAGAAATTTATGAAGAATGTATATAAGTTTGAATGTTATATTTTTGGGTTTATGACTAAAAATAGATTTTGATTTGGATGTAAATGATATTGAGCTGAAATGGAAGTAAGAATGAATGGAAATGATGAGGAAAATAAGTTAGAAATTATAGATATGCATCAGAGGGGTCATAGGTAACTTGTAGGAGTTAGAAATCTAGAAATTGACCCGTAAATGTCCATTGGGCAGACTATCTCGAGAATTCCAGCATTCCAGCTCAGTTCATGTCTGTTTGGAGGGACATATGTCCGCTAAGCGAACATTCTCAGGATAATTTTATAATTGTGAAATTTTTGACCCTTTAGACAGCAAAATCTATCTTTGGAGTCTTCATAGAAGTTGTAGAACTCAAAGTCCTCTTCGAAACCATACTTAAATGACCTTGATCTGATATCCATAGTGAAGTTATACTTTTTGTCCCAAATCATGTACATTTATAAGTTGTCGGCTTATCAATGCTTTCCTATGATACGCTTAGGCTTGAATGGAGCTTGAAATGTACTTAGTTTGATATGGATATAAGAGATAAAATCAGTGATATGTTCAGGGTGACAATTGAGGATATAAACATAAGAATGGATTGTCGTATATCAAGTTTTCAAATATGGAATTTTGGGATATTATGAGAATGAAGATAAATCTATGATGGCTAATGAGATTCCATTACAAGAACCCTACAGAGTAATGTGCTCACATTTGATTTACGAGTTAAACTCTAGCAATGGTGTCCAACATCTTATGGTATCAAAGCGACTAGGTTTAGGAGTATCTTAGGCATGAAATAGGTCATTTTAAAACACGAAATGAACATGCATTGAATTAAAAGAACAAAATGCATTATTTTTGTATTGTTTCATATTATTTGAAATTGTTTTACATGAAGCATGGTTTAAGAAGGTTTTACATGCACACATGCGAGTTTAAACCTAACATGAAACATGAACTAAATATTTTAAATGGTTTTAAATTAAAAGAGTGAGTATGCCGCCTTGAAAGAGAACTCGGTGAGCTATGACTCGATCTTTCTCTTTTCGCCAAGGAAGTATGGATGAATCTCATGTCCCATAAGACACGGGGACACACTCTGCTCATGATTTTGAGGCACCCAGTGTGCAACATGAAGTGCCACCGCCTTCTTCTCCTATGCCCTAAGTAAACCCCATAGATCCACATTTCTTTCAAGCCTTTTCTCAGGCTTTCATGCATGCTATGGGCCACATGCCACAAGTTCCAGTGCAAGCTCCAGTGGAGAGGAGCAGATAGTATGATAAGCTCCACAAGTATGGGGCTTTAGAATTTAATAGGACTACAAATCCAAAAGAGGCTAAGCATTATTAAGAAGGATAGAGAGAGCCCTAATTTAGATGAAGTATTCCGATAAGGAGAAATTGGATTATGCAGAGAGCTTGCTGCAAGGGGATGCACTCTATTGGTGGGAATCAGTGCCCCATCTCAAAAATCTATATCTAAGAGAAGGTAAGAGAATTCCTAAATCTCACACAGAGGGATATGAGTGTGAGTGAATATGAATTGAACTTCATCCAGCATTCAAGGTATACAGCCAACATGGTTAAGAACGAGGAGGATAAGTGTCATAAGTTTAAGGGAGGACTTCATTTGTCTATCAAGGAGAAAGGATTGATCCATAACTTGTGTGACTACTAACTGTTGGTAGATACTGCACTCTAAGTTGATAAACTAGAGAACATAACGTATGAAGTAAATAGGAAGAGGAAGAACCAAGAACAGTCTTCCGAGAACAAGCAAGCAAAGGCAGTTTCAGTGTAAACCTCAACTGTAAGAGGCAACAGAAGGATGGAGAGGGGTAGGTATATAAACCCCCATTGTGAGCATTGTGGGAAGTTTCACAGAGGAGAGTGCTTCAAGTTACTTGGAGTAAGTTTCTGATACAGACAGAAGGGACACATAGTCAGAGAATTTCCCCAAGCACCAAGGCAAGATGGGTCGCAAATGCAAGCCCCAAAGAGAGCTAAAACAGTAGGAACCAGGGCAGCTACTAAGGTGGGAAGTTCTAGAGGCACAAAGAAGGAGGAAAAAGCCAAACGGACAAGCACAGGCAAGGGTGTTTGCTATGACCAGAGACGAAGCTGCAGCCGCACCTGAAGTTGTTACAGGTAATGCTCGGTTAATTAATTCAGAAGTGTATTTATTGATTGATTCTGACTCCGTACATTCTTTTGTTTCTACAAGCATGACATTACATGGTGTTAATTTGCTGCCATTGGATAGTCCATTGATTAATATTACTCCTTTAGGGAGGAATATGATAATAAGTCAAGCATACAGAGATTGTGAACTCTTTATTGATGGTGTTAAACTGGTACTGGACTTAATGCCTTTAAATTTAAAAGGCCTAGATGTTATACTTGGAATGGATGCCTTAAAGAAATATCATGCAAAGTTAAACTGTAGCCTTAAAGAGGTAGAATTTGATTTTGGCAAGGGTGAGAAGGTGACTTTTAAGGGAGACAAAAACATCATCACCCAGAATTATTTCAGCTTTGCTAGTTAACAGGATGATGAGAAAAGGGCGTGAAGCCTTCTTGGCACACGTTGTGGACACTGAGGTGAACGAATGAAAGTTAGAAGATTTTCCTATTATGAGGGAATTTACAGACTTGGTTCCAGAAGATTTACCTAGTTTGCCACCAAGAAGGGAAATCGAATTCTCCATCGATCTGATTTGAGGTACCGCACTCATTTCCATACCATCATATAGAATGACTCTAGCTGAGATGAAGGAGCTTAAGGAACAGGGGTATATAAGGCCAAGTTCATCACCATAGGGAGAGCCAGTTCTGTTTGTTAAAAAGAAGGATAGAATATGACACATGTGCATTGACTACCGGAGGCTCAACAAGGTGACCATTAGGAACAAGTATCTTCTGCCACGAATCGATGATCTGTTCGACCAGCTGCAAAGAGCAAAGGTCTTCTCTAAAATTGATCTCATGTCAAACTATCATTAGCTTAGAATTAGGGAAGCTGATGTAGATAAGATACTCTTTAGGACAAGTTATGGGCATTAGAGTTCCTAGTCATGCCATTTGGAATGACTAATGCTCTAGCTATGTTTATGGATCACATGAACAAGGTCTTCAAGGAATATCTAGACCAATTTTTCATAGTATTTATAGATGACATTCTGGTTTATTCCAAAAGCAAAGAGGAAAATAAAGAACATCTAAAGATAGTGTTGTAAACATTAAGGGAGAAGGAGCTTTATGCCGAACTTAGCAAGTGTGAATTTTGGCTTTATAAGGTGATATTCTTTGGACACGTAATTTCGAAGGATGGGGTATATGTCGATCCAAGAAAAATTGAAGCAGTGGTGAAATGGCATGTACCAAATATAGTGGAAGAAGTGAGAAGCTTTTTGGGTTTTGTAGGATATTATAAGAGGTTTGTTGAAGGATTCTCCATGATAGTCGCTCTAATGAACAAGTTATTACGGAAAAATCAGAACTTTATCTAGAGTGATGAATGTCAGAAGAGCTTTTAGGAGCTTAAGCACAGATTGACAAGTGCTGCAATTTTGACCTTGCCCATGGGAAATGAGGGCTATATAGTTTATAGTCATACTTCAAGAAAGGGTTTAGGTTGTGTGTTGATGAAAGGAGACAAGTTAATAGCTTATACCTTGCGACAGCTAAAGCCTTATGAATTGAATTACCCAACCCATGATCTAGAATTAGCAATAGTAATTTTTGCCTTGAAAATTTGGAGATATTATTTAGCACCCCACTCTTGCAAGTCACATAACCGACTTCCTGAATGATGTCTGAGTATATAACCCTGCAAGGGTGGCATGCTAAAACTATCAAATATAGGAAACTCAGTACAAGTTTTTAAAAAAGAGCATATCACACGTGTATGCAAAAATCAATAATCAAATTAGGCCTACTTTATTCATAAACTTTTTCAACCACCGGAGTTACAACTCTCATTATACATATCATCGAAATCCTAGTAGTCACTTGGGTCTATTTCAATTACAAACATCACTCGCCAAAATGGATATTACACTTTAAAATTTACACACATACATTGCACAATATTAGCAGAAATATATTTCAAAACTAAAATCAGTAAAGACATATGCAGGTGCAAATTGATCCCGACCCGTAGTCCATATCTGATTTCAATGGCTATATGCCAATTAACCTAATTAAATACCTCCTTTGAACTTGAAAAGTCACGTGGCAATATTGGATAAGTTTTGAGAACTCAATGAGTAAACCATCATTACTCACTCCAGGTTACACACAAATATCATATAAGCAATCAAATTCACAACATTTCACACCACAATAAGACATAATAAATACCATACACTTCACATACCCTCCTCTAGAATTTGTAAAACCAATCAGTCATATTATCATGACATATCATTGTAACATCACAACGTCAGAAAGAATTCACAAACATATGTTTCATAATCATAAATATACAAATGTAGATGCATATGAGACTCTGGGTTCTTTATTATTTGTTGTGACCAAATGCCTTTCAGATACAGAATAGATATTAGCCTATTGGGCTCATTCAGAAACAAAAATCACAGACCAAAGCTCTAAGTGCAGAATACTGAGCTTATAGCTCTTTCAGATTGGCTACTCTGATCACAACGCCATTATCTGAACATGCATTTTATGAAATGCATCAATAACAATCACTTATAATGCACAAACATAATCCTATATTCAACGGACCTCAGTCCGGCATTCAACTTTCGTTGAGTATTCAGAATTCAGTTGCAATATATGTCATTCAAATTTCAGATTCAAATAGAACACTTCTAATACATTCCCAACTATCAATCTCCTCATACTATTAAAGTCCAAAATTCACAAACAGATCATAAACAGTTTAATAATTGGAAGTTAAACAAAATCAATCAATCCTAGGAAGATCATCTAGGTTGACTCACAAATGCTCCTTTTCGCTTATTGCCTTAAAGTCCTGGCAATGTCTGGATGCTGTCACTCAATGTGTTCCTCTAAAACATATCATACATACACATATCACAATTTTACACAAATATGAATTTGTTTATGCACATTCATATATACTGAACACATACAATGCATGTTCATGACGATTCTGGGTTCCTTATCATTATTCTTGTCACAATATTCAATCATATATCAATACTCAATTTAACAATCCAGACTTGTCTAAAAACATACTTTCAGGTCTACTTTGCATGATTATTATCATCAGTAAAGTGAAGTAATTTGATAACACTTTCTTTCATAACATTGTTCTCCCATTTCTTAAGTTTCGAATGACACTAAAATCATACAATTTGATTCAGTATTCTATGAGTTATGCTCACAATACCACAGACTATATACATTTGAACTTTTGGCTAGTACATGATCATACCCTTGATAGTGTACAACTCGTATCTCTCAATTCCTATATCCAAAAATTAAAAACGTTATACCAATTAAAAGACAAGAGAATAAAATACAACTTTTGTGAAGACACCTTTATCTAATTTGGCTTCTATCAACATAGTTTATTCAATATCAACAAGACATGATTTCTATCTCAGGTAGTACTACAGCCTCACTCAAGACTCAATTTCAAGCCAGATTTTGAAATGCTTAGAGACAGAATTAAAATTAGACTTATTCAAGAACGTTTTATCCATATAACTCTACTTTAATTTGAATTAAGAATCAACTCACTTAAAAATATACATGTCAAGATATACTCAAAATACCGAAGCATGTTCAATGAAAATGTTCCTGTTCATTTCCTCATTTTTCATCCTAAATTCATCAATCAAATCTTTCCCTAATGATAACAGATGGCTATATAGTTTTATTGTGTGGAAGAAAATGTATTATGAGTTTTTTGGTTCAAAAATCAAGTCATTTGGAGGTCAAAAGAAGAAGTTATAGCTAAAAGAATGAAGGATGTTCAAAACTATCAAACAATAGTATACCTTCACTAACACGATCGTACATTTCCAATTGATCCTCCAATGTCACAATCTTTCTTGTGCACAATCATGCAACCCCTTCATAACCCCTTATTCATGATCGTGGACTACCTTTTATTCCAACTTCTTCCAGCTCTTCCCAAAACAGACCTTCGGGTCAATCTCTCATGGTCATTTTCACAAGGAATATGAAGGATTTAGGAAAAACATTCTTTTGAAAAATTGTTCCTTTATCCTTAAGTTTCTAATGAAGCTAATTTCATACAATTTTGTTCAGTATTCCACAAGTTATACTAAAAACACTACAGACTTTTCCCAAACCATGACAAAATCCCAAAGTCAATTTCAAGCTAAATTTTGAAACTCTTCAAGAACGTTCTATCTATATGAGTTTAGTTTAATCTGAATTAAGAATCAACTCACTTAAAAATATATAGATCAAGATATACTCAAAATACCGAAGCATGTTCAATGAAAATGTTCCAGTTCACTTCCTCATTTTCATCCTAAATTCATCATTCACATCGTTCTTGAATGACTTCAGATGGCTATATAGTTTTATGGAGAGGAAGACAAATCTGTTATGAGTTTGTTGGTTAAAAAGTCAAGTAATTTGGATGTCGGAAGAAGAAGTTATAGCCAAAATAATGAAGGATGCTCAAAACTATCAAACAGCAATATACCTTCACTGCACGATCATACAATCCCTTCATAACCCCTTAGATCCACGATCGTGCACTACCTTTTATTCCAACTTCTTTTAGCTCTTCTCAAAATAGACCTTCAATTCAATCTGTCATGGTCATTTTGACAAGGAATATGAAGAATTTAGTTAAAACATTCTTCTGAAAAATTGTTCCTTTATGCCTTAAGTTTCTAATGAAGCTAATTTTAAGCAATTTTGTTCAGTATTCTGCAAATTATACCAAAAACACTATAGACTATTCCCAAAACATGAAAGAATCCCAAAGTTAACCTCAAGATAAATTTTGAAACTCTTAAAGACATAATTCAATTTCAATGTCTTCATAAAAAATATAGCCCTATGTCTCTAGTTTACTCTAAATCAAACTCCATTCAATTTAGACATTCATAGATCAAGTTATGTTCTAAATACATATATATATGTTCAGTAAAATATTGCATATAACATGCTCCAGCCCACTACCATCCTTCATCTTGTTAATCATAACACCGAATTTACTTCTTCCTTCACCACCCACATATGCATTAACACCATTCATGCATGCATCAATCCACAAGCATGAAAATATACACCATTCATGCATGCATCAATTTACAAACATTAAAACCTTAACAAAAGTCATTTACACTATCATAAAAGTTAAAGCATAACTTACTTCGTTTATACTTCACACTTTAGCAAAAATTCCAGAAATTAACAAGTTTTTAGTGGAGAGAGCCAAAGATAGAGAGAGACAACTAAAAACCTCGAATGGGCTAAAGTGATTCAGCTTTTGTTTTGTAAGGTGTAACATTGATAGATTAACCAAAAGCCAATATACATAAATGACCAAGATGGTGTTTCAGTGATGGTAAAGCAAGAAGGAAGTTTAGATGTTTTCGGTGAAACCAAAGGAAGAGCTGCAGAAACATGTTTCCTAATGACTAGGTATCTCTTTTAAGTCTTGACATATTTCTCCAATTCATGTGTTACATATGTCCTCCATGTAAGGCTACCAAATGTCACTTAACTATTGGTCCATATGTCACACATTAATTTATCCATTTTTCAGTCCATAATTCCTTGAATACATCACACGTAGTAACATAATTAACAATCTCAATCGATCCCTAATTGATCACTACAAACACTTTCATGTATTACTCTAATTTATCTTAGACTTTGAACTATGGGAACTATGACTAACACATATTCAATAAGTTATAGGTTGCTTCGTATATCATCTCCACATATATAATACATATATGCTCAATATTCTCACTTATCATGATGACCCATTATTAGATATGTCCTCACAAAACTTAACCTGCACAACTTTTACATATATTGCTATCATTATCTCACCTTCCAATTACCATTATATCATCATACATATATGTGGGCATAATCAATTTAGAATTATAGATGCATAATTATCCTAAAATTCCAATCTCAATTTCAAAAACATATTCTTATGCTAAATCATAACTCTGATCACAATTATCTAACAATCCAAGTCCAAGTTCATCCTCTTAAGGTCATAGAAAATTTTATTTTTTTCAACTTGGCTTGTACACTTTAAATCTCATCATTCATATTTATATTTCTACTTTCCTTAATCAGTCTCTGACGATGTATTCACATCTATTTCACATTCAAGGATATACCATCACAGTACAATATTGATCTCATATTCAATAATACATCCACCAATACAATTGTGTTAACTCTTTATCTATCATATCTAACCATATACTATTTCTCATTTCTAGATATCCACAAACTTTCAATTTCTCACATTCTAACAGATCATCATTCTCATTATTTCTAACAGCTTAAATGCTTAACGAATGCTCATACGTGCGACTCATGTAAATGTGACTCACATTAGGGATCAGTTGCCACTACATGCTAAAGTCATGTCTAAAATGCATGTAACTTAACACATTTTCGAAAATGCCCATGTAAGATATTAAATATAGGCTTTGATACCAAAATGTAGCACCCCACTCTCCCAAGTCACATACCCAACAACCTGAGTGATGTCCGAGCACATAACCCTGCAAGGGTGGCATGCTAAAATAGTCAAATAAAGGAAGCTCGGTACAATTTTTTTTTAAAAAAAACATATCACACACATATACATAAATCAATAATCAAATTGGGCCCACTTTATTTATAAACTTTTTCAATCACAAGAGTTACAACTCTCATTATACATATCATCGAAATCCCAGTAGTCATTTGGGTCCATTTCAATTACAAACATCACTAGCCACAATGGATATTAAACTTTAAAATTTACACACGTACATTGCACAATATTAGGAGAAATATAATTCAAAACTAAAATCACTGAAGGCATATGCTGGTGCAAACTAATCCCGACCCTTAGTCCATATCTGATTTCAATGGCTATATGCCAATTAGTGTAATTGGATATCTCCTCTGAACCTGAAAAGCAACGTTGCAATTTTTGATGAGTTTTGCAAACTCAATGAGTGAACCATCATTAATGATCTCACCCCAACTTACACATAAATATCATACAACCAATCAAATTCACAACATTTCACATCATAATAGGACATGATAAATACCATACACTTCATATACCTTCATTCAGAATTTGTACAACCCAATCAGTCACATTATCATGACATATCACTATAACATAACAACTTCAAAAAGAATTCATAAGCATATGTTTCATAATCATAAATATACAAATTTAGATGCATATGAGACTCTAGATTCTTTATTATTTATTGTAACCAAGTATCTTTCAGATACAGAACAGATACTAGCCCATTGGGCTTAGTTAGAAATAGAAATCACGGAGCAGAGTTCTACGTGAAGAATACTAAGCTTATAGCTCTTTCATACTGGCTGTTTTGATCACAACGCCTTTATCTGAATATGCATTTTATCAAATTCATCAATAATAGAATATGCCATGAAAAGCATTCACTTATAATGCATAGACAGAATCTTATACTCATCAGACCTCAATTCGTCATTCAACTTTCGTTGAGTATTCAGAATTCAATTGCAACATATGTCATTCAAATTTCAGATGCAAACAGAACACTTCCAATACATTCCCAACTATCAAACTCCTCGAACTATTAAAGTCCAAAATTCACAAACAGATCACAAACAGTTTAATAATTAGAAGTTAGACAAAAATAATCAATCCTAGGAAGAGCATCTAGGTTGACTCACAAATGCTTCTTTTCTCTTATTGCCTTGTAGTCCCAGCAATGTCTGGATGTTGTTGCTCAATATGTTCCTTTAAAACATCTCATACATATACATACCATAATTTTACACAAATATGAATTTATTTACCCACATTCATGTATACTGAATGCGTACAATGCATGTTCATGGCAATTCCAGGTTCCTTATCATTATTCTTGTCACAATATTCATTCATATATTAATACTTAATTTAACAATCCAGACTTTTTTAAAAACATACTTTTGGTCTACTTTGCATGATTATTATCATCAGTAAAGTAAAGTAATTTGGCAACACTTCCTTTTGGAACATTGTTTTCCCATGTCTTAAGTTTTGAATGACACCAAAATAATACAATTTATTCAGTATTCTATGAGTTATGCTCACAATATCACAGACTGTGTACATTTGAACTTTTGGCTAGTACATGATCATACCCTCGACAGTGTACAACTCATATCTCTCAATTAATATATCCAAAAATTAAAAAAATTATACAAATCAAAATATAATAGAATAAACTACAACTTTTGTGAAGACACTTTTGTCTAATTCCACTTCTATCAATACAGTTTATTCAATATCAACAAGATATGATTCCCGTCTCGGTTAGTACTACAACCTCAGTCAAGCCTCCATTTCGAGCCAGATTTTGAAATGCTTAGAGATAGAATTAAAATTATAATTCTTCAAGAAAGTTTTATCCACATGAATAATTTAATTTTAATTAAGAATCAACTCATTTAAAAATCTACAGATCAAGATACACTCAAAATATTGAAGCATATTCAATGAAAATGTTCTAGTTCACTTCCTGATTTTCATCCTAAATTCATCAATCAAATCATTCCATAATGACTTAATATGGATATATAGTTTTATGAATTGGAACAAAAATGTGTTATGAGTCTTTTGGTTCAAAAATCAAGTCATTTGGAGGTCGGAAGAAGAAGTTATAGCCAAAAGAATGAAGGATGTTCAAAACTGTCAAATACTAGTATACCTTCACTGCACGATCTTGCTTTTGCACGATTGTGCATTTCCAATTGATCCTCCAATGTCACAATCGTGCCTATGAACAATCATGAAACCCCTTTATAACCCCTTAGAGTCACAATTGTGCACTACCTTTTATTCCAACTTCTTCTAGCTCTTCCCAAAATAGACCTTCGGTTTAATCTCTCATGGTCATTTTGGTAAGGAATATAAAGGACTTAAGAAAAACATTCTTCTAAAAAATTGTTCCTTTACCCTTAAGTTTCTAATGAAGCTAATTTCATGCAATTTTGTTCCGTATTCTACAGGTTATACTAAAAGCACTACAGACTTTTCCCAAACCATAACAAAATCCCAAAGTCAATTTCAAGCTAAATTTTGAAACTCTTTGAGATAGAATTTAATTTTGATTTCTTCATAAAAAATATATTCCTATGTCTTTAGTTTACTCTAAGTCAAACTCCATCCAATTTGGATGGTCACAGATCAAGTTATGTTCTAAATACATATGTCTGTTCAATAAAATATTGCATATAACATGCGCCAGCCCACTACCATCCTGTATCTTGTTAATCATAACACCGAATTTACTTCTTCCTTCACCACCCACATATGCATCAACACCATTCATGCATGCATCAATCCGCAAGCATGAAAATATACACCATTCATGCATGCATCCATTTAGAAACATTAAAACCTTAACAAAATTCATTTACACTATCATAAAACTTAAAGCATAATTTACTTGGTTTATACTTCACACTTTAGCAAAAATTCCAAAAATTAATAAGTTTTCAATGGAGAGAGCCAAAGATAGAGAGAGACAACTGAAAACCTCAAATGGGCTGAAGTGATTCAGCTTTTGTTTTGTAAGGTGTAACATTGATAGATTAACCAAAAGCCAATAGACATAAATGAGCAAGATGGTGTTTCGGTGATGGTAAAGCAAGAAGGAAGTTTAGATGTTTTCGGTGAAACTAAAGGAACAGCTACAGAAACATGTTTCATAATGACTAGGTGTCTCTTTTAAGTCTTGACACATGTCTCTATTGCATGTGTTACATGTGTCCTCCATGTAAGGCTACCAAATGTCACTTAACTATTGGTCCACATGTCACACATTAGTTTATCCATTTGTCACTCCATAATTTGTCCATTTGTCAATTAATTTCTAATTCAATTGTCACATTTCTATTTTTCTCCTATTTCAATATTTTTCCTAGTCTAAATTAACTTAAATTTTTGATAAATCTCTAAAATATCCGAAATGTCTCCAAAAATATGGAATAAATTATAATACACACCAATTTAATTATCAAGACAATTAATCCATAATTCACCAAAATTTTCGAAATAATAACCATTATCACCAAATAAATTTTCAACACAAATAATCCACGATTCACATTTTAATCGCATTTATAAATCAATCATATCTAGAAAATGTCAATGAATGCATGTACAATGATATTAATGTGAAAAAATCAATGTTCTCGTATGTGTGTGTATACCACCTTATGCATAAGCATGATTTATGCTTCCTAATTTCTCATTATCCTCTTATAAACACTATTTTAACCTTAACATAAGTAACAGGATATTACACATTATCTGATGGAGTTCAAACGAGGATTTTTATAGATCATAAAAGTCTCAAGTACTTATTGAGCCAAAAAGAGTTGAATTTGATACAGAGAAGGTGGTTAGAGTTGCTTAAGGATTATGATTTGTCGATTGAATGCCATCCAGGAAAGGAAAATGTAGTGGCCGATGCCTTAAGTAGGAAATCCTACATAACCCATGTTTAGATGATTTTTCTACTATTGTTGAAAGAGATGGCTAAGCTTAGAATAAGCTTGAAACAGAGGAATATGATTGCATTATTGCTAATTTCATAGTGAGACCAATACTCAAAGAGAAAGTAATAAGCTCCGAGAAGAAATTAAGAATGGCAGGTAATCTGAAGTGGAAGTGAGGGATGACAGACTTATGGTTGTAGTCAATAGACTTTGTATTTTGAATATCAAGGAGGTAAAAGATGAGATACTCGATGAGGCGCACAATGTGCCTTATTCCATACACCCAGGTAGCACCACGATGTATAGAGATTTGAAAGAGCATTTCTGGTAGAGAGGTATGAAGAAGGATGTAGCAGAATATGCAAGCAAGTGTCTAATGTGTCAACAAGTCAAGGCTGAATACCAGGCACCTTCATGCAAGTTAAGGTCATTGTCCATTCCTGAGTAGAAGTGAAAAAAGATAACTATGAATTTTCTAATGGGTTTGCCCAAGACCAGTAGAAAGCATGATGTCATATGGGTTATTGTTAATCGTTT
This sequence comes from Erythroxylum echinodendron, assembly GCA_027575705.1. NCBI lineage: Eukaryota > Viridiplantae > Streptophyta > Magnoliopsida > Malpighiales > Erythroxylaceae > Erythroxylum > Erythroxylum echinodendron. The sequence continues at coordinate 11,543,195 of JANZXR010000008.1, forward strand.
GACAAAGTCAGCCCATTTTCTAGCAATTAAACACACTGATTCTCTACATGTGCTAGCAAAGAAGTACATTGATGAGATAGTGAGACTACATAGGATCCCAGACTCCATAGTTTCTGACAAAGATCATCTATTTACTTCTAGATTTGGGAAAGCATGCAAGAAGCTCTGGGGACCAAGTTAAATTTTAGCACTGCCTTCCATCCCCAAATAGATGGTCAATATGAAAGGACCATTCGAACTCTTGAAGGAATGCTTAGGGCATGTGTGATAGATTTCAAAGATGTTTGGGACGAGCACTTGCCATTGGTCAAATTTGCTTACAATAATTCGTACCATTCTAGCATTTAAATGGCTGCTTATGAAGCACTATATGGAAGAAGATGTAGAACTCCTATAGGGTGGGATGAAGGAGAAAGGAAATTAATAGGACTAGAGTTACTCCAGATGATAGTTGAAAAGGTCAATCTAATTAAGCAAAGGCTCAAAGCAGCTCAAGATAGAATGAAGAGCTATACTGATGCACACCGAAAGGAAATGGAGTATGAAGTTGGTGAGAAAGTCTTTCTTAAGACATATCATTGGAAAGGAGTCATGAGGTTTAGTAAGAAGGGAAAATTAAATCTAAGATATGTTGGTCCCTACGAAATTATTGAGAGGATTGGACCACTGGCCTATAGATTGGCGCTACCACCAGAACTATCACAGATACATGATGTCTTCTATGTTTCCATATTAAGGAGGTATAGATCAAATCCCTCTCACATTCTTCAGACCACTGAGGTTCAGTTGAGAGATGATATGACTTATGAGGAGAATTTAGTGGAGATTCTGGACATTAAAAAGAAGGTCCTCAAGAACAAGACAGATCGACTAGTTAAAGTCCTATGAAAACATCATTCTAAGGAAGAGGCCACGTGGGACCCTTAGAGGCCATGAAGGAGAAGTATCCACACCTTTTCAATGACTCAGGTAAGAATTTCGAGGACAAAATTCTTTTAAAAGGGGGAGAAATGTTATCCCCCAAATTTTTTTGTTAAGTTAAGCATGATTTAAACAAATTATGAAGTCATGATGGAATTATTATTGGAGTTAAATTAATTATTATAATGTTTGTATGATTTTATTACACTGGTTAGTTAAATTAAAGTAGTAAGACAAGTTAGGGTTTCATCTTTGTTTAGTTTTTAAGAGTGATTTTAAGGGTATTCAATAAGAGAAAAAGAAAGAGGAAGAGAAGAGCTTCCATTTAAGCCAAACATCTCTTTGTTTGGTGAAGATTTAAGGTAAGCCCATTTTTAATCCTTTAGATTTTTGGAAGTGTTTTGGTTCATGAAGCTTAGGAAATACGTGGTTTAAGTATTCTAGAATCAATTTTTAGTGAATATGCTTTTTGGGTTATCAATTTGTATTCCTATTGAATTGGATTTTTGCCAATGTTAAAGGGAATCAAGAGAGGCAAGAGGAAGGGCATTTTTAAGCAAGTTTTTAAGCAAGGAATTCGGGTGGGTTACATGTTTATAGTTGAGTTAATGAGCCATGAGTGTTTTTCCAAATCAATAGAGCTAAATAATTTCAATTGCTTTATAAATGTTGCATTTATTGCTTCTTAAATGATTTAAGAAATTACTACATGTTTAGTACATAAATCTTGCCAATGATTTATGAAATGATGATGGAAATGGTATTTGAAATATTCCATGCTTATGGAAATCGTGTTTTTGAAATGTTCCTTTTGTGCAATATGTTTACAAGTCATGAAATTCTTGTTTGTGGGGGTTTGTGATGGTCCATTCTATGATGTCACATGCAAGTTGACCATGCTAAAGGCTTCTCATGTCTGCCTACTAGTGACATGGAGCTTCATCATAGACTTCCTCATGCTTATTAGAGATTCGCAAGAACTCCCTCACATTTATCAAAGATTTGCAAGAACTACCTCATGTTTATTGGAGCTTCACAAGAACTCCCTAGTATTTATGGACTACCTAAACCATTATGATTGCTTATGTGTTGATGATTTGATTGACAAGTTGAGAAATACATGACTTATGTTGTTTTTGAATTGTTTGACAAGCTTCAGAATTTGAGAAATATGTATTTTATGTTTTCAATGTAATTTACTATGGTAATGAATATTTTCAATGGTTTTGCTTATTTTTCCATTGTAAACTTGTTATCCACGAGCTTTTAAGCTCACCCCTCATTCCTCCCCATCTCCAGGTGAAGGCAAGAGATCAAACGATAAAGAGTCAAGGCTTCAATCCAAGTTTACATATTTTTGTATTTAAGTTAGTATATGAAAACTCAAGGCTTTAGCCGCATTTCAAGTAACACTCGTTCATGTATATTTTGGATTTTTGGATTATGAGACCAATGATGTATTTGGGTCTTGAAATGTCCATTAAAGCTTTGCAAAACTCTTTTCTTTTGATGTTAATGAAATATAATTATGTTTTGCTCATGATTTTCCAAGTTTTCGCATTGCATTTTCAAGCATTCATAGGGGTAAAAGTTGTGTTCTGACTTCAAGGGAAAAACTGTACTAATCTAGTATGATTTGGACAAGGTTATTTTCTTGGAACTAGTATATCCTCTTAGCTTTCCAATGATATAAAGTGTGTAATTTTTAGAGATCGGGCTTGAAAGATAGGATTTGTACAAGTTAGTAATGCTGCAGAGGGTGTATGCTGGACACTTTATAGCCTTTTCTTTACTTGAGTTGACAGAAAATAAGTACTAGGGTGTTTTGAAATGGGAAGAATTAGTGTGGTAAGTTAGAGATGAAATGAAGGTGATAAAGGGAGTTGAACATGTGCAGAAATTTATGATGAATGTATATAAGTTTGAATGTTATGTTTTTGGGTTAATGACCAAACATAGATTTTGATTTGGTTATAAATGATATTGAGATGAAATGGAAGTGAGAATGAAGGGAAATGATGAGGAAAATAAGTTAGAAATGATAGATATGCATAAGAGGGGTCATAGGTAACTTGTAGGAGTTAGAAATCTGGAAATTGACCCGTAAATGTCTATTGGGTGACTTGACATCCACGAGACAGAATTCCAGCATTCCAGCTCAGTTCATGTCCATTTGGAGGGACATATGTCCGCTAAACGGACATTCTCGGGACAATTTTTAAATTGTGAAATTTTTGACCTTCTACATGGCAAAATCTCTCTTTGGGGTCTTTATAGAAGTTGTAGAACTCGAAGTCCTCTTCAAAACTATACTTGAATGAGCTTGATCCGACATCTATAGTAAAAATTATGTTTTTTGTCCCAAATCATGTACATTTATAAGTTATGGGCTTATCAATGCTTTCCTATGATACATTTAGGCTTGAATGGAGCTTGAAATGTACTTAGTTTGATGTGGAAATAAGAGATTAAATGAGTGATATGTTTAGGGTGACAATTGAGGATATAAACACAAGAATGGATTGTCGTATATCAAGTGTTCAAATATGGAATTTTGGGATGTTATGAGAATAAAGATAAACCTATAATGGCTAATGAGATTCCATTACAAGAACCCTATAGAGTAATACGCTCACATTTGACTTACGATTTAGACTTCAAAAATGAGGTCCAACATTTTTCTTGTATTTATTGTTTGTAGATCAAAAAAAGTGTAAGTTACTTAACTTTATAAGGGAACCACTGTGAAATTTTTACCACTCACCTTTATTTGTTTTCAGTAGGTTCTTTGTTTCTTTCCTTATTTATGTTTTGGTGGGTTGTTTGGAGTGGTGAAATCTCTCTCTAAAATCCAAAGTGAGCTCATAACAGAGGGATTTTTGGTTAACTATGCTAATTATGATGAAAATATGCAAAGTTGGTATGTGGCATCTTTAACAAATTAGATCGATTTGGTTGTTTCCCTTCTCTAGTTAATTGGTATCTCACAACTTTTTCTTCTCATTGGGTTGGTTTCAGATTGTGTTTGCTCATGTTGATTCTTTGCTCATTGTTTTGTTAAGATTAAACTTTCAGTCTTCATTAAACTATTTAAAGTTTTGATTTTTTTTATTTATAGGTTTTAATATTTTGGTTCTTTTTTAACTATCTAGTTCTATGTTTTAGCACTTTGTAAAAACCATGTTGCTATTTATTTATACATATTTCTTTGCTATTGTCCATTAGTCAGTTGCAAAATAAAGTTATCTATTATTGGTTTAGAATATGGACCATCTAAATTTTGATTTGCTTACAGTTGTTTGTATTTGTGAGTTTCACATCTGTTTATTGCGATGGCAATTTTGGAATTTAATAGCAATCTTTTCCCTGCTCGAGTAATCTTAAAGTCATTAAGGGACTTATTGGGGTTGTCCTCTATAGCTTATGTTGGGCATTACGTTAAGATTAGTGGCCTTAACTTCTTATGATAGAGCAAGGGCTAGTCCTTTAGTAAGTTTTAGATCTGGGAGAAGAGATTTTGTTGATAGAATACAGATAGGTTCTTAAAAATTAGGACCCTTATAGAAAATTCAATTAAATTAGTGGGAATTTTATACAAATATTATATTCATATAGTGTGCATCTAGGAGACAAAGTGGATGGGGAATAACGCGAAGAGATTAATAGGTTCATATTTTGGTATTTAGGGTGTTTGAGGCAACAAAATGGGATAGGTATATTAATTGTCAAGAAAATCATACATCATATTGTGTTGTTTTCAATGTAGTGTGTGTTTATACACCCTAGTAGGATTGAGTGAACAACTTAAGCGCTAATTCTGAGAAAAGCTTGATAAGATGATTAGCAAATCAATCCTGACAAGAGAGTTACTCTAAAAGGAGACTTTAATGGTAATATAAAGGCAACGTCGGATGGATATTTATGAATTTATATGGGTTTTGGACACGGTGATAGGAATGATAATATGAATATTTTATTGGATTTATGGTAGTATTTGAGTTGCAGATAACCAACTCTTTTTTCAATAAAAATAAGGAGATGGAAAATTTTAAGAGCAAAACTATGAAAGCTCAAATTGACTATTTCCTCATAAAGTTAAACGTCCGAACTAGTTGGAAGGATTATAACTTGATACCTAATACTACTTGTCAAATCAGTATAAATTGTTGGTTATAGATCTTATAATTAAGGGATAGAGAAAGAAGAGAAGTCCTAGGAGGTGTACCAGAGTCAGAAGATGAAATTTGAAAGGGGATACGGTGGAATAACTTAGGATAGAGTACTATAAGGAGAAGAATGGAAATTGGAAGGAGATACTAACCAAATGTGTGTGAGAGTATCAACTCTTTTAAAGAATGCAGCTAAAGAGATCTTGGATGTTTCTAAAGGTCCTAGGGGTAGTAAGATGGAGTCTTGATGGTAGAATGAAGATGTACAAGAAAAGAAAAGGTTAAGATTAAGAAGGTTATGTAGAAAGTTTTATTAGATAGTACCACAGAAATAGAAAGGCTAATTAATAAAGAAGGTTACAAATTGACAAGGAAAGAGGCAGAGAAGATAGTCTTATAATCTAAAAACAGAGTTTACGAGAAATTATACCAATTATTGGAGACTAAATATAGAGAAAATGATATATTAAAGTTGGCGAAAGCTAGCGAACAAAAAGTTAGAGACTTAGATGAAGTTCTTTGTATAAAAGATAAAGCAAAGTAGGTGCCTGTAACTAAAAATGACAATGAAAGAAGAAGACAAAAATACTTTCGTAGCCTTTCTAATGAAAGGTATAGAGGACAACATCTCTTTACGTGATCTTAGCACATTTGAGAGGTATCTAAATGTACTTGTTATAGACAAATCATAAGGGAAGAAATTAAAAGAGCTTTGACGGAGATCAAGAGTGGAAGGGTAGTAGGGCCTAATGAGATACCCATATAGGTGTGGAAGATCCTATGCAAAGAGGATCTTACTTCGCTAGCCAAGCTTTTTAATGTGATCCTTAAGTCTACCAAAATGTCGAATGAGTGAAGACTTAGTACGTTAATTCCTTTGTACAAGAACAAAGTTAACATCTAAAGCTATAACACTATAGATGCATCAACCTACTTAGTCACACCATGAAGTTATAAGTGAAGGTGATTGAGGAGAGAATGAGAAATGATACATTTATTTTTAAGAAAAAGTTTGGTTTCATGCCAGTAAGATCCGCGATAAAAGCTTTACATCTCTTTAAAATATTAGTGGAATATTACAGGGAAAGATAACGTAACATACACATGGTTTTTATTGACTTAAAGAAGGCTTATGACAGGATACTTAAGGAAAGCATATGGAGGTGCTTAGAAGTTAAGGACGTTCCTATAACTTATACATAGCTTATTAGGGATATGTATGAAGGTATAAAGACTAGAGTCAGGATGATAGGAGGAGATACAAAGTAATTTTCTCATTAAGCCCCTTTTTGGTTGGAGTAGTGATGAATGAGCTCATTAAGAATATCCAAGGAAATATGCCTTAGAGTATGTTGTTTGCTGATAACATCATTTTAGGGGATGAAATAAAAGACAGTGTTAATGTTAAGCTAGAACTTTGGAGGGATACATTAGATTCGAAGGGTTTTAAATTAAAGTAGGACTAAGATGACTAAGATTGAGTACTTAGACTGTAACTTTTCTAGTCATATGGTGGCTTTCGGTATGGAGGTAAAGATTGGTCCAAAAGGTATATCACATAAAGAGTATTTAAAGTATTTAGGTTTTACCATCCAAAGCAATAAAGAGATCGATGAAGATATAGTTCACCATATTAAATTAGGATGGCTTAAATGGAGAAGTGCATTAGGAGTTTTATGTAACAAAAAGATACCACTCAAGTTTAAAGGTAAATTATATCATTTTGTTATTAGACAGGTTATGCTCTATGGGGCAGAGTATTAGCTCATCGAACAAATGTATAGTCATAAGTTAATGGTGGCAGAAATAAGGATACTCCGTTGGATATGAACCTTACTATAAAAGATAATGTTAGTAATGTAATGGTCAGAAATAAACGAAAGGTGGTTAATCTTAATAAAAATTTAAAAGAGACAAAAATTAGGTTATTTGAGCATGTTAAGAGGAGATATCCTGACGTCACAATGAGAAGATATGAGAAGGTTATACTCAGAGACTGTAAGAAGAAAAAATGAAGTCCTAAAAAGAATTGGAAGAAGGTGATCAACAATGATATAGCTCCGCTTATCGAACATGTAACTTTTAATAGAAAACTTTAGTGTTTTAAAATATAGGTAAAAGATCTCACATAAAGAGGGTCTTCTCTTTCTCATAAATCTTTTAAGCATTTTTCTTCGAGTCTTATATCTTATATTTAGTCTAAACATTTAATATATAGTATTTCCCTCTTAGTTATTTAGCCTAAACATTTTCTATTTAGCCTAAATATTTTCTTACTTAATCTAAATATTTTATTGTAATGACTTGTTTGTTTTATTTATTTACTTATCTTCTTTTTTATTTGTGTATTTAGTTACTTATTTTATTTTTTACTTTTATCCTTTACCTTGTTATTGTATTATTCACTTATATTTGTATGTATTTATTTATTTATTTTTATTTTGTTATCTTTTATGTCTATTTTTATTTTTCTCATTATTACTGTATTTTTTTAACATGTATCTTCAAATATTTTTATTTTTATTTGTATATTATTTATTTATTTATTTGTTTTTATAAGTCTATCGGAAAAACAATATGTCCACGTACTGCAGGACTTCTAGTGAAATTGAACATACTTAATTGATACTGAGAGGTGTGTAGGGAGATGTGATGTAGAGTAAAATTTCAAAGTTAAATTATTAGTGGAGTAGGTTTTAATTTTTAAACCAAATTGAATCATATGCAAAATAAGATCAAACAAAATAGATAAATTCAACAGTTCAAACTTATTTTTATGAAATCTAATTAATAAAATAAAAAAAAACAATTCAGTTTTTTAGAAGTAACATAATATATTTTGATTGAAATTAACCATAAGAAATAAAAAGTTAAACTAAAATATAAAGATAATAATATTTCAATGTTTTCCAAAAATTTTGACATAAATAAACAATTGCAGTAATTCAACCAAAAAATATATAGTCTCCAGTTCTTTTTAAGATATAGACATTTTAATTTTAAAATGAAATTTTAAAAATATTATTTTAATTAGTGAAAATTATTTTATTTTATACAAGTGGAATACCAACGTCAAAATATAAATTAAAATAAATCAGTAATATATAATTTTATTATTACTATACAAAATTAACTCTTTTGCAAGTATATTAACATTGACTAACATTATGTATGAACCAGTTAGTAAATAAAAATTGGATAACAGTGTAAAAAAATTATTATGTTCAACTCTTATAAATTTATTATTTATAATATACTTCTAATATAAATTTATTATTGTCATTATAAAACAACTAAGTATAGAATAAAAGATTGTAGTCTTATATTAAGTAAAACGGTTTGTCTAAAGAAATTCAACAATTTTCTTCTTCTTAATATTGTCCATTCTATAAGAATATAGAGAAATATTCATACGTATAAAACTGAAATATATACACTTATTTAAAAAACAAAATTTCTATTTATTTTTATTTTTATTTATTACTTTTATAAGAGGTATTATGTTTATTATTTATAGTAGTTACTTCTCTAGTTAGCCAATGAAGAATTTTTAATTTATTGTACATACATGACATTATTTTGTCCGACGAAACATCTTTATTGAGTTTTTTCTATGTATTTTAGATGGCCCTATTTCTTTAGTAAATTATTCGTTATTTTTTACAACTAAATCTTTAAAATCATTAAATTTTTAGATTGTAATTAAAATTAAAAAATTAAGATTTCAGTTTGTAATTAATAAAAAACAAGTTTCTTTATAAATATGTATATATATATATTGATCATTAATATATTTAGTTTATTCAGGCAAATTCAAAAACAAAATAAATAAATTTATATTTTCTAAATTAATAATATATAAAAACATATTTTTTTATATTAAAGCTTTTAAATTTTAAAGATTATTTTTAAATATGATTATCTAATTTGGAAAAGAAAATTTTTGAAAAGATTTATTTAATTCAATAAGAGCAAACTTATATATGATTCATATTTTATTATTTGATAAATATTTATTTGCGTTAATTGTAAAAAAAATCTTACTCAATTACAATACTAGCGCCAAATTTAAAATATGACGTTAAAATAATCTAACTTTTAATTTTTAGCAAAATTAGCTTGATGTTCTCTCTTAATATAGCTATGTCAAATTAATATTTTTATCACGTGACTATTACATATTATATTTATGTCACATATGAATTTTATTATTTAATAAATAAAATTACTAAAATTTTAAAATAATTTTACACTCATTCATATGTTTTACTTTATAATTATTTTACAATGTTTAATATTTTTAATTTACTACATAGTAAAATTTATATGTGATACAAACACAATATTTGATGGTCACATGACAACAGTACTAATCTAACATAGCTCGTTAACAAAAAATTTAACATCAAACTATTTTTATTAAAAATTGAAAGTTGGAGTATTTTAGTGCTATTTTGGATAAATATTGCAAAATTGAAAAAAGTTTAGAATTTTTTATAATTAATCTTGTTTATTTTCACATGATTATAATGATGATGATATTATGATGACGATAATAATTATAATGACGATGATAACAATAACAACAACAACAACAATAATAATAATAATAATAATTATTATTATTATTATTATTATTATTATTATTATTATTATTATTATTATTAAATGCAAGTTAAAATGTATAAGTAGTTTCACCGTTCTTTAATTAAAAAACATTAAAATATTGATCAATAAATAAAAAGAAAATATATGGACATTATCCACATATTATATATATATGTATGTACAAATAAAAGTTGGGTTTGTATATTCGTTGTATATTAAATAGGTTTGGCAAAAGAGTTTAACATTAGCCTGATTCAAAAGTACTTTCTTGATATAATAACAATAACAACAATAACCTTCTTCTCGACGACGACGACGACGACGACGATAATAATGATGATATCTAAAAATATAAATTAATAATATATAAAACTTAAAATACATTTCTTATATTAAAGTTTCGAAATTTTAATTTTTTTATTTTTTAAATATGACTATCTAATTTTAGAAAAAATTGAATAAACTTATTTAATTAAATAAGAGTAAACTTACATTTGATTCACATTTTATAGTTTAATAAATATATATTTTCACATATTTTAATAATATTATTATTATTAAATGAAAATAAAATTTTATAAGTACTTTCATAGTTCTTTAATTAAGAAACATAAAAATATTGGTTAATAAATTAAAAGATAACAAACAAATTATCCAAATATAATATAAATTAAAAGTTGAGTTTATATATTTGTTGCGTTTTAAATCGGCTTGGCAAAAGAGTACAAGGTCAGTCTGGTCTAAATGAGTCAATCCTGTTTTGAGTTGAATTTAAATTTCCCCCTTTCATATTTTGATATCCTTTACAAGAAATCCGAAAAAGTGGGAAAGTTTAGAAAGTGAAAACGCTCATCTCAAGGTGAAAAAGCTCAGGTTGGTTTGGTCAAATCGCAATGAGCGAAGGAGACTTTTAGATATCTGTCCGATTTGACCCAATCAAATTATCATTCTCGTGTATATTTCTACAACAAATAAAATAGAAGGAGAGTAGAGGCCCACTACATCTACATGCGCTGAAAAGAACAAACCCAAATACGAAGATTTGCTGCCATTCTTTATAATATCATTTACATTTACACGCGAAGACCAAGTGAGACATTCGCGTTTATGGTTATGGATCCCAAAAGTAAAAAAGGAAAATAAAAATAGACTTAATAATTTTAACTTAGTTTAAGGTATGACTGTTATGCGGCATTCTTTGGAGATTGACCAATGAGCAGTAAGCCCCGTTGAGTCCCCTTGCCAATAAGGCCGAGTGAGGCCCTTTTTCCACCACCTTTCCTTTGTCCAACACAGCAATTAAATCACAGTTCTGTATGGTACTTAATCTATGAGCTACCACAATACTTGTTCTCCCAACCATCACGCGTTCAAGCGCGTCTTGTACCACTTTTTCTGATTGACTATCAAGGGCGCTGGTCGCTTCGTCTAATAACAATATTGTTGGATTCTTCAAAATTGCACGAGCTATTGCGATCCTCTGTTTTTGACCTCCTGATAATTGCATCCCTCTGTCCCCACACAGTGTATCATAGCCGTCCTTTAATCCCACAATAAAATCATGACCATTGGCTGCCTTAGCTGCCTCGATAATCTCTGATTCGTTCATTCTCTCAGTCGATGCACCGTATATTATGTTTTCCCTTATAGTACCAAGGAAGAGCGTGGGTTCTTGACTAACTAGAGCAACGTGCTTTCTCAGTGATCTTAAATGATATGATCTAATATCACGACCGTCTATTTTCACAATTCCATTAAGTGGATCATAAAATCGCTGGATCAAGGCTATGATGGTAGATTTACCTGACCCACTTTGCCCTACCAGTGCTGTGGATTTCCCTGCTTCAATATGAAGTGAGAAAGCATTGAAGACCATAACATTAGGCCTTGCCGGGTATGCAAAATCCACATCATGAAGCTCCACGTGGCCTGTTATCTTTTCTGGTTGATAAGCTTCGGGATCATCAGGTTCAATTTTTGTGCACCGGTCTAATATGGCAAAGACGGACCCAACAGAGTCCGAGCCCTTAGCTAAGTCAGTGGTCATGCTTCCAGCGTCAGCTATGACCCGGCCAGTGCTAACTAAGATCATGAAGGTCTCAAACAAGGCTTTTGCAGTGATGTAGCCTTGAGAGATGAGCTTGCCACCGTACCAGAAATCGAGGGCCCAAGTGCAGGACATTAGGCTTTGAGAGGTGCCAAGCCCAATACCAGCAAAAAAAGATTGTCTAACGCTCTCTCTGCATGGGCCTTCTTGGGCTTTTTCAAGCATTTTGAGGATTCGATCTTGGGAGCAAAAGGCAGTGATAGTGCGGAGGTTGGAAACGGCCTCAGCTGCTAGCTTGCTGCTTTCGTCCTGCGCTTTTATAGACTTCTGGGACATGCTTTTCAGAATAACTCTTCTGACATAGAAGCAGACAATAATCAGAGGCTGGACTGCTATCATGACGATGGCTAACCTCCAAGCAATGACCAGGCCCATTGTGCATGCTATAGTTACGGCTGAGACGGTTTGTACTAGAAGAGTCATTCTGTCGCCGACTAGGGATCGCACCTGATGCAAACACAAATTGAGTGCTAACTAGGTGTCTGCAGTTTGTGAAATTAATAAGATTGCGTCCCACTTATTTTTATATGATGGTGATGCATCTTTAAATTAAAGAATTCCACAAAAGCATAAATACTTACCACATTTGCGTCTTTGGATAGTCTAGAGCAGATAGCACCACTTGAATTCTCGTCTTGATCAAACCAACCAACTTCAAAAGTTAGTATTTTGGAAAGCATCCTCTCTCTAATCCTCTTTGTCAAGTATTCACCCATGTATGCAAAATTGTAATGTTGAATTATATTTATGATCAAAGAAAACACCGCCAATCCTGCAAAACATAGTGCATAAATTCTGGTCTTCTCCTTGATCTCATTATGGTCATTCAAGAAATATATTGATATCATCGACCCCATAACAAAAGCATAAATTGGTTGAACTCCTCCAAATAATATGGCACCTAAGCAGCCAAGACTTGCTTGCTTCCATTCTGGCAAATTCAATGCCAATAGTCTTTTGAATGATGGCACAGGAAATTTTTGCTCCTCAATCATTGCATTTTCATTTTCTAGTGGATGTGATCCTCGATTCGGTACTATTGAATTGGCAGAGCTTGACCTACTCAACAGTGACAATCTACGACTGCTAGTATCGTTACCATCCTTGTTGGCAATATAAGACAAGGAGAGTGAGTTAGAATTGTCCTCATCTTCATTGTTAGTTTCATTTTCTGTTTGTTGAAGACGAACTAATGATGTGTAGAGGCCATCCTCATTCTCAATTAATTCGTCATGAGACCCAATTTCCATGACCTGACCATTTTGGACCACCACGATGAAATTAACACTGCGGATGGTGGAAAGACGGTGGGCAATGACGATTGTGGTGCACCCAAGTGAGGCCTTGTCCAAGGCTTCTTGGACAACACGTTCAGATTCTGAGTCTAATGCACTTGTTGCTTCGTCGAGAAGGAGAATTTTTGGTGCTTTAATTATTGCCCTCGCGATGGCAATCCTTTGTTTTTGTCCTCCTGATATTTGGACTCCCCTCTCACCCACCTGTTCTTTTCAGGACAAAATGGTGTCTGTTACTCTTAATCCCTAACATTTAAAATAACTACTCTCGTCAATCTTTTTTGCGATAAATAATAAAGAAAGGGGAGGGAATACAGCCAAGGGGCTTGAAGATATTATTCTACTAAAAAATGAAAAAAAAAAAAGGAAATCTAGGCTCTCATTTTTAGGACTGGGCTGCTGGGGAAGGAAATCGCTGGTGAGAAAGATATGGAAGTATATTTAATTATGTAGGGGCGACAAAACCATATTAAAAAGATTTATGAACCATTATAATTGTAAAAGAATTTACTGTAATAGGAGCAAGGAATGAGAAAAAAGTTACTTTCTCAATATAATATAAATAGTAATGTGACTGTGTAGCTAAGCAACCACGTAGCAGCCACTAACCTGTGTATCGTAACCTTGAGGCAACTGAGAGATGAAATTATGAGCATTGGAAGCTTTGGCTGCTTCAACAACCTCTTCCATGGTAGCATCTTCTTTGCCAAATAATATGTTCTCTTTAATAGTGGTGGCAAACAGTGCAGGCTCTTGGCTCACCAATCCCATTTGTGACCTTAGCCACTTGAGTTGCAACTTATCAATAGGGAGGCCATCAAGAAGAATCTCGCCACCAAGTGGGTCATAAAATCTCTGCAAGAGTGCTATTACTGTGGACTTGCCTGATCCACTGCCACCCACCAAAGCCACAGTCCTTCCTGCTGGAATTCTCAGGCAAAAATCTTTGAATATTATGCTTTCTGGCCTTGAAGGATATGCAAACTCCACATGCCTGAACTCAACTTCTCCTTTAACGTTCTCCAAAGTTTCACCTTCCATGTTCTCTAAGTCTATTTTTGGAACTCTTTTTATTACCTCCATGATACGCTCTCCAGCTGAACACGCTTCAGAAAGGTACTTCACGTTAGATAGACCAGCTCCAAGTGCTCTGAACAAAAGTAAAAAATTAATTTGAAGTCATGGCCAAGGTGACGTTAATTATATAGGACAAAAGAAGGAAGAAACAAAATTAATGGAATGTTTAGAAAGGTGGTGCATCAAACTTACAATCCGCCCACGGCAATGGCGGCGCCAACAGCGAAAACAGTGCCGCCTTTGGCACCACGGTACATGACCATTCTGCTACCATAATAGGACATGAAAGACCAAATAGCAAAAACCACACCATTGCTTCCAATGGCTAAACCCTTAGCCAAACCCTGTCTTAAACCCAACTTCACTGAAAATTCTAGAGCAGCTGAGTATGCTTCTGTGGTTTTGTTCTCACCCACAAAAGAATAGACCGTCCTGATTGAAGATATTGCCTGCTCTGTTATTGTTCCTGCCTTGTTGTACTCTTCCCTGATCTTTCTTGATAATCCCATTAAAGTTCTTCCATAAATTAGACCTGGAATAACCAGAAGCACCACAAATGGAAACCCAACGATTGCTAGCCTCCATAGCAGTATGAAGCTCACAAGGTAACAACCGCAAAACATGGAAGCATTCATCAAAAAGTTTGGGACCTGCAAAACATTTAACTGGAGGAATAAAATGGACATGCATAATTAAACAAGTTAAAGAGATTGCTGGTCTACCTTTTCACTTAGAACATCTTGAATTATAATACCGTCGTCTGAAACGCTAGTGATCACCTCGGCTGTGCTCGTAACATGCAAATCAAAGTAACCCACATCTTGTCTTAAAACTGCTTTCAAGTATTTTGCTCTCATTCTTGTAGCTTGTCTCTCTCCTGTTCTTGTCCAGCAGTATCCCTCTGATAATGAAGAAAAGGAAAGGATACATGTACACGTTAACGTGCACTCAAACTCCTAAAACTCCGCAAGAAAAAAGAAACACAAAAGGATATTTATGTAACGACAACTACACCAACCAAGGAAACAAAGAACCCATTGTCCACAAGCAAGGTAACAAAGCGCCAGTGCATTCTGTCACCCACAAAATCCAAAGGCAGTTAGCCCTTTCTACACATACATGCATGTTTAAATTACGGAAACAAAGACACAGAAAGTCCAACCTTGTTAATGTTCGTGGAGAAGGCATCTTCTGTAGAAGAAGTACCTCCAAGATTGTTCATCAATCGGCTAGTCACAAACAACACAAGTGGGGTGGAAAATCCATCTGCAAGAGACCCGATGAAGCCAAGAGTCATCAAGAACCAGTCCAAATGGTCTGCGTGCATGAAAATGGACATAATCGATCCCATAGTGCTCTTCTTGATTTTTCCGCTGCTCTGTTTCTCAGTGCCCATTACTTCCTGTTTTCTTTTCTTTTCTTTTTTGGTTAAGAACCAGAAAGAAAGAAAGAAACAGTAAGGTATATCTGAACTATAGCTGGCTATATTTCTACATACAGCGCTTATTGTTTGTTTCTAAAACGGCTCTATCTTTTATAACCAAGAAGAAGCCGATATGGTAGACTCCCATGTGAAGTTCAATATATATATATAATAATAGCAAAGTGGCTTCGGTGAAAAAGTTGGCAGGAGGAATGGACATGAAGAGATGGCTGTACGGGGGATAGAATGTGGACACGTCTACGATACTTAAATAGAGTTCAAGCTAACTCGGGCTATAGAGTTGAAACATCATGGTTGACTTTTTTTGATATTTCCTTTTAGCGTCATTAATGACGCCGATAGAGAACGTAGGACCCACTTGAGTACTGCTTTACTCGCAAGTAGGAGGGGAGTGTGCTATTAAATGCTTTTCTTAATCTTTGGCCTTTTTAATATATACGTATATGGTTGCTGATTTGTATAAAAGGTGAGGAATAAAATATTGATGTGGGAAGGTGGCTTTTGGTGTTTCTGTTTATGCAATTGGCAAATTTTAGCGGTATCATTTGGGAATCTACAATCTAATGTACTCTGATTTGGGTTCTTTTCTTCTCGTGTCTTGGAGGTTATCTCAGTAAGCACTTGGAAGGGTTGTAGTGCACGAGAATAGAATAGTTATATTTCAATTTGAAGTTTGAAGGCGTCTATATTAAAATATATTGAATTTAAACAGATAAATTAGCTTGATCATAAGAATATTTTAATGTTAAATCAAGTAACTAGGTTTATATTTTTGTATTCGAGGAAAATAAGTAAATGTTAGTTTTGATGTTTCTAACCAAACCCTTCCCCTTCTAAAATTCGGTGTCTCCATAAAATTGTAAATCATTAGGATTTCTAAAAGAATGTTGTTAAGGAGATACTTGTTTTTAGGTGATACTTGTTTTTAATGTTCTTTTTTATATATTAGGATGTTAATTGCTATGATAACCTCAATTTTCTATGTAACATGTACAAAACACGATAGATTGTAAAATAGATTATTTATTTTGACTAAAATAAAAGATATAGTTTGAATTTAACCAAAAAACTTTATATTATTTATTAACAATTCAGATTAGATAAAATTATATTTCATGAAGTATTTACTTGTGGGTTAATTATGTTTAGATCTTCTTGATTTAATTTTTTAGATTATAGCATAATTTTAGTTGTAATTTTTTTGTAAATTAATGATAAAATAAATAGGCTATTTCCTAATATTTTGTTAACAATCAAATTATAATTTTTATTATCAAGAATTTATCTTGAAAGATCTTTTATGAAATTATAGATTCAAATTTTATGCAAAGCATTGTTTTGATAATTATTTGATTAATTTAAGTTAAATTACAATATAGCTTTTTTTTGGTAAAAGGAGATATAATAATATTAAACATTAACCGTGAATTCCAGCCTTAATGATTGAAATTAGAAGGGAACAGGCGCATAGGAGAGTAACCTTTGAAGATATTACGATTCTTTCGTCAACATACAACATTATTTGGTAAATGCTTCTTCTTTCCTCTTTACAATAACAGGTACATTGTATAAATAAAGAACCCATCAGTTACAGTATACCTTGCTTGTATTTGTATTTCGCCCTACACTTTCTTGTTCCTTGTTAAGTATATAGTTCTTATCAGGCGAAACCTAAAATTGACTATGGAATGAACATACCCAGTGAGATATATCTTGGAGAAGTAAATGTCAATTGAAACATGAAACAAAGCGCTGATTAAGATATATAAAACACTCAGTAAACACGTCTTCATAGGGATGACTTGAGACAACATGCTGCATCTACAAAAAAAAAAAAAGAAAATTTAAAACCCCTGTGAGAATGTTCACATAAGTAAATAACAGGAGAAATAATGACCGCATATTTTTCTATACGCCTGTGTTTGTCTGTTGTACGCCTCGTTGCGGGTTTTTTAATTTTTACACATGCAATAATTAAGGTCGTAGTCGTACAATAAATAATCTTACCCTATGTTTTGTTTTAGACAAAAGGAAAAGACTAAAAACATGGAAAGAGTAGTGTAGTAGGTTCAGTTTACTCGACATTGGAGGAGTATTCGGAATAAGTTTGTTTCTTTAATGTCTTTGATTGGGACTTGGTACTAGTAAAAAAGTGGAGACCATGCACACGAAAAGCTACTCTTTCTCTGAGGCTGGAATGACCTCTCTATGTTATATTCTTTATCCATATCTTACTACCCCACAATTTTCTATTGAGATTCACGTCTGTGGTAATTTCCATTAGAAATATATCATTCTTGATCAACTCCCTCAGTTCTTCTTAATCCTTTCTCTCATCTTTTTACAATTTTTAAATACAATCTTTTTGCATCCTCCCACTAAAACGTTAAGGTGTTTCTTCTTAATATGTTCAAACCACTTAAATATTGTTTCTCTTAATTTTTTATTAATATTAGTCCCCTTTAACATATCTCTTATTAATACATTCATAACTTTATCTCTTCTAGTAAGTTGTACATCTAACGGAGTATCCTCATTTTCGCCACCATTAACTTATGACTATGCACCTCTTTGATAGCCTAATACTCTATCCTATAGAGAATAGTCGACCTGATCGCTAAATGATTGAATTTATCTTTAATCTTGAGTAATATCTTCTTGTCATATAAAAATCCTGATGCACTTCTTCATTTAAGCCATCTTGATCCGATACGATGAATTATATCTTCATCAATCTCTTTATTGTTTTGAATGATAGATACTAAATACTTAAAACACTTTTTTTCCATTATAACTTCTGAATTAATCTTTACCTCCATATCAGACGCTCACCCAATAGTCTGAAAAGTTACACTCTAAATATTCAATCTTAGTCATGCTAAGTCTAAAGTCTTTTAACTCTATCGTATTATATAAAAATTCTAGCTTAATAGTGTCACCCTCTTTTATCTTGTGCACTAAAATAATGTCATCAGCAAACAACATATATCAAGAAATATGTCATTAGATATTATTAGTGATTTCATACATAATCTGCTGCAAATAAAAAGGAGCTTTAGTACAGTACAATATGGATAGAAAAATTTTTGTGTCTCCTTTTGTCACCCTTACATTAGTCTTCACACCTCCAAATATATCCTTTATAACCTGTGTATGAATTGTAGGAACTCTTTTAACTTTTAAATACCTCCATATTATTTTCTATAGTACCTTATTATATACTTTTTTTAAATTAATAAAAACTATGTGCAAATTACAATTGGGTTGAATACTAGAACCCAAGTGTAAGACTATTAATGTTTATCGATGGATGGCCTTAATCTCGTAGGTTGTTAACTAAAACAGAGACTTGGCATTTTAAAAATCTGTTAATCTTTTACAATAGAGACTTATCAGTCTCTGATAGAATTGGAACCCAAATGACCTGTGTTGTGGCTCTGCAGTCCCACAACGTAAAGGAGAGGTCGAGAGAAATTCAAGGAAGAGAAGAGTGACGCACTTGCACAAGATAGATGCACAAAATGGCAAATGAAAAGAGACAGATGGAGGGCTTATTAATGGACGGTGACAACTGCTGATGCAAACTATCCAGCTGGCTCAATGTAGTTCATTTCTTTCTTTTAGCCATCGATATTGGGTTGAGGTGTGCCGCGGACTGTATGATACGATTTGATAAATTTATGAAGAAATAGGGAAAAAAAAGATATGTGATTATTTATTTATTTAATTTAGTGATCTGAATAAAGATAAACGAGAAAACAATATAGTTTGTATGTTTTATTTATTACAAATCAATGACGTTAATGGTAATGATATAATAGTTCAAAGGTCGGCCTGAACGGTTTGTGTATGACATTTAAGATGTTCTTACAAATTTAACATTGCAAGTTTCGCTTCTCTTTTAGTTTTGGACCGTATTCTTTATTTTTATTTTATTTATGGTTTTTGTTTCTGTAATTATGTACTCGTATGATTACAATTAATATGAATTTTCAGAATAGTAATTTACATTTCCAAACACCAACTATATTTTGTATATCTATATATAATTCATTTAATAATTTGTACATCCTTTAAAAGTAAACACTTTTGCTCCTTTTTTTTTACATTTTAATTTTAAAATTAGGAATTTTGAGCTTTCCCTTTAATGTTTTCTCAAAAAATTTATTTTCTATTATGTGTATGATAATTAATTTATCTGTAGATTGATCAATATTTTTGAACAACCTGCTTTGAGATTTGAATATATATTTGTTTACATTAGTTTAATGATTAAAAGAAGTTAAAATTATCAAACTTTAACATGCGTATAATAGATAGAAGATTTCACACATTATGTTAAATGAGAAATCTAATATTTGGTAATCAACAATTATATATCGATACAAAATGTATCGAGTTCTTTTCTTTGGCATGCATGGAATAGTAATATTATGGTATAATATATATTTTCTATAATATGGATGTATAATCAAACTCCTGATCTTTGATCCCTTTTCAGTTTCTAGAACAACATAAAACGTATTCCCTGACGTTAAACTCTTGCATTACATAATCAACGTGCTCTTGCAGCAAAAGGAACTCTTAAAGCAGTTAGGCTGATAAAATAAAATAGTAATTACCATCTAACCAATCCATGCTCACACGCTACAAGCAATCGTATAAAAAGGTCAATAACTTTTCTATTTCTTGATTTGTGGGGTCCACTGTAGACTAAATCAGGAATACTTTAGACAAGACTCAAGTCAAGAGGCAGAAGATCCAATAAAAATGTAGACTACTAACTTTAGTTACTTCCCTTTTTACTTTTTTTTTTAATTTTTAAATTCTGTTAAACATCTGTTCGTTTGGATTTCTGATTTTTTATCTTTATTTTAAATTTCTTTTTATCTTTTAGTTTTATAACAAATGAAAACTCATTTTAATTTGTTGTTATAATATGGTTTTATTATTAATTAAGTATATATTATTTAATTTTTATTATTAAAATTAATTATTATTTAATTTAATATTTTATATTTAAAATGTGTAATTTTTAAAATTTCAAAATAGGTTATTTATGAATTTTTTAAAAAAATATAAAACACTTATTTATAATAATACATTAGTTTTAATAATTTAAATATATGTTAAAAATAAATATTAATTTATAAACAAAATTTTACAAATGTTTATTTTAATAAAATATAATTAGTTTTTATTAGTGTATTGGTCAAATGAATAATTAATAAGGACAAGGACTTCTATGCAACAAAATTCATTACTGGATTTAAGCTTTCATATTGAGAATTTTAGATTGTTTCTAATAATAACAATAATAATATCTCTTGCGATATCCTGTAGCCTCATGAACAAGTGATTCTTAAACAAGTTATAAAAGAGATATAATGAAGATTTGTTGTCTCGCCACTTTTATCAAAAACTGGTAATTCTTAATGAGTCATCTTGCAAGCATGACATAGCTGACTAGCACACTACGTTTTCTGTAAGTAGTTTGGACGTAGCTGACTAGCACACTACGTTTTCTGTAAGTTGTTTGGACCTTTATAGTTAACTATCTATTGTTTCTGCTGAATTGCCCAGTTGCTCAGTACAGTAATCAGTATGACTAATTAAACTTGAGGTCTTAATGCAAGGGATTGACCCATATGGTAGACAGTATTATTTCCCACTTTATTAGCTCAAGTTAACTTTTTGCGGAAATTGTGTCAAAGGATTTTTTTCGCGAGTTATATATCTAAAACAACGATTCACAAAAATCGAGACTTGGGGAAATATGGTATCAATTCTATCTAAATATACGCAAAAGCTGACTTAAAATTATATATTAATAATTTGGTGGCTATCAAAACGAATAATGCAGCCTGGCATCTAGAGATATGTAATTGAGGCACAACATGAAGGAACTCGAGGATTGGCTTCTTTACGCTTCTCACCAGATTTAGTATGACTGTACAATCCACATCCTTGGAAAGGACTATATGCTTATATTTCCTCTTGCTCGTTGGTTCTGTTTTAACGATACATCTGTAACCATTTATAATCAACATGAGTTTCTGAAAAAGGAGTTGCATGATTGTAGGTAACTGAAGTAATCAGAATTTATCCAGTTGTTACGCTAAAAATTAATTAAGGTCTTCAATTATTTTCAATTTCATGATGCAAATGGTAAACTTTTCTCAATTTCTTGTAAGGTTATTTTGAGTTTACAGAAAGAACTGCAATTTGAATTACTAGAGAAAGAACTGCAATTTGAATTACTCGAACAGGGAATCGATATAAAGAGAGGAACTTTTCATCTTTATATGTCAAAATCTATATATGCATCATATGATTGTTAATTATGGTGCATTGATTGGCATCTCTTATTTGAGTATCTATTGATGGTCAATCATGGAAGAAATAACTACTGGTTTGTTATTTATCAGAAACCATAGTAGCTACTTGCGCAGCCCAACAGGAAAATTATAGCTGACGACATTTTCAGTGGACTTGCCAGCTAAAAAAACTGGTCATCCTATTTTGTTTCAAAAGAGAATATCCTTAGCAAAGAATACAACAGGATAGTCAAGTCATTTAACATGGCATGTAGTGGTCCCAGGTTCGTTCCATTTGGTGTCTAGCTACTTGAATTTCCAGATGACCAGCTGTGAAGAAGGTATATATGCCAAGTGTAAATTCCTTTGTTTCCACCTTACTCTCTTGGCAGTGGGGTCTCTGTTGCTATGCTTCTATCTTTTTCAGTCATGCCATTATTGAATTTAGACTATTAAGAGACCCATTACAAGTTTGGTGTGGCATTTTCCTTCAGTGAAACTTGATGAGATCAAATTCTATCATAATCATGGAAGCATTTGTGAAGGGACTGTTTGCAACACTTAAAGTTCGGATTTTGTTGTTCTGAAACTGTTGTTGGTGAAGGTGGTGGGTATCTGGTTGTTGTGGAATGATCCCTACTACCTTTTTTTCGCATATAAGGGAAAAGAATAAACCCTAGCTACTATGGTTCTACTTAAAAGGCTGAAAGATGTTATTCTTCTGGGTTAGTAATATGACAAAAATCTACGGTGGAGATTTAAGATATGGTCTTCCATGGTTCATTCTTGTCTTGTCTCTGTCTTTTGGCGAACTTGGTAGCAGTTGCAGGTCCCAGTTGAAGAATGAAGTTGGGGAACCCAATAGCCACTTTAACTGAATTATATCGAATTCACTCATCTCAAAGAGAGTTAAAAATGACTTAGCTTGTGTAAGTTCACTCGGTTTCTGAAAGAGGTCGACTAACCATGCATGTTGGCCAACAACTTCAGTAGTTATCAACAGTAAAAAGTAAAGACCCTCTCAGAATTTTATTCATTAATAGAAGATTCTTTCAATAGATATACAGATATAAATAGAGACTGAGAGAATAAGAAAGATGGATAGATGCATCCTTCAATTCAGTTGCATCATTATGCGTCATCTGATTACCTCTCCTTTCGGAATTAGTACAGCAGAATGGCCTAGTAATCTTGATTTTAGGATTTGTGCTTGCGTCTCTGTAATTAAGATTACTTTTTCCATGATTAACAAATTGATCGTGAGGGGATTGTTGGATGTCAGGAGTCCACTACCGCGAACATGGTTATCTATCTTGTCCCTTGTTATTGATACGCAACTGTTCCCAATGCTTTAGAGTTTAGACTAACCCTACTTGCGCGGGGCGAAAATGACTTGATTCTGTCACCCTCCATAAAACTCTAAGAATAAGCCCCTCTGATTTTTTAGAGGACGGAAAAGCATCTCTGAGCTAAATATTCCTCGACTTAAGTCCACAACGCAACAAAAGTAGCCCTTAATTTAACATTAGATCTTGAAACCTTCCTGCAAAGCTAAACTAAGATGGCCTGTAAAAACATATATATCCTTTCCTGCAATAAATCAGCATCTGTTGCAGTTCTTTATTTATGCTTTATCCCAGAACTACCTTAGCTTTTGACCTGTGGTTTCACATAACTAAGCGATGAATATATAACTATGTGTTCAGACATCTGATTCTGATTGCTTTCGCCATTAGGCTACAAGGAATATATAAAGGATAAGTCAATATTATGTTAGTGAGTAAACATAGCGCAGAAATACTTGGAGCATATAGCACCAATTGAATTATAGTCTTTATTAAATTAACCAACGTCAGAAGTTTATATTGACTGTTTGTTTACGAAGATGACACGTACATATAATTGGTTATTATTTTTTATGTTACAACTATAAGATGAAATAATAAATTGGTCTGACAGCTTTTCATATGGGATTATTTATTAACAGAATGTATTCAGAAATATAACCTTGTGATATCATGTGACCTGATTATCTCTACTTGTGCTTATGTATGTGAGGGTTAAAGTTGGCTATCTTAAAATTGATGCAAAGTTTGTTACTTCAAATGTCATCCACAAAATGGTAAATGAGTTGCATCATGTGTTCTACACTTTAGAGTTCCGGAAAAAGAAGTTTGCGTGAAAAGATTAATTAATGCTACTGTGTACAAGAAAACAAATTGTGATATAAGAAAGAAGACATAGATATAGTCTGTAAGTGTATATTGTGCCTAAGTGACAATTTGAACACAATTGGCAATTGCGGAATTCCAAAACGGATCACATTTGTGTTGTCAAGACCAATAAAATTTCAATTGGACGATTTCCAAGTCATTGTAAAATTAAGATCAGAGTCATTTCCACTAGAGACAGTCTAACTTTAATAAAGTATAAGGGAGAATTTAAGGATAAATGATAAAATTAAGGACTATTATGCATAATTTGAAAAGAAAAATTCAGGGAGTAGGTAACATAGCTACTTATAGTTATTAATCTTTGGAGGAACGTACATACACGTTAACTTGATGGTTTACGGAAGGACGTGTATGGACCTATTATTGACTTGCATGGTTGTTTTATGAAGGATAGTTTCCCTTTTTCAGGGTCACTGCCACTGGGGGAAAACAAAAGTATAGCAAGTTGCATCAGATCCGTACATAATTTGTTAAAGAATATCTAATAGGAGGAGTTGCTTATCGCTTTATACCCGAAGATGCATATTTTATTTTACTTACAGAAGTATATGTTTACTCTTTTGCTTATATGTTTTGGTTAATATAGTCATGGTTTCCTTCTGTTACGGATTAAAAATTGCAAATCAACATAGGTGTTGTATTACTGAAGACAGGAGTTATAAAATTCTGTAAAAGCTATACCAATAATTAGAGTGAACGACAATAGAGAAGAATATATGGGAAAAAGGAAATTGGTAAAGCAACCAATGGAACCATGTTTAGTGGAGCTGAGGTGAAACAAGAACGCGGCGCTGATTCTGTTAACGAGCTACTTAGAATTGGGCCACGGTACTTCTTTCCCCAAACGCATGTTGTGACATTATTGATAATAACAAAGGATAAATTCACACCAACTTCCAATATACTTGAAGACATTACAAGGACAATAATGATAACAATGAGGAATAAGAGAGACTTTAATAATAATGAAGAGTATTTGAAGATATTTTCCCAAAATCAATCTACCACCCATTATAATAAATAAATAAATAAATAAATTTGAATCAATATTCGCTGGAAGCAATGATTTGATGTTAGATATATATAACAGTTAAATAGTATTTTTCCCACTTTTTGAGAAGTATAACAGATAAATATTTCATAGAAAAAAAATGTACGGGTTTTAGTGGAGCATGACAAATTAGTAGGTTTCATGTACACATGACATACCCTGTGTTTGGGACAAGGGTGAACAACTAGAAAATTATTTAGGAGGAAAGTATTTTAGCCTTCTCGTGTTATTTTTTATTTTAACTTCTAATCATTAAATTTTTTAATTCAGTAATTAAACTTTGTTAATTGTTTTATATTAACATCTTTAACAAAAATCTTAGTGATATATATTATTTGTAATTAATACATTTTTCGCATGTTCTTATAATATTCCATCAAGTAGTAAGTAGTATGGGACTCCCTATACCATTCTACCAGGACTTTCCTAGTATTTTATAGGCTCCGGGTAAAGTAAAACAAGGCCTCTACTTTTGCCTATTTTTAAGCTCTTATAGAAAAAATAAAAGAAGCAAAATATGGACATTTTGTAGTTTTTTATAAGGTTAAGAGTGAACTCTATTTTATTTCACTTTATTTTTTATAAAAATAAAAATAGGTCCTATTTTACTGTTTATGAAAATGGACCCTAGCGGATGCCCAAGCTACACTTGCCCATAACTAACCCTGCATTTTATCATACAACACGTATTCAACAATAAGGCAAACAGGTATGTCAAATCAAGTGCATGAACTTTTGTCGACTAATATATTATAAGTGCTTTATTTATTTGTTTTTTTTCTTTGTATGATTTGAAATACATTTGATTTATACCCTAAAAATTAACTTAAGTTATATTGTTGTCTTACAACTCAAGAAAGTAAAAGATTTACTCATTTAAGATCCAAAATTTCAAAAAGGTTTCAAATTTGATCATTTATAGCCAATCTTAAAAAAATATGGAGAAATATGCTGAAATTAGCAAAGAGAAAGCGTCAGGTCATCCAAAACGGTCTAAGTGCAAAGAAATGTCACATCCGAATCCCAAAAGTGAGATGAGTCAATAAGATCATCATTATTTTGTATTGATTTAAATAATGATTTTGAAGTTAAAGATCCATTTATTAAAAGAAATGATGAAGTCGTCTTATTGAGAGGAAGAAAGAAAAAATGAAAAAGAAACAAAATAAGAAAATGAAAAAACTTTTTATGTCCATGAATATTAAAGAGATAAAAGGAATGTTTCATGAAAGTCAAATTCTTCTAAAAAATGAGGCAAAAAAAATAGAGCTACGACAAAGACGGGAAGATAATACAATTTTATGCAAAAATTTGGATTCCATCAAAGATCTAGTGATGCGTAAGACTTTCAAAAATGAACAAATGAAAATTTATGCAAAAAGTGCTCCAGAAGGAGAATCTCAAATAGGAGTTGACTCATCTAGTAGCTTTAGCCAATATTTTGATTTTGGAGAAAATGGGGATGACCTTCTAAACTATTAATTATTTATGTTAAATTAATATTATTAAGTTCTTTAGTTTTACTTTTAATTTGATTGTTGTAATTTTAGTTTGATTGTAATTTCGAGTCTGATTGTACTTGTAATTTATTTTATTATGGTTGTAATTTCAAATATTTTCAATGATTTTTAATTTTTTAAATCAATGTTGTGGTTTAAATTTATGTACCTTTTATTTCAAATTTACCTTTTATTCTTAAAATATTTTATTAATGAATTTATAACACTTGTAAATAAGAATTATAAATAAATATTAAAAATAAATTTAATATTATATTCAATATTAGTGTCATTTTAAATGCCTCAATGAGATATTTGTAATGATATATTTTGTGTAAAGTAATATATATTTTAAATTTAATTACTTAGTAAATTATGTAAATAAATCAATTGTGAGAAGCACATAAAAGGAATATGTTAAAAAGAAAATGGACAAAGTTGTCTTTTTATAACTATTGGTGCATGAATAGTAACACATCAAATTTATTGTATTACTATACATTACACCACTTTGGTGTTAGATTTTGGTGTCTTCCTTAGAGTGAATTCATTGCACCAAAATACCAATTTGTGCCTTCGTTGGAGATGGCCTTAAAGCTACAAAAGTTTTCAATGTTTTAATTAATTTTTCTATTTATCATGAGTAATCAGTTCAAAAGTTGAATTTGGTGGAACGAGAGGGATGGGAAAGGTAAGTGGAAGAGAGAGTTTGCGCATTGTACGGTTGTATGCTTGATGCGGTGCGCATGAATATATGCATATTGTATACATAACATGTTCAACACAAATAAGGGCTACTTTGGAATTCTCTTTGTTTTGCGAACTCCTTCGTATTATAACTAAATATAATAGTTGGATAAGAGAGCATTCAACATGAACACTTCCAACACGGAATGCTCAGATATCACCGTTGATGCTCATGGGTTCATTGTCCAAGATGGACCCACCGCAAAAATGGTTCAATTACTCAAAAGGGAGGAGGATCCTCCACCTCCACCTCCACCGCTTAAACCCAGTTATAGTACTATTGTTATAGGGGAGACATTAATAGACGAAGAGGCAGGTTTGAACTGGCCAGGGGGAAACCGATAAAGTATAAGGAAGGTGATCTTCCTTTAGTCAATGGAGAGTTTGGAAATGCCTTGGAATTATCCACCTGCTTTCATTCACACTTGGATAAGCAATGGGAAAACGCAGTAGTCGTGAAATTACTAGGACACAAGATTGGCTGTAAGATGTTACGCAGTCGGCTGACCTCTATGTGGCTACTCCAAGGGCCAATGAAAATTGTAGACCTAGATTTTGATTATTTCTTGATCAATTTTATTGAGAAGGAGGACTTTCTTCATGCGCTGATGCAAGGGCCTTGGGTTATCTTCAAGCATGCTTTATCAGTGCAGCACTGGCACCTATAGTTTTGTCCGTCACAGGGTAGAGTCTACAGAACCATGGTTTGGGTTCGATTTCCGGAGTTGCTAGTGTCTAGATATCATCTAATAATCCTCAATGCATTGGGGAATTTAGTGGGTTAGACCGTTAAAATTGACAATACGACTCAAATCTCCTAGTAGGTTCGATTCGCATGGGTAGCAGTGGATGTCGATCTTAGTGCCCCGTTAAGATCGAGAGTAGAAATTGAAGGAGAGGTCATCAAAGTGGCTTATGAGGGTCTCCCTCATATTTGCTTCCAGTGTGGTCTGGTTAGGAATGCTTCAATTGATTGCTTAAATCAACCACCAATGCCTACTGGCACCGTCCAGGAAGCCATTTACAACCCTAACATTCAAGTGTCGGATACCAACGCGACAAGTGGTTCTCCCTTGAAGGAAGGTGTATAGCAGTTTTATGGGCCCTAGATACAGGTGCAACGGCAACCATAATGGGCTGGAGAAAAATCCAACTAGTAAGGAGCAACATTTAGGAGTAACTGTTGGGTTCCAATTTTCCATACTCCAAGATGCCCCTCGTGCATACCCAAATGAGCACTTTCCGAGCTACTTTAGTCATGAAAATGGGATAGCCAAGACTCGACTAGATTTGGGACAGATGGTTGCTAAAGCTAGGTCCAATTCTTTGAGCCACTGAAACGAGTCTATAAGGTCGTGTGTACTAGAGTCTCAACAAGTCCCTAGAACTGAGCTCCGGCATAGTGGACCGATCTCTTCAGCCTCGAATGCAACCCCATGCACTACTACCTCCCCACAGTTTGATTCGCGCCCTAGCTCACAGCCGTCCTGTCCCAGGCCACCAACTCACACTGCTATTTGTCTCCGATCCCACAAGGATGTTGTCGTGGAAGACAATGCATTGCTGCTTCAGGATGATGATGGTGTGGATTGTAGAGATGAACAAATGGTTGTGGGGGACATGGTAACGGACCCCACTAGCCTCCCAATCACCAGATATTCCAGCCCTCCACCCAAACCGCCTGATAATAACCAGGGTAAACATTTCGTGCAAGTGGACTCAACTAGTCAACAATCTCCTGAAGAGGTAGTTCCTCCACTCAAGGTTGCCCACATTTTTGGCTATTAAGCCATGGTCCAGGGAACCACTAGTGATGTTTATTGTGCTCCCTTCCTCATACTCCATGTTATCAATATGTCTATTTTGATCTGAAATTGTCAAGGGGCAGGGGTAGGTCATTTAGACCAGTTTTGGTAAATTATCTTCGGATGCATAAGCCTAATTTTCTCGTTATGGTTGAGCCACGGATCAGCAGCCCTAGAGTATAGCAACTGATTGCTGGAGTTGTTTTTGATGCCTTATATAGGGTCAAAGCGGATGGATTTTCTAGGGGCATTTGGCTTCTTTGGTTGGCGACTATTACGGTCCGGGTTCTGGTTTCTCATCACCAGTTTGCCTGTACTAGTGTGGAGCTGCAGGACAATTCCTTTTACTTTATTACAATTTATGATGCACCACAATACCATCTTCAACATTTCCTGTGGTCTAACCTACGCAGAATTGCTTGGATCACAACTGAGGCATGGTTAGTAGGAGGGGACTTTAATGCTAAGCTTGAAGCACATGAAAGACGGAGCGGTTCACCTAATCGGGCAATCATTAGCTAGCCATTTATAGACTTTATACAGACATCTAGTCTTCAGGATTTGGGGTACTCTGGGCCAAAGTTTACTTGACGTAGAGGTTCACTTCCAAGCTATATTGGATCGCTATCTTGGATCTATTAACTGGGTAGAACAGAACTCAGAATATTCAGTACATCACCTCCCCTTTCTTGGCTCAGATCACCGACCAATCTTGCTTCAGCTGAGGCCTAACCTCCGCCCTTAACCGTATCCTAAAATTTTCCGGTTTCAAACAGCCTGGCTTTCTCATTTATCGTTCTCTCAATATGCCTAGGATAAATGGAGTTTTGATAATAATAATGTTAGTGGTTCCTTGACAGCTTTTGCAGACTTATTGCAAGATTGGAATAAATCAATTTTTGGCCACATTTTCTACAGGAAGAAAAGACTTCTTACCTGACTAGCAGGTATTCAGCGGGTTATTGAGGCATGAACCTCAGATTCTTTGCTAGACTTGGAATTTTGGTTGAGAGAGGAACTCTAATAGATCCTTTGTGAGTAGAAACTCTATTGGCATAAAAAATCTTGTTATGAATGGTTATCTTATGGGTATCAGAATACCAAATTCTACCACATGATACACTAGCTAATCAGAAGCAACTATTAGTGACAGAAATTCGAGATGACCAAGGGCACTTGACTTCTGATCCACCGATATTCAGAGAGATGGAAAAAGGTTTTTCTGAACGATTGTACTCAGAGGATAGTTCTTGTTACCGATTGGCATTCCCTATATATGGTGCTTTTCCTTACCAAGCAACAGAAGCTATAGTGGCTCTTTGTCGAGACATAACACCAGAAAAAGTTCGGACTACATTTGCTGCTATGGCCCCGAATAAAGCTCTGGGACCTGATGGCTTTTTTGCCATTTTTTCCAGACGCAATGAAACATTGTGGGTCCTGATTTGGTGAGCTTTATCTAGAAGGATTTTAGAGAAGGAGTTTGGGATCCATCCATCAATCAAACTACCCTAATACTGATTCCAAAGATCCCTAGTCTGAGTCCTTTTCAGCATTTTCGTCCAATTAGCTGGTGCTCGATGGTCCTTAAAGTGATAACAAAACTTGTGGTCAACCAGTTGAAACCATATTTGGATGGACTCGTAGGCCCAAATCGATGTAGTTTTGTCCCAGGGCAGGCAATCACGGATAACATTATCCTTGTGCAAGAAGTAATACATTTGATGGGGAATAAGAAGGGCAAATCCGAATTTTTGGCTATCAATGTTGATCTAGAGAAGTTATATGACCGCCTTAGTTGGGATTTTATGCAGGATACATTATAGGATATTGGCTTACTGAAAGCTTTAATTACCTTGATTACGTAGTGTATTACCACGGTCTCCATGTGGGTACAACGAAATGGTGATAGTGTGTAAATCTAGCATGTTTTAGTTCCTAATTCTATGCTTGCTTGGTGATTTATTGTACTTAAATGTGAGCTTTTACTTGTTTTTATATATTTTGGTTAGGGATTGCTAGATGTGATGAAAAGGAAGTATTTGGAGCATATTTGAGGATTATTTGGAGCATAAGAGCTGAAATTGAAGATTTCTAGATGATTTTGGTGCTGCCAGGAGTTACCCTTAGGTAAGACTAACAGCAGAGCAGGAGATGATGGGATGAAATCGCGTAGACAGCTGGACCCACGTTTTAATGACGTTTTGGGCTTAAATTACAGCTTAGGAAGAAGAGTTAATTAGTTTTTATTGGGCCTTTTTGTTACATTAGGATTGACCCCACTTTTTATTAATATATAAGTGAATTTTAGGATTTGAGGAGAACACTTTTTTGCCTCCTACATCAGTATTACGAATTTCAACCTATTTTCTAGAATTTTACTTGTTTTCTCCATAGCCATTAGAGGCTAAACTCTTCCTTTCAGTCAGGAGTTAATTCGAAGTGGATTTTCTTCATGTTTGTGAGATCTTAACATGCTTTAATTTATCTTTTTGATTTACATTACATTTATGTCTTTTCTGTGAATTATTGGAAAATTATTTCCATAGTGAATTGCTGTTATTTGTTCAAAAAGGCCTATTGTTCATCTAATAGGAATTTATATAGCTAATCAACTAGGTT
>JANZXR010000008.1:11575190-11596997 GCA_027575705.1 Erythroxylum echinodendron
GTTAAATTGAACAAAAATAAATAAAACAAAAAATGCAGCGGTAAACTAAAATCAAATCAATAGAAAACGAACACAGCTAAAGGTATAATTCTCAATAAGAAATTCTTATGTTTGATCATTGATTCTAAGATAACTTTTCAATTCTACATTACAGACAAATTATAGTCAAAAGGAACGTCCTCCTAACTAATCTTACCATATTATTAGGTTATTAAATGGATCATTATCAGACATTTTTTCTCCCTCCCGAGGCCTTAGGCAGGGCGATCCGCTCTTGCCTTATCTCTTTGTCTTATGCCTTGAAAGATTATGTCACATCATTAATTGGGAGATTGCACAAGAACACTGGCGGCCAATTTCCTTTAGTAAAGGTGGTCCTAAACTATCTCACTTATTTTTTGCAGATAATCTAATCATGTTTTCTAAGCTTCGACGGATCAGGTGGAGGTTATACTGCGGACTCTTAATAGTTTCTGTCTCAACTTCGGCCAACAGATCAACAAGTATAAAACTCGTTGTTTTTTCTTTACTAATATTCCCCAACAGCAAGCTTGGACCCTCAGTCACCAATTAGGTTTTTAGTTAATAAAGAACTTGCGAAAATACCTCAAGGTCCCTTTAATCCATGGGTGGACATTGCGGCACACCTATCAGTATATTGTTGATAACGCTCAGAGAAAACTGAATGGCTAGAGTGCACGCCATCTCTCCTTAGCTGGGCGAACTACCCTCATACAATCAGTGTTGGCTACCACTCTTGTCTATACCATGCAGACAATTCGAGTTCCTCTACAATTGTATGATGATTTGGAAAAGGTTATATGGAACTTTTTATAGGGTTCTCAGTCCAACCGCAGGAAGACTCACCTGGTAAATTGGGATATGGTGTGCAAGACAAAAGCACTTAGTGGGCTTAGTATTCGAAGGCTTTGTGCCAACAATGATGAGCTGCTAACCAAGCTAGGATGGATTCTACTCACGAAACCGTCCACTCTATAGGTGAAGGTGTTCAAACATAAATACAAAGTGGACACCAATATTATTCCTCGTCATTTAGAGTTGAAGTGTGGCTCCTCAGTCTGGTGAGGAATTGTTTCCACTTGGGACACCATCCTCAGGGGAATTCGTTGGGTTGTTCGAAATGGAAACACAGTTTGGTTTTGGTTAGATGATTAGATTTGGGAATGGGGCCCCTTACTTCAACATGTCACTGAAGATGTACTAGATGTCTTAGTCACCTTATCGATGCGACACTATGTCCATGAGAGTGGGAATTGGAATTGGGATCTCTTTCAATCATTCCTGCCTCCTTCGGATTGCATGGCTATAGCAGGAATTATACCACCACAGCTAGGCTTTGGGGAGGACAGGGTAATCTGGTGGGGGACACCAATTGGGCTCTTCTCCATTGCGTCCACCTATACTCTCCTCGAGGACAGCGATATTAGCACCAATAATAACTGTTGGGATGTAATTTGGAGCTGGAAAGGGCCACAGCGCATCCGAACCTTCCTCTGCCTACTAGCTCACCATCGGTTGCTCACTAACCAGCATAGGGTTGAACGCTACTTAACATTGGGTGATGCTTGTCCTTCTTGTGGCCAGGTGGAATCCTGTATCCATATGGTACGAGATTACTCTTTTGCAAAATCTATTTGGTCTCACTTTCCTAACCAGGTGATTTCCCATGCCTTCTTTTCCATTAATGCCACTGATTGGTTAAAAATAAACATTAGTAGCCCATTGAAAGTGCAGGGGTGTGCATGGTTGATAATATTTGGAGTGACATGTTGGTACTTATAGTTTTGGCGCAACAAGTGCCTTTTTGAGGACGGATTCATATAGCCTGAGAATGGTGCCACGATAATTTGGAGTATGCTTATTGGATTGAGAAAGCCTCCACTTTCCATATTCGTGCATTAGGAGGGGAACCACGTGTTATTGGTAGTGTTGGGAGCTGGTTTAAACCTCCCAGGGGGTAGCTACGACTTAATATTAGCAGTTCTGTTCAACAGGCCCCTGCTAGCATCTACAGACGGTCTCCTTAGAGATGATGAGGGTGTATGGGTTGGGGGCTTTGCCCACCAAATCGGTTGGTGCTTTCTGCTAGAAGCTAAACTTTGGGGTGTCTATTCCCAACTTCTCTTGACTTGGAACCTGGGTTACCGGCGAGTGGAGTTGGAAGCAGACTTGCTGATTGTCATAAATATCCTCTCTTCTTCAACCAGCGTAAAGGATAGGCTCTCATTCTCTATTGTTCATGGAATTTTCGAATTGCTAGCCAAGGATTAGGCGGTCTATTTCCGTCACATTTACTGCGCAGGTAATCGCTGTGTTGACTACTAAGCCCACTTTACGCATACGCTAAGTTTGGGAAATCATGTTTTACAGAATCCTCCTGAGGATTGTGATAGGTTACTGCTGGAGGACCTCGCTGGAGCCTCTTCATTAAGTTTCACCAATTAGTAGTCTTCTTTGATTCTCTCCATTGTACTCAAAGGATATAGTTAGATAAGCAATCATGTTTAGAGGAGATCTTGTTATACAAATTCATTATAATTATTTGATCACTACCAAAGCTCCAAATGTATATAACCCATTCTGTGTACTGAAATATCAATTTTTTACAGGAAGAAATTTGTGCAAAAAGATGTTCATGGCAATTATATAAATTTTTTAATACCGATTCTATATTAGTCAATTCAATTACACCATTAGGGTTATGTTTTAATAACAAAAGGTGAGTGATATGTTAAAAGAATCACTTGTTGATTGGAAGGATAATATAGCTCAAAAAAGTTGTCAACATACTAGGCATTTGCGTCGCATTTATTAGTACTTAACATGAAATTGAAGGTTTATTCTAACCAAGGCATATCACACTAAGATATGATACACATCCAATGATAGAAAAATAATTTATTAAATAATTTAAAGCAACGAGTCTCAACATCGTAGAAATGGAATGACTAATCATAATTATTCGAATGATCCATGGTAACGTGATAAAAATCAACCAAATGTAAAATAATATAATATAAATCACTTAAGTAAGTATATTAATTATTTCTTATAGTGTGTTTTAAGTGAGTTGACTCTCCATCCCACGATAATTATAATTATTAGTACTGGCTGTCTTTTTATTATTTAATATAATAAATCAAGTAGTTGAATAAAAATAAATACAGTTAATTTAAATAACGAAACTAAAGCAATGAATAAAATTAAAAAAACTAATAAATAAGTAAGATTTATGTAGAAAATTTTCTAGATCCATGTTTTATATATTGAATATATTTTGACTCAATGATTAATCATATTTCTTGGATCCATAAGAATTCCAATTTCATAGCTATATTCTTTCTCGAGTAATATATCTCTTATCCTTAAGTTGATTGACTAAAATTTCTTTTTAATCAAAATTCTTAAGAATGTGTTACTCTGCTTTGTGAATCATATTATAGGTTTGACCCTTATACAGTGCCTTATGTGCTCCTTTTTTATGGTTCTATGTAACTCACTATTCTTTTTATGATCTATCCATATATATAATCTATTCATTCTAATGTATGTATTCTGAATTTGAATAAAAATGTGTAGAAATTTTACTTCAACATAATATAATCGTGAACAATTCTCATAAAAACTAAGAATTTTTAAATTAAAACATCAAGCCCTATGGTTTATCGCACCTGAATTTATATCCCAATCAATTCACAAATAAACAAAAAATATTAAAAATAAAAAGAAAGAACAATAGGTAAAAGATAAAAGATAACATCATCATATTTCTTGAATCTTTAATTCGTTGATGAATCTTGATAGATTTCTTGCTTTTTCTCCTAAAAGTTGTTCTTCCCTTTATCCCAAATACTTTTCTTCATCTTTTATTTGTTTTTTTCAGTGTTTCAAAAACTGACTGTAACGCTCAAGAAATTGAGGGGGCTGTTTTGTTATTTTCTAATTGTCAGGTACTATTTTACTAATTGTTTGTGCTTGTTACAAAGTCGTTATTCTGTTCTGACGAGCGAGAAAGGAATCCATACATACATGGTTCCTATATGTATGAAAGACAGATAAAAATACCATTAACAAATATTCTTTCCGAATCTTTTCTTCTCTTTTTCTTATCACCAATTCTTTTCTCTTCTCACCTAATCCCTGATTTGTTACAAATATGGTATTAGAATAGTTCTACCCGAGAACTGGCGTGAAAGAAGAATATCACCATGGTTGGAAGCTCGAAATGTTTCCAAGAAACTACCCTTTTTTGGAGAAGAAAGAGTGAACTCTATGGAAGAACAGATGAGAAGTACCTTTGGTGAGCTACAGGAAAATATGGAGTGACGATTCTCAAAGGTGGATACCATGGACACCAGGTTACAAACTGTAACAACCCTAATAGAGGAACTCTTTCATCTCTTTAAAACTCAAACAGAAAACAAAGTTCCTGAGATGCAATATGACCCAGGAGGTAGTAGAGTGGGACGTTTGGGATGTGCTAGTATATTACCACCTCTAGGAGCTAAGGGCGCAGAGAATGGTAGGGGCAAAGCTATTACATCAGCTAGCTTGAAAGAGGGTAGTGCCAGTCAGATGGGTCTCAACCTCAACAGGTCAATAGGAGGAAACCAAAACTTTAACCAAAACCTCATTCCAAGGCTGGATTTCCCTTATTTTGATGGTAGAAATCCGAGAAGCTGGAATAGGAGGTGTGAAAGATATTTTCAAATTTTTGGGGTCGTTAAAGAATTTAAGGTGGAAGTGGCCTCTATACACCTAGAAGGGAAACCTAATGTATGGTTTCAAGGTTGGATTGAACAAAAAGGGTCGAACCAATGGGAAGCATTTACAGAGGCAGTAAACCATAGGTTTTACTCTAGAGAGCTAGTTGATATCATAGAAGAATTTAATAAACATAAGCAATGGGGTTTGATTGAAGCAGATCAAGAGGAATTTGAAGACCTTCATTTAGCTATGTTATAAGCCAAACCAACTTTGATGGAATCTTATTTTATTTCAAGTTTTCTCAATAGCCTCTCTGACACATTAAGACGTATGGTCAAAATGTTAAGACCTCAATTATTAGCTGAGGCGTTTGGGCAAGCCAGACTACAGGAAGTATCAATAGGAGCTCTGCTATGCAGACAGAAGGGATAACCATCATTTTCGAGCTTATCATCAACTGATAGGTCCACAGTAGCACCAAAGGGAGCCATTACTACTTGAAACCCAAGTATACAACAAGTCAAAACCAAAAAAAAGAGCCTGGAGCTTGTTTTCTTTGTGGGGAAAGATATTTTCTAGGACATGTTTTCCAAAAGAGAAAATTCCACTATATTGTTGCTTAGGATGACATAGATGAGCTTCAAGGGGTAAATCATGAGGATGATCCTTAACTACCATAAGCAATTAGTGAAGGAAACAACTCTGAACCAAAATCGGGAGCCTAAAAGGAACCCATAGCCATCTCGTTGCATGCACTTAAAGGCACAGTAACATTCAATACTATTAGAATTCGTGGATTGACTCAAGAAGACCATTAATAATTTTTGGTTGATAATGGAAGTACCCATAGTTTTTTTGACTCTCAACTAGCCAAAAGATTACATTTACCACTGCAAGCTATGAATCCTCTTATAGTGATGGTAGCTAAAGGCAACAAAATTCATAGTCGCTATCGTTGTGTAGGGTTTGAGTAGAGTATACAGGGACCAATGTTCAAAGTGGACCTGGGAGTACTAGACTTAGGAGGGTGTGACATGGTGTTAGGAGTTTATTGGATGAAGAGCTTTAGCCCTATCCTTTTTGATTTTACAAATCTATCATTGTCCTTTGATCATAATAGGCACAAGGTAGTGTTAAAGGGGGTCACAGAAGAGGACCAAGCTTGTTTGGGCTCCATCATTTGTAAGGAACTTTGTTTTTTTGTTAAGAATGATAGTGCAGTTTAGCTATTTGCAATATGGCCAACTGTTGATGTACTCCCTCAGCAGCAACCTGGTAACCACTCTCATGAGCTTTAATTTTTACTAATTGAATTTCAAGAATTATTTGCTTCATCTAAGGGATTACCTCCTCAACATACTTATGATCATAAAATCCCTCTCAAACTTGTTTCCCAATTAGTGAACTTAAGACCATACCATTATCCATATTTTCAAAAGGAAAAAATCTAGAAATTGGTTAGAGAAATGATTCACTCTGGAGTTATTCAACCTAGCCACAACCCTTTTGCTTCACCAGTGATATTAGTCAAGAAGAAGGACGATTCGTGGCATTTTTGTGTTAATTATCACCAACTCAATTTAATAACAAACAAGGAAAATTCCCATTCCTCATATAGAGGACCTATTTGATGAATTGCATGATGCTCATTATTTTTCCAAGTTGGACCTATGCGCTGGTTATCACCAAATACGAATGCATAAGATGACATACTAAAGACAACATTCAGAACTCACTTGGGCCATTTTGAGTTCTGCTTGATGCCCTTCGGCTTCACTAATGTGAATAATGTATTTGAACTGTACTTAAGGAAATTTGTTTTAGTTTTTTTTATGACGTACTTATTTATAACATATCTTTTAGCCAACACTTGGTGCATTTAATGATGGTCTTTCAACTATTAAAAGATCACCAGTTATTTCTTAAGCTCTTTAAATGTTCCTTTGTAAAGACTCAAATCAAGTATCTCGACCATATTATTTCACATGGAAGAGTCCACACAGAGCCAACAAAGATCGAAGCAGTGACCAATTTACTAACAACTAGCACAATCAAGGAGTTGAAGGGGTTTCTTGATCTCACAGGCTGTTATAGACATTTCGTGAAAGATTATGGTGTTATCAGCAGGCCACTCACAAATTTATTAAAAAAAGATTCCTTCCTATGGTCTTCCTCAGCACAAGCTACTTTTAAGTTGCTCAAGCTGACCATGTGCTCAACTCTTGTTCTCACCCTACTAGACTTCCCAAAGCCATTTATCCTTGAAATGAACGTGAGTGATACTGCCATTGCTGCGGTGCTCATGCAAAGGCATCATCCAATTGCCTATCTAAGCAAAGCCTTAAGCAGCAGTAATCATGGGATGTCAATTTAAGACAAGGAACTTTTTGTGGTCCTACTCGCTGTTAAGCATCGGAGACACTATTTAAAGGGAAGTTCTTTTATTATAAAAATTGGTCATGATAGCCTGCATTTTCTACTGCAACAAAAGCTTCACACTCACTTACAAAAGAAAGGTCTCTCCAAACTGTTGGGGCTGGATTATTCTACAGTGTATCACTAGGGTATGGAGAACAAAGTAGCTGATGCGCTATCGAGAAAAGTTACGCACTCCGATTATTATGCCATTTCCCATCTTATTCCAGACTGGATAGAAGATTTGATCAGCAGCTATCATGATGATATTTGGGCTTAAGACTTCCTAGCATAAATGGAAATATCAGGGTCTTCTAATCAAGGGGACTACTTTCTAAGGAGGGGACTAATCAGATTTAAAGGGAGAATTTATACAGGTAACGTTGAAGATTTTAGACAAAGGTTGAAAGAATTCATGCATATGTCTGCTTTAAGTGGTCATGCTGGCTTCAAGGGGACTTATAAACGCATGAAGGTGGTTCTCTATTGGCCTAGAATGAAGAAACAAGTGGCTGAATGGGTAAGTAAATGTAAGGTGTGCCAACATTGTAAGCTAAAGTAAGTTGCATACCCTCAATTACTCCATCCAATAACAGTATTGACGCAAGAATGGGACCAAATCAGTATGGACTTCATCAATGGGTTACCAAAATCTGGGGAAGGACTTTATTATGGTAGTTATTGACAAATTTACTAAATATGGTCATTTTTTGGCATTGTCTCAACTATACAAAGCAAAGCACGTTGTCTAGCTCTTCCTTGACAACATTTATAAACTCCATGGACTTCCCTCTGCAATTATTACAGATCGAGATACTCTCTTCACTAGTTCATTTTGGAAAGAATTATTCACTACTTAGGGGGCTAATCTTCACATGAGTTCAGCATACCACCCACAATTCGATGGTCAGATAGAGAGGTTAAACTGCTGCTTAGAAAATTATCTGACATGTATGGTTCATGATAACCCAAAGTCATAGACTTCATAGCTATCTCTCGTTGAATGGTGGTACAACACCAGTTTTCATTTAGCCCTTAAACTAACCCCTTTTGAAGCCCTCTAAAGCTACAAACCTACCCAAGTCCGTCTAGCTCCCAAAACCAACCCCCATACACCTTCTACCATAGCCTCTGTTGAGACATATTTGTAAGAGCGCCAGAATAAGATGCTTATTTTGAGGGACCAACTACTTAAGGCACAAAATAGAATGAAGCAACAAGCAAACAAACGATGCACTAAAAGAGAGTTCTTAGTAGATGACATGGTCTATTTAAAATTACAACCTTATAAGCAATTGATAGTGGTAGCCTGACATTCTCTAAAGCTTTCTGCCTGTTATTATAGGCCTTTCAAGATCATTCAATGAGTTGGCACTGTTGCATACAAACCTACTCTTGCTACTACTGCAAAGACCCATCCAGTATTTCATGTCTCTCAATTGAAGCTTGCTCGTGGTGATGTTACTTTTTGAGTCTCTCCTTTTCGAGACCTTGTGACTTTTTATGATACCACCACAGTCCCAGAATTGATCGTTGACAGTCGAGTGTTTAAAGTCAAAGGTACTGCTATTCCCCAAGTTCTGATTAAATGGAGGGGCAAAGATCTTGATGAAGCTACATGGGAAGACTGCGATGTCATTGCTCAACAGTTTCCAGAATTCCTATCTTCACCTTGAGGACAAGGTGCTTTTGGAGGGTGGGGTAATGTAACGATTAGGAAATTGAGGGGGCTATTTTTTTTTTCTAATTATCAGGTACTATTTTACTAACTGTTTCTGTTATGACGAGCTAGGAAAGGAATCCATACATACATGGTTCCTACATGTAAGGAAGACGAACATAAATACCATTAACAAATATTCTTTTCGAATCTTGCTCTTTTTCTCCTCACCAATTCTTTTCTCTTCTTACCTAATCCCTAGTCTGTTACACCCACCTTTTATGTTCCTTTGTCCTCTCTCTTAAGCATGAAACTAGTTAACATACCCTAAATATGAGGCCTTATTGGCATCCTATGTTAATTAACCTCCTTTTCTTCTTCTTTTATGTAATAAAACACTATTGTATAGGTCTAAACATAGGGTCATATTTCCTCTATATTGACAAATATGGTTTGAACATAGTAAGGATTTGATAACACCTAAAGAAAGAGAATATTGTACGTTTTGTTGAATATGGTAATGACATGGAT
Source organism: Erythroxylum echinodendron (assembly GCA_027575705.1). NCBI lineage: Eukaryota > Viridiplantae > Streptophyta > Magnoliopsida > Malpighiales > Erythroxylaceae > Erythroxylum > Erythroxylum echinodendron. Next base: position 11,584,525 of record JANZXR010000008.1, read on the forward strand.
ACATGTTAGTGCCGTGTTAGCCAGGTAGAAAACTCTCTAAGAAGCATAAAGTTGCATGTTTCAATGTAAGGAGTAATATGATAGTCCTTATAATGTGGCTATACTCCTTACTATGTGAATTTGGATTTCTTTTTACTATTACAACTATTTTGTGATGTAACAATAGTTGAACTGTACATTTAACTTTAAATCCAATTTTTTATGCTCAAATGTAAACATATTAAATCAATTTTTTTTTTGATGAGTTAATAACATTTAAAAGGTTCAAATAAGATCTAACATATTTAATTAGATTATTATTTTGTTAATGAGTTAATAACATTTAATAACATTGAGAAGGTTCAAATAAGATATATTTTTAGTAATGATCAACTTACTGATATATTCAAAAAACCACCCCATTAAAGACTATTTGCAAAACAAAAGAGACAAGACATTCGTTAGGAACGAAAAAGATATAGATATTATCATTATCTTTCTCAAATATTGTCATTAATATAACTTTTCAATTATTTGTGATCTAGCCAATCTTATCATACTTTAAAGTATAATATTTATATAAATACACAAAAAAATGTTATCAACTTGTTATCATTAATAACAGTATGGATCTTTGAAAAACTTGACCTAGTACTTCTTTTGTTGAATTTTCGAGTTGCTAAGTAGAGTATATAATGTCTTAGTTGAAGAGATTGACTCAAATGGTAGACAAATTTATTTCCCCATTTTACTTTCTTAACTTTAAACTTAGTTGAAAATTGTGAAATCTAAGTAATTTTAAGCAATGTATTGAAAAACCTAATCGATTCAGATTCAACTGTAAAAATTTTGAACTGTTTAACTTTTCGGTTCGATTTACTTTAATAATTTTTTAAAAAAACTAATCAGTTTGTTAATTAATCGATCAATTTTTATAATTTAGTGTTCTTTTTATTCAATTAAACTTCTATTTTTGATGAATAAAGAGAATCTCTTTTAATCATATTTTAAACTTTTTAATTTTATTCAGTATTTAGTTATGACAATCTAATACCATTTAAATTTTTTATATTGTAAACAACTTGTTCTATCAATTTAACTTTTGATTTTTAAATTACAAATAATTCTGCTAAAGTTAGAAGAATTTGGGAGATTTGGTATCAATTTATATCGACATATGCAAAGCTGACTCGAAAGTATATATTAATTATTAGGTGGCTATCAAAACGAATAACGCACTCTGGCATCTATAGATATTAATTTGACCATAAAGGGGTAGATAATGGTTAGAAACACCTTTGTATAGCACTTTGGATGTCACGTATGTCTCCTACTAGTTTAGACTAGATAGTTGTGGACAAAAGAAGTTAATTTGAGGAAAGGGGAACTTCGAGCACGATCTTGTTGACCTTGAGAAGTGGCACCTTTATGCTGCTACAGACTTATATATATGGTGCATTATATGCTCATTATCTCCGGATTTAACTCGTCTCCGTAGTATGACTAGACAAGCCACATCCTCTTTTTTTTTCCGCTCAGGTGACATTGATCTCTTCTAATGGATAATGATGCATCTTTGGTCATTCATAAACAACATACGTTCTTAAATAAGGAATTACAAAATATCATCATGGTTGTAGGTTATTGAAATAATCGCAATTAATGCTGATACAACCGAACAATTAGAAATTATAATTATATTAATTTTGTAGAATAATGGAGATCATGGATCAGAATCTGCAATGTTAATGCATCAACTAGCTAGCTAGTCTTACAATTTTTAATATCAATCGTCAAAGTTTAACCTTCTTCATCTTTCTGATCAGTTTAAATATCTAGGGTATATATAAAATTTTGAGACTTAAAAATCATTGCGGTTACTATAGTCAGCACTAGAGATGGGAATTTTGCATCATTAGTCGATTAGTAATGATGGCGAGCAGAAGCTAGAAACTAAAACTTAAATTCAAAGTACATTCAAAATAGCAGCAAAAGCTGGGATTTGTCGAGAGAAAGAGAAAGATGTCATTAGTTGATACTTTAGTGTCGAATGAATGAAAAACAATGGGCTTAGAATATTGCTTTCCCTTTTCTTTTCTAACTTCCAAAGGGAAACGAGCAAGGAGAATACTGCTCAACGTTTGTGCTATATATATGCTTTTGTTAATTAATTATATGGTGTATCTACGGTTACAAAAAGGACTGCTCTTTCTAGATTAGTGTATTGGCACCAATACAGATGAACTTTTCATCTTTATGCCATCGTTTCTATGTCTGACAACGCTGGAAATCGTGGTGGGTGGATTATTTCTTTTTCTTTTAGTCTAGATATAGATCAAATAGTACATATACTTCTTGGCGAAGAATGATATCGAGAATAGATATTTTAATGATTCAACAAAGGTAAAGAAGACTCGCAACTATGACTTTTTACAAGAATATAGGTAATTTCAACTTGATTTTCAATACAATTAAACAAAATACGTTTAACATTAGAAGGTAGACTAGTTATAGACAAAGTTGAAGACAGACAAACATGGTCATTTGACAGTGTTTACATAACTATTGGGCTCTCTCTTTACTCACCCTTATCAAGAGACAACATTACCGTTGGCCAAGATACGAAAGATGGCTTTGATACTAAAGGAGTTGATCTCTTTATAGAGAGAACACAATCATACACATCTACATGTAGGGGCTATATGCATTGTTCTCACACTTATGAAAAAAAGGGAATACTTGTTACAACTAGGATATCTCTTCTAGACACTGCCTATACAACGTACCAAAATGCTTTGATTGATACTTTGCTGACTACTCTCAACAATGGAAGTGTTATTCTCACAATAGCACCTAATTTTAATACCAGGTTGGATGATCCCATTTTGTCTGAACAGCTGCAAGTTCAAATTCAGATTACTGGACCAGATCAAGGTCTCACAGTAATCATAGCTACCTTACATTACTAGATGATCTAGCGTTTGCAGAATCATGCTTTGGACCTCAACTTTCCAAATTCTACTTCAGATGCTCTTTATATGGTTGTTTATCATTCTAATGATTATACTACTATCATCCAGATCCCGAAGCAATTACCAGTAGTGGAGCTTGAAAAGTTGATGCTTACTAAATGGATCGTTAATTGTTAGAAGGTATTCTATGCGCCTCCTCGACACTTTTTCATGCAACCACTCTTTCGATTATGAAGACAATAAAAGATTGAATGATGAAGTCCATCTATGTAAGGCCTAATGAAGATCCATCTGGACCTTCTACATTAGGTGTTATATTTCTGATTCAGCCTGTATTTTCTCAAAAGAAAGGTAAATCTGGCCCTCCTATCTATTATTTTAAATTTAATGGAGATTCAATCTATGTAAGCCATCATCATAGACATTTTGTATAGGATGTTGACCTATCTATATGCGAACTGACTATGAAGTCTGTCTCAACCCCGAGTCAGACAATGATGATGATGATGAGCGGTATGCCAGACGACGAAGGAGGAAGAAAAAGTCTAAAACTCATTGTATGCCTTCTCAACAATATCATTTACACAAGGATGATTCAGATCCAGATGATTCTAACAAATCTAGTGGTCTACCCATAGAAAGATCCAAACATAGATCTTCGTGAGATGCTAAAATCTTTTACCTGTTAGCCTAACCAGTAATTCCTATCATTACTCCTACTCCTATACCTTGTATGATAGTTAAGTCATACGAAGAAGAGTTTCCTTCTCTACACAGGAGTACAGATGAAACAATTAGGGTTATCTCTACCCTTGTATTCAAGCCACAGGAATCACTTCACAAAGAACACTGGTCTGAAATCCTTCTGATGAAGTTCTTAACAGACATCAAATGCAGTAGCACAGAACAAAGTCCTTTGAAGAATTGATTCCAAGCTAGATGGAATTAGTTAACAGACTCATATTACTCAACAAAATGTTGATGTTGTCTCTAAACAAGTCTAACAATTGTACCATTCATACAAAGCTCAGATTCAATAACTCAACACTAATCTTCGACATTACACTGCTACATAGTATTTTGGATCTGACTTCAATGTCAAAACTAGATAACTCAGGAAGATACAAGGAATTGTGCAACATATGGAAGCTGATATGCAATCTGGACAGTCTAAGACTGTATATGGCTCATCCTCTTCAGTATTTCCAAATATACAGTCAGTATACACTCCTCCTTTATATCAGACATACTCAGAAGAAGCTGACTATTCAAAGGTCTTCAAGTTCAACTATCCTTTGATTAGACAATTTATACATCCTCAGGTAGCTAAAAAAAACTAAAAATCCAAAGTTAAAACCAAAGCCTGAACAAGTCCTTAAGCCATCACCTTCATATACTAAACCTGAACCAGTGGACTAAACTATCACAAATCCAAACATCTCCCACTTCTTGACCAAAGTCTCAAACTTCCACCTCTATTGGGAAGGATAAAGCGCCTCTGATAGAGTTCATGGCAACTCTTGCACCTAAACCTGCTGTAGAAGATTCCTCTGTTCAATCAAATAATTCAAAAACTTATTATGAAGCCTCTATCCTATTATCTGAAGTCGCTCTGAACCATCTTTTGATTCCTCAACACAGCTAGCTGATCTATCAGATTTAACACAAGGTCTGATGACTATGCCTGAACCTATTAAAGCTGAACCAGAAATAAGTGAAGCAGAATCCACAGGTACTGAACCTTTCAAACCTACATCAACCCTACAAACAGCACCAACTCAACCAGCTGCACAAACCACACCTACTTTAGGATCTTGGTTTACTTTTGACGATCTTACCCCAAAGAAATGAAGAGATCACTCACATGAATTTACTGCATGGATAGATCTTCAAATGAATCCGCCGAATAATGCTTTACAAGATATTTTGTCTGAGTTTACTTCTCGTTTCACTAGTACTTTGCGAGAATGGTTGCAAAGTATTGACAACTATCGAAGACTTCAGTGTATCCAAGTCGCTACAGCAGTTGCTCTTCTTGGAATAATTCATAAGGAATTCATTGATGACTTTCATCTTATAGATAAGCAGATCCGTTAGGAGTATTTTGCAATGGAATGTTGTTTACTTGACAAACATGATTTACATAAGCATTTTCAACATATGACAGAAAGGTATTATCTTTTGAATGGATGGAATGATGTTAATCTTCGATATACTTTTATCTCAACCCTTCCAGATCAACTACAACTAGAGCTACAATGGACCATTGTTTCTTTATAAAGGGATATTGCTAATATATCTCTTTGAGAAATCTACCAGCTTGCTTTAGCCTCTCTTGATAAGCTTTGTGATCAACACACCTTATTCAAGAACATCGTTAAAGGTGGTCCACTTCTCTAACAGGTTTGCAAGAAGCCTTATCTTCAAATTAAGTGCAAAGACAAAAAGAACTGTGATTATAACAACAGAAGAAATCTCATCACAATTATGCCTATCATCGACGAAAGTTCAACAGACAAATGGAAGATTACAGGCCCTTTAAGAAAACTTATATGAGAAAAGATGGAACAAAACGAAAATTTGTTCGATTCTTTAAGAAGAAATCCCATCATTCTTAAAAAGCTGATCGACATTTTCTCTGTAAACAACCAGGACACTTTGCACGAACTTGTCCTCACAAAAGCAAGAAAGATGTCAAGTTATTGAAGCAAATGCAATCAATTTTGCCTATTCATTCTTCTAATAACTTTGAAGATCTTATTGAGGAACAATCCACTGAAGATGAAGACACTAAGTTTGCTGTTTCTGTTACGACATCTGAAGATGAATTCTCTGATTCCTCTATCTCTCTAAGGGATGATTCTTTATACATGCTACAACAAACCTGCATGAAATTAGATTGCACTCTAATCCAACGACCATATGTCCATATCCAACTCTTCAGATAAGATTAATATGATACCCCCATAAAAGCTATTGGATTTATGGATACTGGGTGCAGCCGTACGATTATGAAGCCCAACATTTTACCTTATGAGGCATGGACCTTATATGATGAGTACTTGACTACTATAGATGTCAATTCATTCACGATTGAGTTCATTACAAAGAGAAAGATCGGGATACGATTCTTTCCACAGTGTATAGTTTGGATTAAAGTGCTTAGTAGCAATCTACTTGGCCCAGATATTTTTATTGGTATAGATGCATACAACAAAGCCTCACCTTTACAGATCATACTCACAAGCCTCAGGTATCGAGTGATTCTTACATCTTACTAAACACTATGGCATCATGCTTTCAGCCTCTAAAAGCATCATTAGTACAAAGGAGATTGAATTTCTGGGTATGAATTGCAAAGATGGACTCTACCAACCTGGTACATATATTGTACAAGCGCTGTTACACTTTCCTAATGAAAATCTCTCTGTGAAACAAATATAACAATTCCTTGGGATTGTTAATTACATTCGTGATTTCATACCACACGTGATAGCTTACACTTCATATTTATCCAAATTGCTCAAAAAGAATCCACCACCTTGGCATTTAGAACAAACAAAGGCTGTCCAACATTTAAAGCACATCTGTCAAGATCCTCTACCTTTAAAAATTCTTGACATGGGATAATGCATAATATAGACAGATGCTATTGACCATTATTAGGATGTTGTGCTTATCGAAGAAATCAATAACAAGTGCCATTTTTATGGTCATGCAAGTGGCTAATTTCAAACCTATGAATGCCACTACCATATTAATTACAAAGAGATCTTAGCTGTTAAAAGAGGTATTGAAAAGTTTGCTTTCCACCTCACTCCTTATCACTTTGTCATTGAAATGGATAACACTTCATTTCCCAAGATTCTTGATCAACCTAAGAAATATCTTCCCAATAGTCAATTGCTTCATTGGCAGGAATGGTTTTCTCATTATAAATTCTCCATTCGTCATATTAAAGGTCACCAAAACACACTTGTTGATTTTCTCTCTAGACCTACCAAACCAATCTTATTTCTTTCCTATTCTCTAAAACATTATATTCCTCTTTTTTGGCTTATGGAGTTTCCCAAGTTTGCAAAATTTTAAAAATATTTTCCCCTTTTGTTTTCTACTCCTCCAACCACTGTTGCAGACCTCTTCCCCCTTCTTCATCAAATTTTGTTTTATTATCTTCATCTCAGAATTCTCAAATTTGATATTTTACCCACTCCTAGTTATTTTCATGCTCTTGCTCCCTACAAACGAATGTATCATCTTTATGATACTACCTTGTGGCATCTTTGGGCTTTGTCTGCCCTATATACTTGCTCTATCTCTCTATCACCCCTTTATGTTTATCGTCATTTATTTGATCCTACAAATGTCAACTCTCTTTTATGGAATTATTTAGAATGGTTTCAACCATTATCTAAATAGCGTGTGGACATGTCTTAACACTTAACTCATTATCGTTTATAAGATATTGCTTTAACTGATCATAAAGTTGATGTCATTTATATCATACATCGTCTTTACTGTATGAGTACTTCTGGACATTTGTGTACAATAAATCATCTTCAACATTGCCGAACCACCCTTGATTGGTTTACAAAATGCACACAGTTAATAACAGACTTACATTCTTTCTTAGACCAACTCAATCAATCCTCGAGCCTATCTCCATCCAACATCTGTAAATCTCTTGGTCCATAATTTGGGAATACTGCTCTTCTGAAACCAAATCTTACTCCATCATTTGACCAATATCTTGGTCCATCATTTGAAAATACTAGTCTTCTCGCACCAATTCTTACTCCATCATTTGACTATTGGATATCGGTGGCTCCCTCTAAGGTTATCAACATTTGAGCTGATGAAGTTCCTTGCCCTACATATCGTGAGTCTATAGCTTCCAACGTACTATCCAACCCTGTTAAAGACCCCATTTTTATTTCTAGCCCATGGCCTTATACTTGGACTACAACTGATATCAACCACATTTTAAAGTAAATTGACAATGAAATGGCATTAATAGATGAATCTGACTGCAACAATAACCTCACTTTAGCACTCTGAAGTGGACCTTATCTTTTTAGGTAATTTCCTTTTTTGAGTCTTTTGATGAAAGAGAATCTTTATGCCCCACAAACCACTATGTAAGATTCCTTCTTATTATCATACTATTTGCTTTTTAGAAAGTTGTTTGCTTTTTCAAAGTAACTTTGCGAAAGGTGTGATGATTGTACTTAAAATTACTTTCTTTTTTAAAGTTGTAATCAGTGTGTCTTTTAAGTGTTTTACGTTTCTACCCTTGCTTCACCTATAAAAGCAAGGTTCCTCTTCCATTGCAAAAAGGCAAAAGTTCAACATTTGATTTCAATGATATTACTTTGTGTGCTTTCCAACCTCTCTTAGTTCTTCCTCTCCTAAAAGTTTAAATTTTGAGTAATATTAGTATCTGTAATTATATAAAGACAAGTATGCTCTACAGTCGACTCTTCTAAGGATCTTGTGTATCAGAAAATCTAAGACAGTCTATGACTGCATAAAACAATTTAGCTATAAGATTAGAGTTTAATGGGAAAAGAGTGTAGGTACTATTGTGACTATTGTTTCAAAGGGAAAAAAAATTTGTGAGAGTGTAAGGTTTTTAAGAGGAAAGTTGAGAGTTGTGTGCCCATGAAGAGAAAGGCTTTGTGTCTTGATCATCTTACTTGGAACTTACCGATAGTCACAAGGTTCCCATATTGTTCCACAATAGTCTACCAGATACTGTAGTAGTTTAAAATTCGACTTTGGTTAGTCGATGATCAGTTCAAAGGTGTTGTTTTAGCTAGTTGGTTGTCGTACTTTCCTTGTGTGCTCTTCTGGGTCCCCAGTGTTAGTAAATAACTAGTGGTTTTTTAGTTATTATAAAGTCTAGTAAGTGATTCCAACATCCGATAGACAAATTCTAACTAAAACAACTAATCCTCCGATTTTGGCCATGTTGGATATATAAATGGCTTACCAGTTATTTTTTTAATAGACTAAAAGGTTTTAATTGTTTGATATAATCAAACAACTGATAGATATATTTAGTAATCAGTTGATTGAATTGACAGATTAAACTTGATCGGTTAATTTTTAAAAAAAAATATACAAGAGTGCTCTGATGCTTTAATATACGAAAAGTCAATTGTCTCCTCCTACCCACACTATGTTCCTCTCCTCACTGTCCCTATCTCCTTGTTCTTTATATTTTTTTATATAACGTCCAGCATCATCTTAAACTCCGAAAGATGAAACAATAAAAAAAAGAAAATCTTTCTTTTTGGCTATATATATGTGTGTGTAGTGGGATGTTCTTATTCTTGTTGGATGATGATGATGATGATGATGATGATGATGATGATTAAATATATATTTTTATTAGATTTATAATATACATTCTTATGAAAATATTCAAAGAAAGATTAAGATATAATATTCATGTTCTTATAATTTTTTAAGTTGTACCCGCATAAGTCATTTTATATATAAACAACTAATACTAAAAAACTAATTTTATTAAACATCTTTAATAAATAATTGGTGTTATTTGCTAGTCAATTCAGTTGATATAGACCCTGTTTGACAATCAATGGATTGCATGAGTTGTTGGCTAATTCTATCAGCGATTAGCTAATAACATATTAGTATAACTGACTTGACCAGCATATAACATCAATTGTTTATTTAAAGATGTTTGATAAAATTGACTGTTTAGTATTAACTGCTTATGTGTAAAATGAATTATAAGGACATGACTTAAAAAAAGAATTTATAAGAATATGAGTATTATATCTTAGTATTTCTTTTAATATTTTCATAAGAATTTAGATAAAGTAAAAGAAGTCAATACTATTATTTCCAAGTTAAAGGTAGACTATATAATGGGATGATAACTCTTTGTATGCTTTGACTCAAAATTGATATTAATTCAACTTCAAAAATTAAAAATTAAAAATTAAAATATTAAATTTAAATAATAAACTTATTATTTCTATCTGTTTAAATAATTTGTAATAACTTTTAGATATAATAGTCTTTTAGTCTCTTATTTTCTCAACTGCTAGAGGAAAAATGCTTCTTATATGAACCTTTTCAAAATCAACATATCGAGTTTAATCCGCCAACCCAATCAGGAAATTATTAAAGATAGTTACGATTTCACATGGTCAAACATCTAAAACCCTTCAATCTGTCAAAAAATGGCTAATAAGTTATTTACTAAACAAGGTCATAATCTACTATTAGTTAACCACTGATAAAATCAATTAACAACTAATGCAATTCTATCCAAACAAGAGATATGTTTCAAGTGACAATAACCATAGCTCATAATAGAACATGATCGTAGAGTTACCATTTTTACGTTTCATCTATTGGTCCCATGTTCGACCCCTTTGGTAACAAGCTACTTGAATTTCCAGAAGACCAGCTGTGAAAAAGTATAAATGCCAAGAGTAAATTCTTTTGCTTTCACCTTACTTTCTTGCCAGTGGGGTCTCCGTTGTTTGATGCTGCTATCTTTTTCGCGCATGTCATTATTGGATGTAATAGGAAACCCATTACAGTGTGCGGGTGACATGTTCTTTCATAGAAACACGGTGAGTTCCAATACTATCAGAATCATGGAAGCATATGTGAAGGGACTGCTAGTAAAGCTTAGGCTTGGCTTAATTTCGTTGTACTGGCAACTGTTGGTGGAGGTGGTTGTCACTTGTCAGTTAGTCTCTTTAAGTTCAATAGTTGTAGCGTTAATATTCTAAATTATGTATACTTTTATATAATGAAAGTTACCTGTGAAAACTACAAACTATACCTGAAATTGAATCCTGTGTCTGTCATAATTAGAGAATTTCTCCTCATAAAAATGACGAGAAGGGATTAATAAAAGATCAAACAAGAGGAACACAATATTTTTAAGGACCCTCTTATCGATTGGTTTCTTCAAGTATTCTATGATGGATCCCGTGTGCCATCAATCCACTTTATATGAGAAAAATATGGATTTTCCTGGGTGAAATGAAAATTGGATTAAAGGAATATTAAAAATTTTTAATTGCTTAGAGTGGTGGGGTTAAGGTGGCTGTGGAGTGATGAACGATCTCGACTAACTTTTTGAATATAAAGGAAAAGAATAAACCACAAAGTTAATACAACAAAGGAAATGATTCAACTTACGGCCGAGGGATGTTATTCGTCAGGGGAATGCGACAAAAACATACGGTAGAGATTTAAGATGATCCTAAATGGCCAAGTCTTGTCTTGTCCCCGTCTTCGGTAACATGAAGCTGGAGGGCTGATGGCACTTTAACCGAATTATATTGAATTCCATTCATCTCCAAGAGAGTTAAAATGACTTCTGTAAGTTCGCTTGGTTTCTGCAATAGGACCACTTATCATAGATGGTGGCCAGCAACTTTAATCCTTTGCTGATATCATGATTTACACCTTTTAGAATTTTACACATTTATAGATATTCTTTTCTATCACGAGATCAATGTGTAAGCCAAATATGCAGACTTCAATTCGGTTGCGGCATTACATGTGAGACATAAGATCTAGTAAATTACATCTAGTGTAGTGTATTACTGCAGCAGAACCAACTAGTGTGAGCTTGACTTCTGGATTTTCGATTGGATCTCATTGCCTTCATCACATGATGAAGTATTGATTGTGAAGAGAAACCAACGAAGGCTCTTGAATGTTATAAGTGCACTATCATGAACATGGATGTCAATCTTGTCCCTTGTTATTGGATTGCAACTGTTCCCTATGCAAGATCAATACGCCACATTAGCCCTAGTTGGCGACGCACACTACTTAAAATGCGGAAAGCTACAGTGAAGGTTTGAAAAGACTAGATCACAGCTCATGTTAGGTGCACAGAGTGCTACACAGAATGGGTTCCAAAATGCAGCTTCTACTTTTTCTACTTTTACTCTGCTTATGTTTACTGTGATTTATAGACTGAGACGAAATGAAACAAAAATTTGAAGATAGAGTAGAACAAAAATTGGAGACAATGAAGTATTTAGGTTGTGATGGATAAAATAGATAAAACTGTTTGCGTCTCGAAGGCAGAAATATGTTTGGTTGCAGTTGGCAGAACAGAAAAACAATGTCAATAACCAAAGTATCCTTGCAGTATAATATGATTGGAAATATGCAATTCATTGATTGTTTTAAAACAAATAATTTGTATCAATATTTTGTAATTGTATCTACAAATAAGGAATAAAAAATGAAGAACATAAAAATTTGATGAAATGAGGTAAAAAATAGTTGCGGTTATTAAAAAGAGATAAAATGACAAAAACTTATTAATTAATAAACTATTAATTGTTGTATAAATAACTAAAAATATATTATTAGTCTTATAAATTTAAAATTATAAATAATAAAATATTAAATTAAAATTAAAATATAAATAAAGTAAATTTAGTAAATAAAATATTTCATAAAAATATATTATTAGTCATATAAATTTAAAATTATAAATAATAAAATATT
>JANZXR010000008.1:11660230-11691754 GCA_027575705.1 Erythroxylum echinodendron
TTCAATAAGTTTTGAAAATAGATTTCTGCTTGTTTCTTAATGATAAACCTGCTACCCACGAGCTTTAAGCTCACCCCTCCCAATTCTGTCCCATCTAAATGAAGAACAAGAGATTGACTAGTCAAGAGTTAGGGCAGCACTCCAGCCTGTATATATTTTTGTACTCTTAAGTTCAATTTTTGAGAACTTAAGGCCTTAGCCACCTTTCAAGCTTTAATGATTCAAATGTATTGACGTATTGTGGCCTGTAAAGTTATTAAAGCTCTATAAATCCATCATTTGTTAAAGGATGAATGAAATATATGTATGTTCTGCATATGATTATGATGACTGTTAAGTTTGAATGTTGCATGAGTTGATCTAATGAATTTGAGGCTTTGAGAAGCAATTGAGGTTCATGTTTGTGTGTTTCTGAACTTGGATTTGGATAAATGAGGGTTTCTAGAAGGAGTTAAGTCTACATTCAGTAAGGCAGACACTAAAGCAAGAACACCGACGAAAGGAATTATTTGTGCTGACGTTACAACGCAGACACAAAGGAAGAAATAGAGGGAGGGATCGTCTGTGCTGACGTCACATATAGACACAAAGGAAGACAGACTCACAGAACATAGACGTAAGGGATCGTCTGTGCTGACATCACATACAGACGTAAAAGAAGACAGACTTATGGAACATAGACGCAAGAGATCATCTGTGCTGACGTGACATACAAACGTAAAGGAAGACAGAATCACGGAACATAGACATAAGGGACCGTCTGTGCTGATGTCACTTACAGATGCAAAGGAGGAAACCCAGACTCACAAAATACAGACGCAAGGAACACAGATGACACGTCATAACACAAACGTAAGGAATCATCTGTGATGACACATCATATGACAGACGATGGGAAGACAGACGATAAAAAGGAAGACAGTAGAAAGACAGATGATAGGAGAGGGGTCAAACCCAGACGATGAAAGTCAACTATAGACGATCAAACTCAGATGAAAGAACTTAGGCCATAAGTAAACACAGATGATGGGCTAACCACGGACGATATAAAGAAGAAGTTAAGTCAATATTATTGAACCGTCATTTATTTGGAATTAAACACAGACTTCACTAATTAAAGATCAAGGTGTTCTCTATTAGAAATAGCTCAAGTTTTATGATTTTCTGTAAGAGTTGAACTTCAAAAATGGGTTCTAACATGCTCTGTGAGAGTGGGATGCAACAAGTTGGTATTAAAGCTTACGTTTAGTATCTTACATGGGCATTTTTCAAATTATGTGTCAAGGTACATGCATTTTAGACATATCATAACATGTAGTGGTAACTGATCCCCAGTCTGATTCACATGTTTATGAGTCACATGCATGAACATTCGTTAAGAGTTTGAGCTATTAGAAGCAATGAGAAGGATGATGATTTGTTAGAATGAAGGAAAATGATGGTTTGTGGATATCTAGAAATAAAAAATACTACATAGTTCGATATGATAAACAAAGATTCAATTCATTTCTATTGGTGGATGATCATTGAATATGATATCAATATTGTATTGTGGTTACATACTTCTTTGAATTGATATAGATGTGAATACATTGTCATAGATTGATTGAGGAAAATAGAGATATAAGTAGAAATGATAAATTTTAAATTGTATAAGCTAAGTTGAATGAAAACAAAATTTTCTTTAACCTTGGGAGGTTGAACTTAGACTTGGAATGGTCTTTTGATTCTTGTGATAAGAGTTTATAATTTAGTATAAGATTGTGTTAGTAGATTTGTGATCGAAATAAAACTGGAGTATAGCCACTGAAACCAGACAGGAGCTAGGGGTCAGGATCCGTTTGCACTTGCATATTTCTTCAATCATTTTGTATTAAGTTTTGTATTCTACAACTGTTGATTATTGTATTAGTGAATTGTAAAGTGTAATGAAATTCATGACTGAGTATATTTATAAATGTAACCAACCAAATTAAGCTTCAGTTGAAATAAAAATGTGCTGTTGCTTGAATTTATAACAAATGTGAATTTGTAATGAATTTTGCAATTCATGATGTTTATGGATAAAATGGGCCAAAATGATTATTTTTTTAATGAAAATGTCTATAATGTGTGAAAAATTTGTTTTGATTTTGAATGATTGTTGTAGCTTACCACTCTTGTAGAGTTTGTTTTTGAATACTATCGATTAGTTTAGGGATATGCCTTATGAGAGTGGGGTGTTACAAGTTAGTATCAGAGCCCAGGTTTAGTATCTTACATGGGTATTTTTCAAATTATGTGTCGAGGTACATACATTTTAGACATGTCATAGCATGCAATGGCAACTGATCCCCAGTTTGAGTCACATATATGTGAGTCACAGGCATGAACATTCATTAAGAGTTTGAGCTGTTAGAAGCAATAAGAAGGATGATGATCTGTTAGAATGTAAGAAAATGAGGTTTGTTGATATCTAAAAATAACAAATACTACATAGTTTGATATAATAAACAAATATTCAGTGCATTTGTATTAGTGGATGTATCATTGCATATGATATCAATATTGTATTGTGGCTATATATTTCTTTGAATTGATATAGAGTTGAATACATTATCATGGATTGATTAAGGAAAATACATATACAAGTAGAAATGATAAGATTTAAGGTGTATAAGCTAAGTTGAATGAAAAAAATTTTTTTTATAACCTTGAGAGGTTTAACTTAAACTTGGAATGGTTGTTTGATTATCTTAAGAAGAGTTTATGATTTAGTATAAGATTATGTCAGTAGATTTGAGATAGGAATTTTGATGTTGGTTATGCATCTATAATTCTGAATTGATTAAAAAAATAAATATGGAAGATGAAATAAATGATAGCTGAAAGATGAGATAAATAATAACTAGATAAGTAGAAGTCCTCAAGGTGAAGTTGATTTGTTATTGTAAGTGCATATCTGATAATGTGATTACCTTGACAAGTGATATTATTAAGTACCTATGTATTATATGTTTAGAGATGGTATAGGAAGTGATTTATGACATATTGAATTCTTTTTAGTCATAGTTTCCATAGTTAAAATTATGAGATGACTCAGAGTAGCGCATGAAAGTGTTTATAATGATCAATCGGGGATAGATTGAGATTGTAAATGATTTTACTGTGTGTGATGAATTCAAGGAGAAAGGAATGAAAAAGGAAGTAGGGCACGATCGTGGCATAGTCTCCACAATCGTGGCCGAGATTATTTGCTTTTGTCACGATCGTGGTAAAATCCTCACAATCATAGACAGTTCTATGAGCTTTTGTCATGATTGTGGGAAGGTCCACCATAATCATGGGTAGGCACAAAGGGAGAAATGTTATCTAGAATCAATTGAGATTAAGGTATCATTGACATAAGATATTAATTGATGACTTTTCGAAAATACATCTTTAGATAAGATGTAATAATTTTGATGGTACATACCAAAGTATAAGTGTAAATAAATCTACGTATTACTTCACTGAGCATTATTATAAAAAATATTATGATCATGTAAGATATAATAAATAGTTGAAATATATCTTATTACGGTATTAAGGATGGCTGAAAAACGATGATGAATATAATTGACTGATAAGAGAGTTTCATCTTTTGATAGAGAGTTTCATCGAACTACATCATGTAAATCGAATTTTCCATTTCTAGGAATGAATGACTATTAAACAAATTAGAAGTGAATATTGGAGTTAGTTAGAAATGGGATTCAGGCATAAAAAGTTGAATATCTTATAAAGAGTACATTTTTTTTGTTAATGTAAAGTAGCCTAATTACATTATTAGGTTTATCAATTAGAGATGATACTATTGCTATCGCTAAAGGAAGTTAGGTCCACAACGTATTCTATATCAGTATATCTAGAAGGTACAAATTAGAGTTGAAGTTTGAGTTCAGACAAAGTGAGACTTGGAAATGAATTGAAATATATGGAGGAACTAGTAAGAATGATCAGACATTAAAATAAGTCGATAAGAAATAAGAGGAAATCAAATTAATGGAGAAAATCATTTGAGAAAAGAAGTCAATTGGGAGAGTAAGAAAAACATAAGATATCATTACCTCATCTGAAGAAATAGTTACTTAAGAATTTTGACAATTAGTTATAGGCACTTTGAGTTATTTGTGATACCTATTTGGGTTGACAAATGCCCCCGACCGTATTCATAGCATTAATGAATAAAGTGTTTCAACCTTCTTTAAATCAATTAGTGATTGTGTTCATAAGATGATATATTGGATGTATTCGAAAAGTATAGAAGAACAATTTGAATACTTGATGTTAGTCTTACATATTATGAGGGAGAAAAAAATTATATGCCAAGTTCAGTAAGAGTGAATCTTGGCTTGATCAAGTTATATGTGGGGCTATATGGTGTCTAAACAAGGCATATTGGTAGACCCAAAAAAAGTAGAGTTAATAACGGAGTGGGAAAATCCGCAAAATGTATCTAAGATCTAAGTTTTCTTGGATTAGCTGGATGCTACCAGCGGTTGTCAAGGGGTTTTACCGAAATCAGCCCCTTTTACAAAACATTTGAGGAAGAATATATCATTTTGATGGACTAATAAATGTAAAAATAATTTTTAGGAAGTAAAACATTGACTAATTACAACACCGTCGTTAGCTATTCCATTTGGATCTAAAGGTTATGTAGTATATAGTGATGTTTCACATAAAGAATTAGGATGTATTTTGATGTAGTTTAGTAATATGATTATATATATGTATCGAGACAATTAAGGCCTCATGAGTTTAAATTATTTGGCACATGATTTAGAACTTGCTACAATAGTAATTTCTTTGAAAATTTTGGAGATATTAAATGTAAGGTGAAACATTTCGGATTTATAAAAGTCATTAAAGTTTGAGGTATTTATTAAGTTAGAAATAGTTAATTATGAGACAGAGACAATGGATAGAGTTATTTAAAGACTATGGTTGCACAATTGAGTAACATCCTGAAAAAGCTAATGTAATAGCTAATATATTAAGCCAAGAATCCAATAGCAATGTAGCACTAATTCAAATATCGAGGTTACAAAATTTGGTTCAATTAAGAGCACTAAATATTGAGTTAAATTGGGGGAAAATGAAGTATTATTTTGTTATATTAAACTTAAGACTATTTTTGCATGAAAGAATTAAAAAATCCCAAAGTGAGGATTCAGAATTAGTGAATCTTATTAAGAGATTGAAATGAATTCAAATTCTATGTTTGAATTGGAAAATAATATATTGTGGTTGAAGTAAGGAGTATGTGTTCCCGATATAGATGATTAAAAAAAGAGATTTTAGAGGAAGCACACAAAACAGCCCATACTATACATCTTAGTAATAATTCGTTGAAATAGCATTTAGCAGCTAAGGATGAAGAAGCAAATGGCTGAATGTGTGACTAAATGTTTGATTTGCCAACAATCTTAACTATTGAAGATATACTTAGAGATTATATTTTGGAGTTCCTAGGAGCATAAGATTAATATACAGCTTTGATTGAATTTGATTTTAATATTCATTATCACAGTGGTATCTGTAGGATACCGCATGTGGTGTTATATGTCAAAAAGAGTTTTCTACCTTTATATTGGGATGAAGAGGGCCTAAGGATTGTTGAAGGTCCATAATTGATTCAAGATATTGTTGATAAGTGACTCAATAAAGACATGAGTTAGGTGGACCAACATCGAAGATATGGAATATTAAGAGATAGATAAAGTGTTTCTGAGAGCATTACCTTGGCAAGGTTTGCTGAGGTTCAGTAAAAAAGGTAAACTAAGCCCGAGATATATTAGTTTATATGATATTGTTGAGAGAATAGGACTATTGACTTTATTTAGCCTTACCAACAATGATATTTCAAATTCACAATGTGTTACAAGTGAGTATACTCAGGAGATATTGATATGATCTGAAATATGTGTTATTAACACAAGAAATGAAATTGCAACTATTCTGAGATATATTGAGGAAACCAGTTAAGATAGTGGGGTATTTGAATAAGCAACTGAAAAATCGAATGATTCCATTGGTTATAATCCTTTGGAAGAAATCATTCGAGTGAAAAATTTAAAAAAATGGAGGAGAATATGGGAAAACAATACCCCCATCAATTTGATCAATCAAATAAGAATTTTTAGGACAAAATTTCTTAAGGGGGAATTGTAGTATCCCATTTTCCCATATTAAGGGTTAGAACCTTAGATTTCTGTATATAAAAATAGTATTGACAAATTATAAGGTGCATTGCATACTCATGCATATCAGTAGCATACACACATATGCAAACTGATTTTTGATTCTAATGTGATTATGATGTGAATAGTGAATGTTAGGTCTTGAAAATTGATTTGATGAGTATAAATATTGATTTAGTTTTTTTGGTAAAAATTTGTAGAATTTAAGATATTTATGAGTATTTTTAGACTAGGAAAAATGCAAGTGGCAAGACAATTGATAAATGGTAGTAGAAATAGTTAATATATGGTAATAGAAATAAGTGATATGTGGCATTAGTATTTAATGACAAGTGTTATAGAAAATTAGGAGATAATTGGATTAGAAATTTGAGATAAATGGACTAGTTATTAAAAAGGGTCAAAGTGAAGCCATAAGAATGAGAAATATGGCAAGTAACAAGTGTCATGCCATTTGCCACACATCTCACCCTTGACTACTTCACTTAATGAAAGACCATCTTACTTTCTCTTTCATCTTCATTTGATGCTTTCTTCTTTTGTCTTCATTTCGTTCTTCATCTTCTTCATTTCTTCTTATCCATTTACAACATCTTTAACTCTCACCATGTTGAACCTTGTTCTCATCCGTCACTTGCTACTTCCATTTTCATTGACTTCATCATCTTATTACTATAAAGCCTAATCTACTCTACCCTTTATGATGATGATCATGTATACATGGAAGAATCTAGGGTTATGAAATTTGAAGAAACTTTGGAGCTAAAACAAGAAGGTATGTTATTAATCTTCATGGGTGATTTAAATATAAACATATATAATGATAGTTTGAGATGAAATGATCGTGATAAAGGTGTTGAAATATGATGACATGTTGATGAGGAATGAAGTAGGTTTATTTCATATTTTTGTGTTTATGATGAGTAATAGATTATGGATTGTTATAGAGGATGATTGATAGATTAAATGGTGATAAATGAGTATGGAAAAACATTAATGAAGACATGAATATTTATTGATATTCTATTTTTGTATAACTGATAAATAATAGATTATATATTGTTTTATGGATTATTAATGATGAAAATAATGTTTGGATGAGAGTTGATAATTAATGAATAAAGAGATGTGTTTATGAACTAATTTTGTGTATAAGATGAGTGCAGAAATGTAAATGAAGGAATGATATAAATATGTTATGTAATGAGTATATGAAAAATGTTAGTTATAAGTTGTCATGTGAGAAAATAGATGGAGCTTTGAATTTAAAGAAAAGGCAGCTATAGTTTGAAAAGAGAAGAAATAAGATGATAGTTTAGAGATAAAATGAAGTTGAATGTGAGCTGAAACATTGATGAAGGTATATATACATTGATGTTTTGTTTTGAATGATTGAAGAACAATAATGTATGATATATTTGATGAGTGTTTTTGACTTAAAATGCAGATGAAAATGATGAGGAATTAAGCTAGAAAGTATGAACTAAGCATAAGATATGTTAGATGTAACTTGTAGGACTTGGAAATCAGGAAAACAAGGAAGACTATTGCTGTAAATTTCAAATTTTGATAACCCACGATCTTGGGAATGCATCCACAATCGTGGGAACTGTTTAAAGTTCTGGAAAGTTTTTATTGGTGCATCCCAAAATCGTGGGAAGTCATCCACGATTGTGGGAATGGCTTTTACATGAATTAATTTAAATGATGATTGAAACAATAAATGGTAAGGTACTTTCCTATAGTGCATTTAGGCTTGAATGAAGCTTGAAATGAACTTAGTTTGATGATGGATTAAGTGATTAAATATATGATATGTTTAGGGTAACTGAGGTTATAACTTAAGCATGAATGATTGATATTAATGAGACAAATTCTGGAAATTTAGAGATGTTATAAGAATGAAACTAACTATAAATGGAAATGTGATTCAAAAAAAATGAGTAATGTGTATTAAGTAATATTGAATGAGTGTTTGGATATTATGTGATCATATAATGCAAGAATAAAATTGGTGAATGATTGATTGATGATATTGAAATAATTAAGTATATTTGAGCTATAAATCTAAGTGCAAGTTAGACATACTCAAATAATGATATTTAAATGATTAAAAAATGTGAATAATGAAACATACCCAGAATAATCAAATTAAGCATGCATTATACATTACACACACATATATATATATGTATATGAATGCTTATGAGATTGTGAAATTTAGTAATGTGTACAATGTGTGTATTACTTGCATTTCTAGATCATAGAAGCAAATGCTAATCTGGAGCATACTATGAGTCAACCTAGATGTCTCACATTAATTGATTATTTCTGTTTAAATTTTTGTATTGAACTGGTTATAATGTGACTGAAATAAATTTCGAAATTAGTAGTCTGAGGAGTTTGATAAATCTGAATGTATTGGAAGTGCTTCATTGAATGTGAATGAGAAAAAAATAAGTGTTCTCAACGTTTCGTTGAATACCGGACATAGATCCAATGAAAATGCGAAAAAGTGAATGTGTACTAAATAAATGTGATTGACTACATATATGTGAATTCATACATTTCATTACATGATATGCATGATCAAATAAAGGAAGTTGTGAACGGAGTGGTCACCAAGAATGAGATTAAGGATCAAAATGTGATTAAGAGCCAAAGGCTCACTATGTATAATGAGCCTGGTATCCCCAATAGATATGGGACAGTTATCAATAACCCTAGTATCCACAATAGATATAGGACAGTTAAAAGGCACTCGGTCATATAATAAAGCAACAACAAAAATTGAGTCATATGTGCATTGAATATAAATAAATTGATGTGTATTAAATAAATAACTAAAATGAGATATATGTACTGTTCCGAAACTGAAGTGTGAAATGATACGTAAATTCTAAATATGTGAATTGTCTGTTAATATGAATACATGAATTGTTCTGTGTTGCTATGAGTGAGCCCATCAAGGATGGTTCGCTCATTGAGTTCGCAAAACTTACCAAAATTACATCATTGTCTTTTAGGTTTAAGGGATATCCAGTTAGATAAAATTAGAGTACAGCCACTAAAACCAGACATTAGCTAGGGGTCGGGATCAGTTTGCACTTACATATTTCTTCAATCATTTTGTATTAAGATCTGTATTTCGCAACTGTTTCTTATTGTATTTATGAATTGTAAAGTGTAATGACATTGATGATTGATTATATTTATAAATGTGACAAGCCAAATCGAGCTGTAGTTGCAATAAAAATGTGTTGTTGCTTGAATTCATATCAAATGTGAATTTGTAATGCCTTTTGTGATTGGCGACGTTTTTGGATAAAATGGACCGAAAATGGTTATTTGTTTTCTGAAAATGCACTTAATGCGTGAAAATTTGTAATGAGTTGGATTGACTGTCATCACATGCCACTGTCGAAGAGTCTGTGCTCAAATACCATCAGTACGTTTGGGGATATGCCCTATAAGAGTGGGCTGCTACAGTTGTAATGAGGTTTAGGGTAAGGATGGGAAAATATTTAAGAATGCGGACTAAAATGATAAGAACAAGTGGAGCAGAAGAAACATAAAAAAAAGAGAGAAAACATCGACCATATGTCTCTATGTCATAAACATTATAAAGCAAAGACCTCCTTTCATACTCCTCAAATTCACGTGAAAAACCATCTACCATCAAATAAAATCAATTTCCCTTCCTCAATTTAACTACCAAGTATATCCAAACCTCTTGTTCACTAAAATGAAGTGAATGAACACACATTGTGTTGAAATCATTATAAAAATGACAAACATGAAACAGAATTACAGGAACAAACAAACTTGAAATTCACATTTTTTTCTTTCTTTTTTTTTTGGAAATAACAAAGTACAATGAAGATAAATGTAAAATAGAACATATACCTAGGATGACAACACAAACGATAAATCACAACCCTTATTCACGCAACCAAGATAACCATGACTTTTAAACATAAACACTCTTATTCCACTTCCAACCACTCATGTCAAAACTTTATGTTATATAGTTGAAGGCAAGGGTAGGGCATAAAAGTTAGAATTAAGCTTGTAATATGGATAAAATAAGAAGAAATACGCTATTAGGCTCAAAAGGGGTAACAAAAGGATTAAATAAATCATTAGGAGGCTTTTAGCTATGTAGTTTAAAACAAATGAATGGCTTATCATTTTCATATTATTGTGTGAACCATGTGTGTAGTCTTAAAGAGTACCAAAGCGAGGACAAGAGAGACATCCCATGGAAGAGCATAATATATATACACTCAAAAGACTAATGCAGATGTGTCAGTCTATATAAGCTATCTCACTGGCTTTTTAGTCTGTCCATTTAGTCACTTGTAAAGTTCATTTTAAAATGCTTATAAAATAAAAGTATTTTCTTGCATATAGGTAAACAAGTTTATTGGCACTTTAAACAATGTTTATTCTCAAAAACACAATTTATTTCATGAAAAACATTTTAGCTTGAAAATGAGTTAAATTATAATTTCTATATAGTCACATTTAGTTAGTTCTTTTGCCAAATATTTAAGGTGATCTACTAAATTAATGCAAAAAGACACACAAAATGCAAACAAATACAAACTATCCTATATGAAGACCTTTTTTATTATTATTTTAACTGATTTGAGGACAATCGAAAGTTATGAGTGATTTGTGCAATAACACTTCAATAACTACAAAATTCATGCTTCTAGCCTCTCCCCCACACTTAGTTTTTACATTATCCTCAATGTGGTATCTAAATTTGGAGAGAACTACAAACAGAAGCATTAAACAGCAACACACAGCATTATGTCACTATTGTAGACTGAATTAAACCACTTTAGCCTATAAAAGATGTGTATAAACTAGATCAAAATGTCCAACAATGCACAATTAATCATAAAAGAAGCTTTTTCGATAATGCTAACATCAAATACATGCTAACCAAGAGCAATAAATCTTATGATCTAACAAGGAGAAATGAAATTGAAATAAGTATGAAATGATAAAAAAATAAAATTAAAAAGAAAAGAATAAGGATATGCAAATCTGATTTAGAATTTCATCTTGGGTTGGCTCCTAAGTAGCGTTGTTGGTTTACATCATTAGCTCAACATACTTCACACTTCACAGCTCTTCAAACATGATCTCCTCCACTAACATAAACTAAGCTTAATCATAAAATAGTATGAGCCTGTGTCCATTTACTTTAAAAATTTTGTTAGTTTTTAAGCTATGCACTTCTACTACACCATGTGGAAACACGTTAGTGACAATAAAATGACTTAACCATCGAGATTGTAGCTTACTAAGAAACACTTTAAGTTTTGAATTAAACAAGAGCACTTTCTACCCAACAGAGAATGATTTCCTAGCTAGTTTCATATCATGAAAAGCTCGTAGCTGGCTTTATATCATGAAAAGCCTTGGTCTTTTCTTTGTAAATCCTAGCATTTTCATATGTTTCCAACCATAGTTCCTTTAGTTCTTGCAGATGTAACTTCCTCTCTTTTCCAACTAACTTATAGTCTAAATTCCATTGTTTTACCGCCTAATATGATTTATGTTCAATCTCAACCAGTAAGTGATAGGCTTTCCCAAAAACCAATCTATAGGGAGACATACCTATTGGAGTTTTATATGCAATCCTATAGGACCATAGAGCATTGTCCAAATGATTGCTTCAATCTTTTCTATCAAGTTTTAGCATTTTCTATAAGATAGATTTTATTTCCCTGTTTGACACTTCAACTTGTCCACTAGTTTAAGGATGATATGCTGTACCAACACAATGAGTTACATGGTATTTTTTGAACAAAGCTCCTAAGGTCTTGTTACAAAAGTGTGTGCCATAGTCATTAATTATAGCCTTGGGATACCAACTAGTTAAAAAATGACACTTAAGGAACTTGATCACAGTTTTGGCATCGTCTAGTTTAGTTGTTATGGCCTCTACCACTTAAAACATAGTCTACAACAAGCAATATGTAAACATTAACAAAAGATGAAGGAAAAGGGCCCATAAAGTCAATAGCCCATACATCAAATACCTCACAAACCATAATACCAGTTTGCGACATATCCTGCTTTCAAGATAAATTCACCATCTTTTTCATTGTTTACATGTCTAGTAAAAAATATAACCATCTTTGTGTAGTGTAGGCTAGTAAAAGCTACATTCCAAAATTTTGTGAGTTGTCCTCTTGGGTCCAAAATGACCTGCACTTTCCAACGAATGACAACAAATTAGAATTTAATGATGTTCCATCTCTATAACACACCTATAAAAAAACCTGGTTAGAGCATAATTTCCAAAAATAAGGATCATGCTAAAAGTAATACTAAGATTCAACTTTTATCTTGTCCCTTTGAGCTCTTGTCAGATCGTTGAGGAGATTCTTGGTTACTAACTAATTACAAATATTAGCATACCAAGGCATATAATTATGCAACAACAAATAAAGTTGCACATTTAGAAAAAATTTAGCAATTAAAGGTCAATCCTCGCGAGGTACTATTATTCTCAAATGGTTAGTTACTAAGTTCTCTGCACCCTTTTTATATCTAAGTTAAATTCCTGTAACAAAAGCATCCATATTGACAAACTAGGCTTCAACTATCTCTTATTAAGTAAGTATTTAAGTCCCTATTAAGTACGATTTGAATGTCTTCAATGTAAAACTATGACAAACATTTCCTTTTTTATTGTAGTGTAATGACACTGAGAAGGTCCCTAGGATCTAGATGTATAGTATATGAGATTAGGTTCTTTGTCTTTTCTCTGCCCTATCACAACAGCTACTGCTTTGTCGCTCACATCATATATAATTTCAAATGAAAGGTTCTAGTCGGAGGGGGGACGCGCAAATGACAGGGACAAAAGTTAACTTCTGTTTAAGAAAGTCAAAAGCGTTTTTATATTTTTCATAAAACATAAAATTAGTGTCCTTAGTTAATAATGCATATAAAGGAGATAAAATTTTTGAGAAATCTTTAATAAAGCTTCGATAAAAACCTGTATGCCCTAAAAAAGATCTTACTTCTCTAATACAAATGGGATAAGGCAGAGAAATTATGACTTCTATCTTTGGAACTAACGACATGTCTTAGAACTAGACCTTGTTCTACTATAAAATGACATTTTTCATAATTCAAAACTAGGTTAGTATCAATGTATTTTTGCAAAATGAAAGAGAGATTATGGAGACATGCATCAAAAGAATCACAAAACATAGTAAAGTAATCCATAAGTACTTCTATTTTATGGTCAAGAAAATCAGAAAATATACTCATCATGTAAAGTTGAAAAGTTCCAAGGCAATATAAAGTCTGAATGGCATTCTTCTAAATTCAAAAGTACTGAAAGGGCATGTGAAAGTGGTTTTCTTTTGATATTCAAAAGCTATGAAAACTTATTTATACCTCGGGTACCCATCTAAGAAACAACAATGTGATTTTCTAGCAATCTTTTCTAACATTTGGTCGATGAAAAGTAGTTGGAAATGATCTTTCCTAGTCATTTGGTTCAAATTTCGGTAGTCTATAGACACTCTCCACCCATTTGACACTTTAGTTAGGACAAGTTCACCTTTTCTATTCTCTATGACAATTATTTTTGTTTTCTTAGGAACAACATGAATGGGACTGACCCTACTTGGAATCATATATTGGGCATATTATACCTGTATCGTATGACTTTATGCTTCCTTACATATGACATCCAGTATTGGCTACATTTGGCCTCTCTAATGGGTTTTCCATTTTCTTCCAAAAGGATTATATTCAGACAAAAAATAGGGCTAATTTCTTTTATTTCTGCAATTATCCAACCTATGGCTTGCTTATGGTTTTTAAGAACTTGTAAAAGTCGCTTTTCTTAGGAAGGGGATAAAGAGCTAGAAATGATCACAGGTAAAGTCTCATTTTCACTAAGAAATGCATATTTCAAATTCGATGGGAGGGGTTTTAATTCTACTTCAGGGGTTTGCACAAAAGAGGGTAGTAACTTGGAAGCAGACTTAGGCAATGTAAGATTAAAAAATATCAATGGTTCCTTTAGAAGGAACTATAAGCTATTTCCGCATTGCCTACAGTATGAACCATATTCATTATTTCAGCATTCTCACTTGTACCCATATCAGTTTCAAACATTTCTTGTGCAATTTTATCAATAAAATCAATGGAATATATATAGCATAAATTGTTAGTTTCAGTAAGGTTTTGCATAGGATTAAATATATTAAAACTAACAACTTCTCCATCAAATTCGGTGGATAAATTGCCTTTATAGACATCGATTTTTGTCGTCATAGTACTATGAAACAATCGACCGAATAGTAGAAGAACATCTTTGGATAGAATTATATTCTCACCCATATCAAGAACACAAAAATCAGATAGGAATATAAGGTCGTTAACCTACACTAGCACATCTTTAAACAAACCATCAGGATATAAGTTAGATCTATCAGCTAGTTAAAGTATCAAACTAGTCTTTTTGAAAGGACCTAAATTAAGAGCATCATAGATACTTTTATGCATGACATTAATCGAAGCATCTAAATCTAGCATGGATTTTTTAAATTGAGTATTTCCTATCTTACAAGGAATAGAAAACATACCGGGATCCTTACACTTCAAGGATAGTTTCCTTTGGATTTTAGTAAATACATTCTTCCCTATATTTACCTTTTCATTCTCTTTGAAACGCCTCTTGTTAGTGTGTAGTTCCTTTAGAAGCTTGGCATAGCATGGAACTTGCTTAATAGCGTCCAAAAGAAGTCAACATACCTTAACTTTTTTAAAAGTTTCAAGGATTTCTCTTTCTTTTTATTTTTTCTTTTACCTAGTTAACTTAGAAGGAAATGGAGGAACATCATGAAATTTGTTAGAAATAGAATCGTTAGTAGTTAAATGTGACTCGTCTCTCTTTTCTTACTCCTTAACCTCATTTCCAGCCTTTAGGGTCATCTTTAACCTCACTTTTGTTCCCCTTGTTTCCTCTTGGATTCACCAATTCCTTACCACTCCTAAGCATAACAGCATTAGCATTTTGTTTTAGGTTGGGTATGGGTTGAGATAGGAGTCTTTGAGAAAGTTGAGTCTTAATATTACTCAAAGTAGTGCTAATTGGCCCTATTTGAGTGTCTAGATGTTGTAGATGAACATCTATTTTCTTTTGGTAATCAACACCTTGGGTATGAACATGACCAATATGGTTAGTAAGTTGCTTAATCATTGATAGCCTGTGACTAACTACCAAATAATAAATTCCTAACTACCAAAGTATACAGTAAATGGTAAGCTAGGGTCTAACCATAGAGAGCTAAGATGAAAATGCTATTTCAAATGTTGTAAACAAAAGAAAACAAAACACCCTGAAATGATGAAACGAGACAGCTAAAATGCAAAGAATGTAAACAAAAAGACAAACACAAAGCAAATTTAGAAAATACTAAAACAATGATAAAAAAGTGGGTTGGAGATATCTTCGAGATTCCAAGATGTTCATTAATCTTTAAATCAAAATAAAAGTACTCTCATTATAGTGTTAGCCTAGGCACTCGATTAAACTCTTGAACCCTTAATTTCTTTAAAAATAGGCAAAACTAATAAGATCTATAAATGCCCCGATCTCTACTATAACATATAATAGGTTATTTAAGTTAAATAGTGAAGATGCATTAAGCATTAAGAAACAATTAACTTAGGCTACCTACTCATAAGCTCAAAAAATGTAACCTAAAGGTGTGGGATCCTAGATTTTTTGATTAAGTTTCTTAACAAATTCAACTAACCTATTACTACTTACGAGAATCACTATGGACTACTACATATCACACGCTAATCCTCAGCCTTTGGATTAGAAAGTTAGCTGAAGGGTGAACAAACCTATAAGCAATTCCTAATTCATGACATTTATCCTAAATCCCAAACCAACCTAAACCTACAAGCACCAATTTAAGACAAATTCAACTCATTCTTACAATTTCCATCCCTTCATCCTTATAATATCTCCAAACCCCTAAGTAGTCTAGCCACACATGTTCATATTAAGCACAATAGACATTAAATAAACAAAACCAATACTTAATTAAATAAAACCAAGGCTGGAAATTATAAATGAAGTGATAAAAACCGAAATTCAACATTAACTTAATAGAAATCAAAATTCTTTATGCTAGCAAATAACTAATCATATCACAAATTACAAAATCTAAATTATATCAACAAAATAAAAATTCCAGCATGCATAACTTGCATAAAAACCCAAATTAATTGATCGTTAATTTAAGAACATGCTTACATCCGAACTATTAAGCACAAATTAATCAAAGGCATCACAAATAAGCAAAAAACCCACATAACATAAACCATTAAACCTTTAAAAACCCAACAAATTTAGATCTGAAAAAGCACATAAATAAGCTCAAACAACCAAGATTAAATTTGGAAAATTGAGGGAATAAAAATCCATTGATATAACATAAAGCTTCCTTATAAAATTTATAAATTTCATCTATAAAATCCATCAAACATTCATTCTAACATTCTAGAAGATGTAAAAATATTATTAGCACTAAGAAAGCTTTAAACTAATGGAATGAATTGAAAATAAAGCACTAAAACTGAAAGAGAATATCTAAGCTTATGGAAAATAACAAAAACTTCTTTGCTGGTTCCTCCTCTCCTCTTGGAGTTTTTCAGAAAAGGCAAATTTTGAGAGCCCTTCTCTCTTCTTGGAGTTTTCCCAAAAGTGGCAGTTTAGAGACCTACTTTCCAGGTCATTTCTCTTTTTCTTTCTTTATATAGTATTTTCCATTTAGAGTAAAACCTAGGGTTTTCTTGTGCTTAAAAAGTATGAAAAGTCCCTCAAAAACTCAAATCCAAATGTGACCCCAAGTTTGTTTGCGCGCAGGCCACGATTGTGGCCTTTAGTGCAGGATCATGACCAGTTTATCTATTCTCTATCACAATCGTAGCTGATTCCCCACGATCGTGGTCCTGTGCTTGAGCTTCTGTCATGATCGTGGCCTTGGGTTATTTCCTGGGTCTTCTTCGATTCTCCTCAGAATGCCTTTGATGGTTTCTCCTCTATGGATGGCTCTCCAAACTTTGTCAAACTTCTTCCTTTTAGCATATATTTGTGTTCAATACTTTAATTTGTATGTAAACACAAAGTGAACAAAAATTGAGTATTTAAACACAAATATAGGATTGAAAAGAAAATAAAATGCATAATAAAATATAAGATGATTCAATCCTATCAAATACTCCACATTCGCACTATTTCTTATCCTTAAGTAATTTTAAAAAATAAACAAGATATTCTGTCAAATTTTAAAGAAAACTGATTATATGCAATTCTTCAAACTTCGACAAACTCAGGTATCGAGGTAGACTGCATTGATCAAAGGTAAAATAAAACTAAGATGGATTTTCCTCACGATGTTGACTCATTTCACTCAAGTGTTTAAGGTCGGTGTTTAACTCAATACTCCCCCTAAGAGACTACACTACTATAGACTTGCAAATTCACCAAGTCTCTACCATATGGATTACACGCTATCATGGATCAAAAGGGGCTTTTTCTTAAGGTTGTAATGGGGTTTGTGTTGAGGCGAGGAAAAAAGGTCAAAGGGTAACTCACAAGTATTAACAAAGTACTAAGTAAGAAGGGACAACTAAACACAAATTCTGAGGTATGCATATAAATACCATATGCTACAATTACTCAAATGCTCACTCGTTACTTTATTAAATTTGTGACAAGGTGTTAATGGTAAAAGTAATCTACTCTTTTTACACTCAAAAACTCCAAGTGAGCGGGTCGTGATTTATAGTTAAAAAGGGTGGATATCGATCCCACAGGGATTGATTCCCAAGCACCGCTTAATTCAGAAAAAAACTTTGTTTAAGAAACAAAATTGTTTAATAAAATTAATTTTGAAAATAAAATAAATTAAAAGATTAACATAATGCAATAGATAATACCAAAGTGCAGAAAAATCAGAACTCAAAAATCTAGAGACTAGAGAATACTTTTTTTCCTATTTTGTCTCCCTCCTATTTTATTAATCGAATTATGTCTCACCGAATATTTTTGAGTGTATTAATTACCCTCTATTAAGGTATAATTAATTGTACCTAATAGAATTAACGGGAATCAATTAGACGATCTCTTAACCTACCAATGACTCAATGGATTCAACTAGTTTTTAAACTATCTTATAGGTGATCAACTGAATTCGCCGAGATCTTTCTGCTAACTAATCAATTGATGTGATGATTGTACATCTATAGGCTGCCAACACTCATTGTACAATCCTACACAATTAATCTTACTCACTCTATTAATTTGTTGCAAGATAACAAATAAAATCAACAATCGTCAAAGACACTTTCATTCAATTCAATAAAATAGGAGTTCTAACAAAATAGTTCAAAAGCAATCCCTAAAAATAAATCAACCACTCATGGTCTCTATAACATCAGAAATAAACCATTTTAGAAAGAATAGAAGGAAGAAAAACACAAAAAATTGGTTTAAAGGAACTTCTTCTCTTCTTTGACAAAATCTAGAATTTTTGATGTTGATGTGCTATTTTACCTAATCTTGATGATAATCCTTGACTTCAATCCTTCCTAAAGGCTCCAAAGTTATGTTCTTCTCTCAAGTATGGTGTTTCTATAAAAGGGTTTCATCTCCCCTTGATGATGGAGGCTTAATTATGCTTTAATGGTCCAAAAATCCTAAGTTTAATAAATCCCTATATTATGACTCGGATTATAATTCCCATAATCATAGGAATTGGCATGATTCCCATGATTATGGGAATTTTCCATAGATAAACTCCTCTTTTCTTCTCTTCTTTGACCTCTAGCTCAATCTCTAAGTTGCTCCATCTTCCTTCTTACATAAAATAGTCAATTCTTATCCTAAATTAACATCAAACATAAAAGAACAATAATAGAAATCAAACAAAATGAAAAAGTACAAATTGAATCCTAAACTATAACAATAATCAACAATTATACAAGAAAACACAGGCCAATTACCTAGAAAAACATATACTAATGCACAACTATCAACATCCCCACACTTAAATCTTTGCTTGTCCTTAAGCAAAATAGATACAACCAATCAATTCTATCACTTCTTTTTAACAAAGATCAAAGCGTACGATCCCTCAAATTTAAACCAACTCAAATATCAAATTAATACACATATCATGACTAGTTTTTCATTGGTGTACATAAGCAAACTCAACAATTGGCACCATCACTTAAAGATAAGTAAAGATGAAATATGAATTTTCCTCACGATTTTCACTCATTTCTCTCAAGTGATTGATGGTTAGTGTTTCGCTCACACTTCCTATAGGAAACTACACTACCATAGGCTTGCTAATACACCAATTCTCCTATATAATGATTGCATGCATAAATAGATTAAAAAGACTTATTTAAGGTTGTAATGTGGTAAGGGTTAAGGTAGGTAAAGAGGGGAAAAGGGTTAAACATAAGCATTAGTAAAGTAAAAAGCGTATAAAACAGGATAACAAAACATAACTCTAAGATATACAAATATAATTACTATTCTATAAGTATTAATACTTCTCATTTATTATCCCTTTTTCTTTTCTTTTCTTTTTTCAACATATTTTTTTTCATTTTTTTGATTTTCTTTCTTTTCATCATACATAGAAGAACTATGAATGTAATAACAGATAAATATAATTGGTAGGTTAATAAGGTTTAAGATTTTAAAATTTCTAGTGTTTTCAAGAAACAAAAGGTTAAGGCTCAATGGGGGTAGTAAGGGATAATACAAAGAATAGGTCATTTAAGCCAAAGTTTAACATACAAAGGGCCTAAATCATCTCTATTAAGCATGCATCCAGTAGACTAAAATTGATTCAAAGCAAGTTCTGATGGTAATAACCTAAGGAAGTATCACTCAATAAAGAAATAGAATTATTATAGATGGAGTCATATGGCTTAATCCTCACATTGGCTCAAATGAAAACTCATCGTGCATCTCTACACTATCTTATTGCTCAAATGTCAATTTCTGACTAAGCTTATGCAACCAATTATTTTTCATCACTCTATATGTTTCACTATCTACTCAATTAGCCTAATATAAGTTTAAGCTAATATGCATTCAATCTAATTCCAACTAGCTTGACAGAACCTTATGGCAATATC
This sequence comes from Erythroxylum echinodendron, assembly GCA_027575705.1. Lineage (NCBI taxonomy): Eukaryota > Viridiplantae > Streptophyta > Magnoliopsida > Malpighiales > Erythroxylaceae > Erythroxylum > Erythroxylum echinodendron. The sequence continues at coordinate 11,680,675 of JANZXR010000008.1, forward strand.
CTTCAGAATGATTCAAATGCGGTACCATTGTTGACACAAAGCACAAGATATTCCTAATATGCATCCTATTTTACAAAATGCAAATAATGCAATTAAGAAAGTCAATGTAACCTCCCCATACTTAAAGTTCACATTGTCCTCATTGTGACAAGTCAACCACCAAATAAGGGAAAATGACCTAAAACCAAACAAAACAAATTGAAATACACAAATGACATGAAACCAAAAAAAAATTGACAACGAACTAAGCAAAAAATGACATAAATTGCAACATAAATGACATGAAACCAAACAAAAGAAAATAAATTGAAAACTAAAAAAAATGAAATTAAACCAATTAAAAGAAATAAAGAAACTTAAAAGTAAAAGGGTAAGAAAAAGCTTATTCAGATGATACTGGCGATGGTATTTGTGAAGGAGCTTCAAATTTGTTCCTCCGACAGAAGTCAAGGAACCTCTTCTTCAAGCTACGCTACTCCTTGTGGACTTACAGCATTTGGGTGCCAAACTCATTTAGTTGGGATGTCATTTGTTATTGGTTAGGGCCATTTGGTCAAGGATGTGCTGAAATCGGTCAACCTCCACTGGTGCGCTTGGTTCTTCCTCCACTGCTTCTTCCTCTAGCTCTGGGACTTCTCAGGATGTGAAGGGTTAGAAAGTGACTGTACTGGTGTCCCTCCTATTCGACATATCATATTTGAGATGCTTTAAGATTTTAGAGTTCCGTGACTGTACTGGTGTCCCTCCTATTCCTTACTTGAGGAATAGGAGGGACACCAATGCAGTGACGGAACTCTAAAATCTTAAAGTATCTCAAATATGATATGTCAAACATATCGTATAGAGTTATACGCACTTCCTCTACATCAAGGTTATAAAACCGAGCTAAAGTAGTAACAACATGAGACATTCCAAAATATGAACTGTTTTCATTTGCCATACTCACTATTGATCAAAAAATTCTAAAAGGCGTGTTAATTTTAACTTTTCAATCCATGCACCACAAAAAGAAAAGTTCTTTGGCCGAGCATTTGTTACTTTTAGTACCAATAAGAGTTTTCCAATAATCATCCAAATAAAAATCATTGTGGTCATCTAAAACTTTAGTGTTTGGCAAATCAAAAAGACCATGCATGATAGTATAGTCCAATTTATAAATAGTACCGAATAATCTAAACCAAAAAAAGTCCATTTTAGTATTTTATCGCACTGTGGTGAAAAACTCTTTGGTCATCAAAGGGTGAATGGGTAAATCACACCAAACAAACCTATTCCAACCTATGTTTGCAGCTAATCATTCTATTTTCTACCTCACTCCTATGGTTTCTAACAATTCAGAATCAAAATACCTAGGAGTGACTAGTTCTTTATCACTAAGATCGCAGAAACATGTACCTTCTTCCTTTAAGTGAATCAGAAATGGAGAATAGTAAGCTTCCATTAAATCGTGCTTATCTTCACTAGAGGTCATGGTGCAATTCATCAGTTGGTTCGGTCAGTTTCTGAACCATCATCTTCCTTGGTGCCATTGTAAGAAGAAAACCTACAAAAATAAGAGAAAGATGAATGAATTCAATTTTTAGAGAGAGAGAGTAAAATATTACCTAAATGCTTGTGTTTTTTAATGATTAATGCATACAAAGATAAAAGGATTAGAACATTAATGAAAATAGATGAAGAAAATACCAAGAATCTAGAGGAAAATGAAGAGTTTTAGAGAGTTCGATGAGAGAATTTCATGTGTTGGAGAGAGAGGGAGTGAAATTTTGAAGAGTAGGTGAGAGAAGAAAAGGGGAAGGAAAGTTAAATTTCCCTCCAGATGGTAGTGGGAATTCCCACAATTCCCACAATCGTAGGTTTTCTCTCCAGACACTTTCTGGAGAGATTTTCCTCGATCATGGGAATCAATCCGATTCCCATGATCGTGGGAAGAGGCGATTCTCACAATTCCAAACTTTCTTCCAAGCTTAATTTTAGTTCTTTATGATCCCACAACATACAAAGACATCAAATTAATATTATCTTCAAGAATTTAAAAAAAAACAAGTTAAAATTAAAAAAACCAAATTAAACAGCAATCAAACTCAATTCAAGCATGCTTATAACTAAAGAACCCACCAATGAATAAACAAAAACAATTAGAACGGAGTAGAATTCCATGGGTTACCTCCCACACAACGCTTATTTTACCGTCTATGGCTCGACTCTACTTTTGCTTAAGGTGGTTCAAATGATTGGTATGGTGGAAATGTCGAAGCTGATCTTAAACTCTGTATATTAGCCAACCTAGTATAAACTCCACCTTCCTTGTTGTTTTCCTTCCGATGCCTGCCCCTATGCAATCGTTTCTTTTTAGATGCATTCCTAGGGTCTTCGATATCTTGCTATCCTACTTGGTGTTCTGATTCCTTGATATCCGTTGGGGGTAAAGGAGAACGATAGCCTTTTTTGGATAGCTTGAAAGTCAATTTCTCCTTTCCAGCTCTCAGTTTTAATTCTCCCCCATCCATGTCAATTATCGAACAAGAAGTAGCTAGGAACGGTTGCCCAAGAACCATTGGTATTTTTTCATTTTCTACAATATCCAGTATGTAGAAATCTGAGGAGAAGATAAATTTGTCAATCCATATTTGCAAGTTTCTGATGATCCCATTCGGCTGATGCACTATTTTGTTGACCGTTTTCACCATTATTTTAGTGAGCTCTAGCTCTCCTAAACCTAACTTTCAACTAAACATGTAGGGCATCATGTTGATACCAGCTCCCAAATCCGAAAATGCCCTAGCATTCTCAATCTTGTTTATACTGCACAAAAAGAAGAAATCCCCTGGGTATTCTTTCTTTTATGCTATATATGGACTTCCTTCTGGTATGTGCTCGATGACCTTCACCGGTTCCTTTAACATGAGCTTTGTTTGAATTTTGTTTGTTATGTCTGTCATCTTTCTTAACTTAACTTCCTTAGAATTCCTTGTTACTCCTCTTGAAGATGACTTTCGCTGAGAAAAAAATTACTGTGAAAGTCCAAGTTAAAATTCCCTGATTAGCTTGCTTACTAGCTCACTTAAAAGTACTTCCAAAACTATTTTTCCTTCTCTCTTGACTAATTCTTTCTCCTTATGTTAACTTTCCTTTTTCTCTATCTGAGTGATGGATATGATTCTTTCCTTCAAGTTGACCTCGATGTTGCTCGGTAGGTTACCTGTATTTCTTGGAGATAAAGTGTTAGTGAGTTGATTTCTTGGAGATAAAGTGTTAGTGAGTTGACCTACCTGAACTACCAAGTTATGGATCGATGAGGCATGATTCTTCACGATTTGGTCGAATTTCGCTTCCATCCTCTTATGACTTTTTCCTAGCTAGCAAACGTCCTCTTCTAATTCTCCTCTTTATATTGCACATTTTACTTTCTATCGCTCCAATTCGATCTTCTTGGAATCTCATAGGTCTTTGTGGTCTCACTTAGCCACCTGCATTGTTAGTACTCTAAGAAAAATTTGGATGATTTTCCATCCTGAATTATAAGTATTGGAGTATGGATTATTACCTCGCTGTGGCTGGCCCATGTAACTTACCTGTTTGGTACCATCGGCTCCTAATAGGAAACATTCTACTAAGCCATGGTTGTTTTGCTTGCATAGCTCATATTGAACTTGCATCACCTTCACTATCGAGGAGGATGCTTCTTGCATGTTGTTCAGCTGCTTCTTAAGAGCCATGATCTAAGCCTAGAAGGTAGTAATAGAGTCAATGGGTATCATACCTTTTTATTCCTCCTGTCCCTGTCCGCTCCTCTCGCTTGACCACATGCAGCCGTTGCTCGCCAACTCCTTCAAAAGATTATGAGCTGCTTCCACCATCTTCCTTAGTAATGAACTTCTAGCTACTGCATCGATAGTTCCTCTTGTGCTCAGATTCACTCTATTATAGAATGTCTGAAGTAGGAATTCTCTTTGAAGGTTGTGATGGGGACAACTTCTCTGAAGTTCTTTAAATATCTCCTAAGCTTTATAGATAGATTCCCCGTTCTTTTGTTGGAAATTTGTAATCTCCTTGATAATCCTTGTCGTCTTTGTCAACAGGAAATATTTGATGAGTATTGCTTGGGCAAGTTGCTTCCAAGTCGTAATATAGCCTGAATTCAGTGAGTTATATTATGCCTTTGCTTGATCTTTTAATGTAAAACAGAACAGTCTCAGCTTCATGGCATCGTCAAACGTTCCTTTGAAATGGAATGTGTCATAGATCTCTAGAAAGTTTGTGATGTGGGAGATTGAATCCTCGTTGGATAGCCCACACACTATTTTCTAGAATGTTGAGTAGTACCATTTTTATCTCGAAATTGTTTGCTTGAACCACCAGTCTCGCCATTCTTTAAGAACTAAATCTTGGCCTCATAAAATCCATCAAATTCTTTTCCAGTCCTCCTTTCTCTCCTTCTTCAACCATATCTTATTGTGAAAAGTTTAGATGCTTTGCCCGTCTCAATTCTCTTTCATGTCTTTTGATGTTGAGAAATTTTTCTTTACTAACTTCTTTCATTTTTCGCGTGCTCCTTGTATTCATGCACCTATAATTACATAAGGAAAAGTATCAAAATTATTAAATCAAAGTAATCTAAATTAACCAAGATGCTAAATAATGAATCCCCAACAACAGTACCACAAACTTAATGGTAAAAACAATTTACTCACTTTATGCTTAAAAATCATAAGTGAACGGGTTGTGACTTGTAGTTAAAAAAAGCAGATATCAATTCCGCAGGGATTAATACCTAAACACCACTTAAGTCAGACAAACCTTTGTTTAAGAAACAAATTTTTTAATGCAGTTAATATGGAAAATTAAATTACAATTGAAAGATTAACAAACAGCAATAGACAATACCAAAGTACAAAAAAATCGATATTCAAGAATCTAAAGACTAGAGATTACTTTTTTCCTTTTTTTCTTCCTCCCATTTTATTAGTCAAATTGTGTATCACCTAAGATTTCTGAATGCGTTACTTACCCGATTTCAAGGTATAATTAATTTTCCTTAATCAAATTAACAAGAATCAATTGGACGATCTCTCAACCTACCCAATGATTCTACTGATTCAATTAGTTATTAAACTATCCTAAGTGTGATCAATTGAATTCGCCGAGATCTCTCTTCTAACTAATTAATTGACATGATGATTGTATGTCTATAGGCTACCAAATCTCGTTGTACAATCCTACATAATTAGTCATACTCACTCTCTCGATTCGTTGCAAGATAATAAATAAAGCCAACAATCATCAAATACAGTTTCATTCAATTCAATAAAATAGGTGTTCTAATAAAATAGTTCAAAAGCATTCCCTAAAACTAAATCACTTACTAATGGTCTCAACAACATTGTCAACATTTAAATAAACCATTTTACAAAGAATAGAAGGAAGAAAAACACAGATAATTATATAAAAGGAACTTCTTCTCTTTTTTCCCAAAATTTAGAATATTGGATGTTGATGTACTATTTTCCCTAATCTTGATGATAATCCTCGACTTTTATCCTTCCTTAAGGCTCCAAACTTGTGTTCCTTAATCAAGGATGGTGTTTCTATAGAAGGGTTTCATCTCCCTTTGATGATGGAGGCTTAATTATGCTTTAATAGTCCAAAAATCCTATGTTTAATAAAGCCTTGATTATGACTCAAATTACAATTCCCACAATTGTGAGAATTCTCATGATTCCCACGATTGTGGTAATTTACCACAGATAAACTCCTCTTTCTTCGCTTCTTTAATTTCTAGCTCAATCTCTAAGTTGCTCCATCTTCTTTCCTACATAAAAAATAGTCAATTCTTGCCCTAAATTAACACCAAACATAAAAGAACAACAATGGAACTCAAACTAAATAAAAACATTCAAAATGAATTATAAACTACAACAATAATCAACAATTATGCAAGAAAGCACATGTCAATTACCTAGAAAAACATTTACTAATGCACAACTATCACAGGGTAAAATTAATAGGTTTTTAGGTTTCAATATAAGGTAACTAATTCAAAAACAAACAAGGTTAAAGGCTTAAAAGGGTTGGCAATAGGAAAATGAGTTAGTGGGTCATTTCCATAAAGTATACATCTCGTAGTTTCAAATTGGTTCAATGCAAGTTCTAAAGGTAATCTTCTTAGGGGAACATCACACATAATAAAGAAACAGAATATAAATTGTTGCCATATAGCCTCAAAACATTGTATATGCTTATATGAAAATCCATCAAAATTTCATATATTACATAATCACTCAAGTATTAAATTACTGAATGAGTTTATACAACTAACTACTTCAATCAATCCATATGTTTCACCTTCAACTGACCCCACCCCCACACTTAAATGGGACATTGTCCCCAATGTCCTAAAATTAATAGAAACACAAGTAAGGGGATGTGAACAGAAGGACTCCCTTGGATCAAAGACGGCTCAATAACTTGAAACCAGAATTCATAGCTCTTGCCTTGCATTCCTAAAAAAAATAGACAAAAAGCAAATAAGGTACTTTAATGAAAGTAATTAAAAAATTGAAATAGAAAAGAACTAAAATGAAAGGATAAGGTTGGGGTGCCTCCCAACAAGCGCTTGTTTAAGGTCACAAGCTCCACCCTTGTTAACCGATAACAACCAATGTATGTTGGAGCTTTAAGCTCCATCCCCTCCATATTATACAGTTGAAATCCCTCAAATTAGGCCTTCAGATGATGTCCAATGACTTTAAACTATTTCCCTGTCTTGACACTTCTGATCTCCACTACCTTTTGGGAAGATATTCGAGTAACCTCAAAAGGATCTATCCATCGGGAGCATAACTGTAACATCCCGTTACCTATGTTGAGGCTAGAATAGTAAATATGAGAGGTTATTAAGAAATTAGAAAATGCATTTCATGCTCATGCATTATATGATATTCCCCTACACGTGAATATTGAAATTTCTACACATGAAAATAATTATACAAGTATTCATTGACAATTTCTGGGTATAATTGATTTATAAATGAGATTTTTTATATGAACTGTGGTTTATATGTATTGAAAATTGAATTGGTGTGTATAGTCATTGATTTAGAAATTTTGGTGAAATTTAGGAAATTCATGAATTTTTGAGTAATTTTGGACTAGGAAAAATGCCAAGTAACAGGACAATTGATAAATAGAAGTAGAATTAAGAGTCAAATGATAGTGAAAATTTTTATAAATGATGTTGGAATTTGATGACTTATGTTATTGAAATTTGGGGGACAATTGGATTAGAAATTAAAGTTAAATAGACTAGTTATTAGAAAGTGGTCCAAATGGGACCATAGGAAGGTAACAAGTGGCAGTGACATATGTCACTGCCACTCACCACACATCCCTCACTCACGTTACTCACTCTTTAACTTAAATAAAGACCGTTAATTGTTAAAGAAAGACCACTTAAATGTTTTATCTTGCTTTTTTCTTCTTCTATTTCATAGCTTTCTTATTCTCTTCTTCACTCTCACGATTTTTACTCACCCAACCATAATCAACGATACAACTTGCTCTTATCTTTCACTTGCTACTCTCGCCCTGTTGCCTTCTTCATTCTCCCAAAAGACCCAACCTAGTCACTCTTGGATGATGATGTATGTGAGTGACATAGGAAGTTAGGGCTTCTTGTCGTGTTTGAAGACATTAAAGAGAAATCAAGTAAGTAGCTTGTTAATCTTTGTGGTTTGGCTAAATGAAGCATTTGTGATGGTAGTTAGTGTTTAATGATCATGATAGAGGAGTTGAGCTACGTGTAACATTGATGTTGCAATAAATAGATGTATGTTCTATTTTAATGTATTAATGGTATTTATGAGTTGTTTCATGGAAAGATTGAGAGACTAATGGTGATGAAGAGGGTGCTAGAAAATGGTTGTTCTAACATTTCCATTGATTAAGCTTCTATCTTTTATCCATAATTTGTTCTGTAGTTATCCAAATGAGACGATTCTTGATCTGGATTAAACTAGAGACATATGGATATATTTTTCATGAAGACACCAATTTTGAATTCTGCCGTTAAGAGTCTCAAAATTTGATATGAAATTAAGCTATGGGTGTAGTAAATTGGTGGATGAATGTATATGTTTGTGTCATGTTTTGTGAATATGAAAACCATAAATGATGAGTTTTATGTAGATGTTATAAATTATGAATTAAGGGTTTAATGAAAATAAAATTTAGGCTAACCAAGATGTTGAGTTATGTCTTGAATTTAGATGATAATTAAAAGTGAAATAAAAAATGAGGATTGGATTTGAATATGTGTAGGAATTTGGAGTTGAAAGTGTATAAGAATTTATTCTGTTTTGATGTCTGTGATCAATCTTGGAATTTGATTTTTGTGTCGATAATATTAAGTTGAAATGGAGTTATGAATGAAGAGGAAATAATGGTTTATTAAGCTAGGAAAGATAGACTAAGTAAAAGAGGTGAACTAGGATGAAAATGATGCTGAAGTGTGCTGGAAATTGTTGATTGTTGGACCCCGTCTTTGGAGTCCAACTTGCATGCATGGTATGCATGGCACATAATGCAAATAGTAATCATGTAGCACACATGTCGGACTACTATGCATTCTAAGCCTAGGAAACAAACCTAAAGCTCTGATACCAAAAATGTTGGACCCGTCTCTAGAGTCCAACTTGCATGCAGCATAACCTAATACGTGAATTATTCTCCGAAAGAGAACACCTTATCTATTATCGTGTTTATCCTCTCTTCTCCAATACTACCACTGTCACATACTGATTACACATATTCATCACCCATAATTGCCCTCAACAGCTCTCCTTCTTAGTTCATCACTGCTCTTCGACCGTCATTTATCCATTTCAACCGAAAGAACTTTAAAGGATAGAGTTGGTGAGCCACACCTTACATATACATGATTCAGGATTGTGAGCATAACTTTTACGATAGATGTCCAACTGAGGGTTTCTTTGGCTAGTTTGAAAGGGAATTGCAAGAACTACAACTTTCATGAAGATATTGAAGGCTAATTATATCTTCTGGTGCGTCAAAAATAGGATAGAAGATAGACATGAACAGTAACCCAGATAGAATGAATAGTACCACAAACGAAGTCTGTGAACAGTAACACATCTGTGGCATAGACGATGCTTTCCAGCTGACATAACTTTCACTAGAGGAGTCAGATCAAGGCGTCCTTTATATGGTTCGAAAGAGCATCCCAACATCTACAACTTCGATGAAGACACCCAAGTCCGACTCTATCGTATGAGGGTTGAACAATGGGACAGAAAACAGGTACAGGTGAATATAGTCTTGAATAATAACACAGATGATATTTTCCGATTTCCATATCTTTCTCTAGAGGGATTGGATCAAGGTGTTCTTTATTTAGATCGAAAGATGATTCCAAAATATACCACTTCCATGAAGACATCCGAGTCCAATTCTACCTTTTGAAGGGTCAACAATGGGACAGAAAATAGGTATAGGCGAACTTAGAAGAAGTGAAACATAAAAGGAGTCTATGAACAGAAACACAGATGAATCCTTGTGAATAATACTACAGACGAAGTCCATGAACAGTACCACAGACGAAGTCTGTGAACATTAACACAGACAAATCTTTCAACCAACATAACCTCTTAACTCCTTCGTCTGTGAACAGTAACACAGACGAATCCTTCATCCAACATAACCTCTTAACTCCTTCGTCTGTGAACGGTAACACAGACGAATCCTTTAACCAACATAACCTCTTATCTCCTTCTTCTTATCCTTGGCCTATAATCTATCCTCTATGTTCTATCCTCGGTAGTTGACTTTTATCTTCTATGTTGACTCCTTATCGTCTGTGGTCTATCCTCTATGTTATTATGTCCTTATAGATGATCTTTTTATTCCTGATTCATCTTTTTGTTTGTGTTCTGACATCAGCATAGACGATACTTCTCCTTCACATTTTCCCTTTCATCTGTGTTCTGATGTCAGCACAGATGATACATCTCCTTCATATTTTCCTTTTCGGCTGTGTTCTGACGTCAGCACAGACGATACTTCTCCTTCATATTTTCCCTTTTATTTTTGTTCTGACGTCAGCACAGACGATACTTCTCCTTCATATTTTTCCTTTCGTCTGTGTTTTGACGTCAGCACAGACGATACTTCTCCTCTACATTTTTCCTTTCTTATGTGTGGTGACGTCATCACAGGCGATTTCTTTCGTCTGTGTTTTTCACATTTAATGTTTCCCACTCTTACGTGCTTATACTAAGACTAACAACTGTTGGCACACTTGTTAAACAAAACATGCACATACACATATCATTATCCAAATCTTTCAAATAACAAAATTTTACCACCAAATTTAATTTCATCACATTCGTTTGGAAAACATTGTCAGAGTTATTAGAAACCGTATTACACATCAACTTAATACAAAATACAAAATGTTCCATGGTGATATGCCAAATGTGGTATAACAGGACTAACTTAGTCTGAATGTCTTTAACTAATGATATGGTTTTGATGCCTTGAAAAGATCATTATCTTCTTGGTTTGCACCTTAGGAGGGAATAAAAGGGTGTTGAGCTACACAACTCAGTGGATAATACATTTATAGATAGTGATAATGAACCATACACTACACCATAATCATCCAACCTACAACACATAATCACAAAGCAGATGAGCTGAAAATGTTTGTCAATTATATTCAAAAATGAAATGCACACACAATGGCTTGAGAATTTCGTGGAACGAAACGGCGAAACCTAAGTTTACAACGTGAAACGAAACGAGTCTGATTTCTCAGGATCTTGTGGCCAGAAGCAAGCAACAGGGAGAGGGCTTTAGGTCAACATGCATGTGACAGACGAAACAGATTCTCTCTCGCCCACATAACAGAGTTTTGCATATGTAGTTCATGCATATCCAAATATGTTCATGCTTCCATGATTCTTAAAGTTCTTTGTTTTTCATCTATACAAAGTAACAAAATCCTCACCAAACAACATGCCATACATTCACAGAAAATAAAACAAGCAAAGTTATCATACAT
>JANZXR010000008.1:11711050-11734158 GCA_027575705.1 Erythroxylum echinodendron
TAATGTTTTCTTTCAAATCAAGAAAATAAAATGATTTCAATTACTTCATAAATGTTGCTTTTATTGCTTTTGAATGAATTGTTAAAATCGCTACATGTTTCAGTATATGAATTTTGATGATGAATTTCAAAATAAAGATAGAAATGCATCGAAACATCTTGAAAATGTCATGGCATTTTGTACATTTGGAAAAGCATAAGAAGCACAAGAATATGAAAATGCATGGAAATGAATATGTGCTTTGTTTGGGCGAGAGTGGAACCATTCTGTTTGTCACGTGCACGTCGACAAGAGCCTTCTCTCAGCTGCCCGCTTGTGGCATATGAGCTCCGAAAAAGCACTCATACTGTTCATGGTGTAAACTTCAGTTTCTCCATTCTGTTTTTATAGAACCCTCGAGCCATTTGTTGTGCATTTGCATTTTGATATATTTGACACGATGAATGCATACATGATTTGCATAATTGTAAATTTTGACAAGAATTTTGATAAACGTGTGTTTTATAAACTCAGTAAAAGTTTTCCATGGCAAGTAAAATGGTTTAAAAAGATTTTGCTTATTCTTCGTTATAAACTTGTTACCCACAAGCTTTCAAGCTCACCCCTTTTTACCCCATCTTCAGGTAAAGAACATGAAATCAAGTGAAAGAGGGTCAAAGCATCGCTTCAAGTTACATATTTTTGTAATTTAAGCTAGATTTTTGTAGCAATGAGGCTTTTAGTCACATTTCAAGTATTATTAGTTCAAGTATCTTATGTATTTTTGGATTATGAGATGTAGATGTGTTGTGGTTTGAAATGCCTTTATGGCTTTGTGAAAACTCTTATATTTTGATGTTAATGAATTATGATTTATGTATGGATGAATTTAGGTAGACATATGAATTTGCGTATGGATAAGATTGAGTCAAAATTAGGTATACTTGAAAAGGCTATCGATTAGAGATGATGAATTTTGAATAGGAATTGTGGTGACATATGAGTAAGATATATTATGGTATAAAATTATGAAGATGAATTAATAATGGTTAAGGTGTTTTTTATTGGATTACGACCACGTTATGGTAATAAGCTCACATTTTATGACCTCTGAGTTGGACTTCGGAAACAGAGTCCAACATGTTTGGTATCAGAGCAAGCAGGAGTTAGACTCTGAAAACGGGATCTAACACATATATCTTATAGGAGTAAGACACATTCTATATAATCCATTTGACAAGAAGATAGTACCAACATTTTTTACATTAAAAGATAGCTTTACAACCAAAATTTTAATTACAAAACTATAAACTTATTTATCCAAAACAGATAAAGAGATCAAATTTCATTTAAAAGATGGTATATAAAAAGTGTCATATAATATAAGATTGAATCTTGTATCTAAGTTCAAATAAACCCTCCAGAGAGATCACATCAACTTCTGTGTTATTGCCCACCATAATTTTTTCCTCCTCCTTATTAGACTTTCTCTATTATATCAATCCCTGATAACTTTTTCCTTTCTTTCCATGTTTTATCTTCTGGCATTCTATCATCTTATACCCTTCTTTTTACAGAAGAAACACCTAGACTCATATTCTTTACAACATTCACAAGGCCTCTAACGACATTAAATTGACCAACATCTATATATGGATGCAATTTAAGTTCTTACATTTCAATTTATGCGGCTTTACTTTTGCCTTCCCTTTGGTTGTATTTTTTAACTTCTTTTCTTCAGCAACACAATGGTGATCAGTGCATTTATGTCCCAAGCTTCATCCTGAGAATTGTATGTGGTAACTAGAATAGCAAACTCTGGTGGAAGTATATTCAGAGCTTGGTGAACTATAGAAGCATAAAAAATATAAATATTTAATACCCTTAGCTTATTTTGAAGGTGGAACATCCTAATTATGTACTCTCTCACTCCCCCTACTCTTGAATATCTCATACAATATAATTCCTTTAATAAGGTACCTATTTCAGTATTAGAAGATGCCATATATCTTTATGAGACATTGTTGAGGAAATCCCCTATTATGTTTGTTTCTAGAAGTCCACTCAATAGATTGTCTAGTATGGATTTCTTTATGGTAAAATATGTTACTCTCTCAACCTCTGAGTTAATATATGTAGGCATTGGTGGCCTATCCATGACCATGAACATGACCATTTTGATATATATTATCTCTAGCACAAATTCTACACCTTGTTTCCATTTCTTAAAATTCAACCTAGTAAAGGTTTCAATTGTGACATTATTATTGTTTATAAAAAGGGTGACTATAAAATTGATAATATAATGATCAATATAAATGTAGGATAGTATCCATACTCAAAACCGCAAACCAGTATCTGATCTGAGCATCTTCTCACACACATCATGAAACACCTATGGGCTGAATACATAATATATGCAAATAAGAACTCTACATAAAATCAATCAGAGTATATGCCATTAACTTTTATGGTTCTACCACCTGTGGGCAAATAGATTACTTAAATATGACTTTCGCCCATGCCTTTATACACAAGTCAAAGTCTCATACAAGGCCAACTCTTATGGGTAGAATAACCGAACACAAGAGTAGAGACATCCCTAAACATGCAAGCAGGACAATTCAAATACTAATTTGAAAGGTCAGTGTGGTAACTACATTCTTATTAGTACACAAATTGATCTACAAGTACAAGGGACAAACTTGTATGTTATCATCACATTCTTCTGTATAGGGATAAATATGTGGCAACTTACTATTCATAAATGTAAAATCCTCATGCACATACTCATTATTACATATTAGTGTTGAAAAACATTATAAAGGAATTTTATTTGAGAATTCATCATAAAGAAAATCTCAATCAGAGTAAAAATCCTTCGATATCAAACAATAAATGCACCATGTGTGACACCAAAATCACATGTTTCTCTTTTATTTCAAGCCAAATGCATGAAAATTTACTCAATCATAGCTTTGATAACTTTATTTGATTTTTCTGAAGTTAAACTTTATTTATTACCTATGTAATAAATCCAAAATATTAAAAAAACTCACTTTATAAATTCACATTACCCTAAAAACCTAACCCAAAATAACTTTAAGGACTATTTTGTGAATTTGAAAATTTTTAGTTTTTTTTAATCCTAGAGTGTGCTAACATCAATACTGTATGTAGGGGATGCATGCGTATGTATTTCATGCGTCAAAACTAAGTGGAAGCCAGACATGTCACGTGCTCTACACTGAAAAAATGCGCTTTAATCTTTATGGCATATGTTCGTCACGTGCGTGGACTCATGGATGCTCCCACCACCTCCGGCACATGCGTTGCATGTGTTAGACAAGCATCTAACATGCGTGAGATGCCCATGCTAGCTATCGTGAGTATGTGGATCATATGCTCCAGACACCTGACGTGTCCCAGAAGTAGCATACTACTTTTTATAGCACCTCCATCTAGTCACCCAAAAAAAAGCAATTTTTTGATAACATTTTTAGTGATTTTTGCCAAATTCTGACTATATTTCCCCCAAAAAACACCATAAAGTTTGTTTTTGACCCCTTTTTTGGGGAAATGAAATAATTGAGTATATTACTATAGTTGAAGCTATAACAAAAATACAGTAAGTCACACCAACTCTGGATTTTTAACTAACTAGGTGCTTGTCAACAATTAAAAGAAAAGAGAATGAAGTTTAATTACAGGTCACTGCTACTACAACATAGAAAAACACCATGAGCTATAATTGCCACATAGTTCTCATATTTGCAGTAATTAAGGAAGCGGCATTGTTTACTACCATTGCCACTCTCATCCAGTTCACCATACTCTCAGCTAGATGGTATTTGTCAAGCTCCTTTTTCGTACAACGCTTGTTCAAAATCAATTCAAACATCAAATATACAATTTATATAAGCAAAAACATACTAATTTCTTTGACTTCTTTATGGAGAAATTTGAAAATATCTGTCCATATTCACACAATCTTAGAACCGCTCTAATATCATATGATGGTCATAAAATGAAATTTGATTATGGATCCATAATCAAACATGAACTTGTATTAGTGGAGAAAATATAGAAAAATAATTGTTTTGCTATCTATTTAACAATGAACAAGCTTCTGAAAATTTCGAAAAACCTTTATAACAGTTGTATATTCTTATATCGTTAACGTCTTTATGCATTGGTCTTTTAATGGGTCAGAACTACTGGATGTCCATGAATTTACTCAAGTGGACAACAAGAGACCTTATCAGCTATTTATAGTAACTTTAATGGGGCTCTTCATCACAGGCCAATAAATAACGGGTCCACATTGATTATGACTCATTTTTCTCAATGAACTTTAGCCTGTTTAATCAAATTTATTATTGAGCCTCTTTATTATCTTTAATCCAAATCAAAATTGTTTTTCTTAGTCTTAATTTTATAAAAAATCTATAATTAAAAATTGTCCAATTAAAAATCATTAAAATTAATTATTGAGTTAATGCTAATAAGTTTTTTGTATTATTACTTTCCAAATCACAAAAAAGTCTAGATAAGGAGTTTTGGAAGATAACTATAAAACCACGTCTTAGGTGCAATTTATCCATACTTTGTTCCTCTTTAAAAATTCATCATTAAATTAATGGGTAGAAGAAAAAGACAAAACATCCTTAATGATATTCATTCTTTTAGTGTAATTTAACAAAAACTATTATTTTAAATGTCACGGAAAGGAAATATTTTGTTGCAGAAATCCAGCAGTGGAGGATATTGTTTAGAATGGCTAGTTTCTTCTTTTGTGTCTTTTTATTCACTCTGGCTTCAGCCCAATGAAATTAGATCGAGAATGACCCATATTTGGGTCTAGGATCGGTCCGGCTACTTTCTTGGCTGTTTTATTTTAAAATAAATGAAAAGAGAGAAAACTAAACTCGGACCCGTATATAAACCGATCCAGCTCACAAAATTTTTCAATTTCGAAGAATATCAGCGCCAAACCAGGAAGCTATGGCGGGAAGCGATCATCCGCCACAGAAGCAGATCCTCTCTCTCATACGTGACTTCGCCTCCGAGAAATCTCAAGGAGGTAAATAACGTCCAGTAACTTCTCTCTCTTTCTCTTTCTCTTTCTTCGTACTTGTGTTTGTGTGTTTGGTGAGAAAATGAATGAGACTGATGATGTGCCGTTACTCACCTCGTGTTTGTTGGTTACTGAACTATAGACTGTCATTTGGATATGCTCATTCAATAGTTTGAGTACGGTCAACGTGTGGAGATATAAAGTTTTGATTTGCTTTCTTATCCTTAGTTTTCTCCGAAATGAAACGCTGGATGAAATTTTTGGATCGTGAAAATATTTAGGCGAAAGACAGTGCTTAGAGCCAGAGATTTTAAGCTCTGCGGTTTTACCATGTTAAGAACGTTTACAAATCGGAGATTTCAATTTTAGATTTGGTTACTCTTGTGTAATCTTCGGAAACTGTGCTGCTCTTGCAACTGTATAGAGCGACGAGTGGTTGGCCTAAAGAAGAGAGTTGAAGAGCTCCGTCTTGAGCTTGACACATCGAATTTGGAACTGGAAGAGGCCAAACGGTTAAGAGAAACCACTGAACAAGATCTTAAAGGATATGAAGTTGAATTGGCTTTGAAAAATGCTTCAATTCAGGCGTTAGAAGTTAGTTATCTTTTACAGTTCCATTTCATCTATGATTGATCTTTCCCTTTACTTCTGGTCCAACTTTTTATGAATATGATCTTAACTAATAATTAAACCATACTGAGAGTAGGCAAGGATTTCTCTTATTCAAGGTGAAATAACATCTGTTCGATCCGAAGTTGAGGTTCTTAAGGTAATGGTCAGGTCCTATATTAGTTTGCTACAATTGAAAATCGGTTTCTGAATTATTTGTTTTTTCTAATTCTTTTTATCTACCTTACTGAATGGTATGCTTGACATATGGAAAGAATGAAGAAAGAGCTTCACGGTACGGCCTTGTTATCCTTGCTAGTGATTATTTTAACTCCAATAATGATTGTTTGCTTTATTCAAGTTTAAAGAAAGTGATGGATGCGATCCTAATTATTGATCTATCTCCAATGCGTCTTCTATTGAATTCTCAGAGACGAGTTTATCAGACAGATGCTTCAGCTGAATGATAAAATAAGGTTGGTGTTAGTCACTGGAGTCTAGGGATGTCAAAAAGGGCTTAGCCTGTTTTGGCTTGATTTTGGGTCAGGTTGATTGGTCACGGGCTGAGTACGGGCTGACCATGTCACGGGCCAAGATCAGGTGGGTTACGGGCCAGTCTGGCCCTGCCTGAAGCTCCATTGTTATTTCAAAAATGTCGTTTTTGACATTGTTTTAAAAACATCTACATGGTGGACCGGGTTGACCCGGCCTGCTCGTAGCCCATCCGGCCATAGGCCTAGCCATTGGACTTTCCGCGGGCCACCTCAGCCTGGCCTATTGACATCTTTACTAGAGTCTTGCTTGAATTAAGATTAATTTAAGATGAAACTTCTTGTCTGAGCTCAGAGTGAAATATTTTTCCTCCATAGGAATCATACTCCATGACGTAAAGAGTACTTTTATTTGGATTTGCTATGAACAACTAATATACAGTGGTAACTGTTTTGGTGAACTTACGTCTTAAATAGGGGATTTCAGGAGAGTATAGCAAGTAAATTGCTGAATGAGAACGGCACTGGAACTGCAGAAGGTGTTGTTGTGAAACCACTTAACATATGTAATTTTACCTCCCGGTATTTCAGTTCATAAAGATAAATAGAATATACAATGCTGGAATCTTATTTCAGAAACAGACCTTGAAATTCCAGACGAGGTAGTTACAGAGGTCGATTTTTCTGAAACAACTGAAAAAGAACAGGAGTACATGGCAGAAGAAAATCTTCAAAAGCAGGTTATAAAATTATCGCATTATATCGAAGTTCCAGAATGTTTTAGCTGTAAACCCTTTCTTTAGAAAATAGTCCACAATGTTTGAGCCGTCTGTGTCTCTGCAGGTCGAACAGGAGTACCTGACACTTCTAAGGAAGGTATCTCCGATGGAGGCTGCGGCGAAAGAAACAAAAACGTTGCAGGACCTGACAAAATATCCATAGAATCTTTATATGGCTATAGTGGTTACTCGTGTTTGTTTAACAGAGGCTAAAGAATCTTTAGATGGCAGAGGGATGCTATTCATATGTGAACAGATGAATGGTCCCTATCCTTTGAAAAGCCTCTGTTTTCTGGTGAAATACTAGGGAGAAATAAGTATTCTACTTGTAATCTTTTCCAGTGAATTCGATAATCCACTTCCTTCACCAAGATGGCGGATGAAAACTCATGAAATCCTCGAGAGTATAATTTTTTAATAATAGAAATGGATCAACTCGATGCCTAAAATTCCTTATAAGCTTTGCAATATTCATCCATTCGGTAGGATTGAACACCGTGGCCTATGCCACTGCACAACCTAACCGTACTATTAGTATTGACTTTCTTTTTACTACCGATGAGAGAGAATAATGAAGTTTTCGCATAATATTGAAAGTGTTAAGATATATATTATATATTTTATTATTTAATTTTGACATTATTAGATAATTGGACTTATAAGATAATGCAGTTTTAAGATTTACATTGAATTTAATTGGGTGATGCTAGCTGGATTATGACTTGGTATGATTACATATCAATTCTAATTTGACTTGGATTCAAATTGTTGTGGTTGTTACACTTATAGTTGTGAAAGAATTTAACACAAAATGAAAGTTTATTATTATCACGATGGTGGTGTATTATGTTGGTTAAGAGTTTTGTTGACAAATATCGTGAAAATATCTATCAATGGCAAAGGTGGATTCAGTGATGGTTGCATCGACATAGTGGGAATTAGTTGGTTTTTAGAAAATTATGGGATAAGGTGAATTGGTTTTGCGTTCAATGGGCATTAATCACATATGGAAAATACAAAGCTTACTTGAGAGAAAGTCCTTTTAGCATCATTGTTTTTACAAAAAATTCAAAAAAGCAATAAATGTCACTGTTCTTGTTGCCTCATACCTGCATGATTATCACATAAACGTAGAGATGCAACTTATGTGGAGTTGGTCTTATGCAGTGGGTGTAAATTGAGTGTTGGGTCAAGAAATAGTGTGAAAATCTGAAGCTCTCTAATAACTGAGAAAATGATAGCAGAGGGATGCTATTCATATGTGAACAGATGAATGGTCCCTATCCTTTGAAAAACCTCTGTTTTTTGGTGAAATACTAGGCAGAAATAAGTATTCTACTTGTAATCTTTTCCAGTGAATTCGATAATCCACTTCTTTCACCAAGATGGCGGATGAAAACTCATGAAATCCTCGAGAGTATAATTTTTTAATAATAGAAATGGATCAACTCGATGCCTAAAATTCCTTATAAGCTTTGCAATATTCATCCATTCGGTAGGATTGAACACCGTGGCCTATGCCACTGCACAACCTAACCGTACTATTAGTATTGACTTTCTTTTTACTACCGATGAGAGAGAATAATGAAGTTTTCGCATAATATTGAAAGTGTTAAGATCTACGTTATATATTTTATTATTTAATTTTGACATTATTAGATAATTGAGCCTATAAGATAATGTAGTTTTAAGATTTACATTGAATTTAATTGGGTGATGCCAGCTAGATTATGACTTGGTGTGATTACATAACAATTCTAATTTGACTTGGATTCAAATTGTTGTGGTTGTTACACTTATAGTTGTGAAAGAATTCAACACAAAATGAAAGTCTATTATTATCACGTTGGTGGTATATTATGTTGGTTAAAAGTTCTTGTTGACGAATATCATGAAAATATCTATCAATGGTAAAGGTGGATTCGATGATGGTTGCATCAACGATATAGTGGGAATTAATTGCTTTTTAGAAAATTACGGGATAAGGTGAATTGGTTTTGTGTTTAGTGGGCATTAATCACATATGGAAAATACAAAGCTTACTTGAGAGAAAAAGTCCTTTTGGCATCATTGTTTTTACAAAAAATTCAAAGAAGCAATAAATGTCATTGTTCTTGTTGCCTCATGCCTGCATGATTATCACATAAACATAAAGAAGCAGCTTATGTGGAGTTGGTCTTATGCAGTGGGTGTAAATTGAAGATTGAAAAATACACAGCTGTGAAGAAAATTGATTATTTGCAAGAGTGGTGCTTGTGTGCGAGTATGCTGAATAACGAACGAGAGGTGTTGGCGTTATACACGTTACTAATCAACAAAATTGAAGTGAATCCCTTGTGTTGCAAAAATCGTGGCTGTGGTGTCTGTGTTGATGGCGCAGTGAATGCTATGCTACGGTGAAAAGAGTATTAGTGCAGTGGGTCAGTGTTAGCTATGGTAAAGTGAGTTAGCTTGTTATTTTTCAGTTTTCTTCATCTAGGGTTGTGAGATAAACACCTTGGGTTAACATCTATTTTTTCAGACTTGGTCTTCTGGGATTGTACGTGATTTCTTAGTTGCATCAGTCTTTATTGGCTCAACGATTATTAATTGATTTGTTCATGGGCTATGTATATTATGTTTAGTAAATGTGTTATCGGTGCAACTGTGGTTTCATGTTGGTGTTTATGTGAATCAGCTCATTGTTGTTGCGACGACTTTAGATTTAATTCATTGGAGCTTAATTTTCGGGAAGTTGTTATTTTCTTTTGTCTCAAGTGTTTTTGTTATTGTTTCTAGTTATTTTAATCACTTGAGTTATTTGCTAATTATTTGATTATTTCATTAAAAGTTGTTTAGAAAATCCTCTGTTGAGGTTAATACGAGTCGGTCGTGTTATTCAATGTGAAATTCTTTCACAAGAAGTGAGGTTGAAAGATATTGTCAAGGGTTGAGTGGTGTTGACTTAGTAAAGTCTTGGGTAAATCTATTGTATTTCGGTGAAAGTTATTAAACTGGGTAAAGGTCCCGTAGACGTAGGCAAGGAGTGTCGAACTGTGTTATCAAATTTCTGTTGTTATTTATTATTTTGATTTTGATTAGTTTTGTTTTTGTTTGTATCAAAGATGACCACGATAAAATCGGAAAGTTTGCGAAGCACTTACCCCTACTGTTTTTCAATTAGTATCAGAGAAAGGTCACCGATTCAGAGCTTGGAAGCAAGTTAGTGCAGATTCTAGTTTCGCGAACATGACTATCAGAGAGGGTGCATCGATCACCAGACTACCACTGTTGGATGGTTCCAATTATCCTACATGGAAATCACGGATGGGGATCTTTATCAGGCACAGAGAACAAGAACATAGAACTCGGTGTTAAATGGCTGGACGCATCTGATAATTATTGACAATAAAGGAAAGACAATTCTAAAAGATCCATCTGAATGGACAACAGTCGAAGAAGAGAGGGCACTTAGAAACTTACAAGCAATGCACGCAATTTTTAATGCTATTGATGAAGGACACTTCTTAATGATATCGGCCTGTGAGTCGACTAAAGAAGCGTGAGATACTTTGCAGACTATTCATGAAGGGTCTAAATATATGATAGCGTCAAGACTACAGATGTTAGCTGTAAGGTTTGAAGAACTGAAGATGGATGAAAATGAAACCATTGGGGACTTTCATAAAAGATTGCGAGATATAGCAAATCATACGCATCAACTTGGAAAGAAATATTTTGATCAGAAACTTGTCAAGAAGACATTAAGATCATTGCCTCCAAGATTTATTCCCAAAATTGCAGCAATAGAGGAAGCTTACGACATTAATGATCTGTTATTGGAGAAGATAATCGGACTTCTTGCAAATTTCGAAATGAATCTTTTAAGGGATAAGTAAGAAAAAAGCAAAGGATTGACATTACAGGTTAAAATTAAAAAAGGTGAAAGAAAGGTGAAGAGAATCAAATGTCATAAGTGTCAAGGTTTCGGGCACGTTCAAGTCGAATGTGCTAATGCTTTGAAGAAGAGAAAAGGAAAATCCTTTACTAACACTTGAAGTAAGAATGAATTCGAGAGTGAATATGGTAGTGAAGAAGAAATCACTAATGATGCTGCATTAGTTGCTTTACATAGCAAAAGTCTAGTTACTTATTTGATAGTAACCGAAAAGGAAGTAGCTGAAGATGAAAAAGTGAGAAAATAGGAAAATTTTGGAAAAAAACATAAATGATTTAACTCAAAGCTCGATTTTATATTATGATAGTGATAAAAGTGGTTCAAGTGATAAAAAGGAGAACATTTAAGAGGCTTACGAATTAATGTACAAAAAATGGGTGAAAATATGTAGAAAGAATGAAAGGTTAAACGAAGAGAATCTCTCCATAAAGAACACCATCTAAGATTTAGAAAAGAAATTAACATTGACGTCAGATGAGCTTGGTGAAGCTAGAATGAAATTGGTAAGTACCGAAAATGGATTGAGAATGTTGAATGGAGGCATAAAAAAACTAGAAAAGTTAATGAAAATTGGCAAGGTTAAAGGGGATCTTCAAGGCATTGATTACAAGGGTGAGTGCTCTAAAGTGAATGAGGAGAAAAATGATATGTCCAAATCTGTCCGAGAAGAAGAAACATTGAGAAAGAATCAAATATTTGTACCTACGTGTCATTTTTGTGGAATTATTAGGCATATAAGGTCAAGATGTTACCGGTTACTTTAGAGGTTGTTTCAAAGAAGCTAAAGCCAAAGAATTCTACATCCCTCACATAAATTTCAAAATAAGCCTTTAGTATCAAAATCCATTTGGGTTAGAAAGGATCTAGGACAAGTACAAAGTTAGAGTGAAGGAAAAATAAGAAAATGTCTAGATTCACAATTAGTTACCGCTTTTGAAGTAACTGTTCAAACTAAGGATAAGTCAGTTACTTCAGATGAAGAAATCAATTAAATAGTTAATGGCCGAGATAATGTGACAAGGAATAAGCCTAAGTTTGAATTTCTTCGAGAGTCACAAGGACTGTGTGCTTTTCATTTTTTAAGTATGGTTTGATTTTTTATCAAAAACAAAAAAAGAAAAGAAAAGTCAAAATTTTTTGTTTTCTTTAGTTTTTATGTTGTCATTGTCGTCCCATCTTTTTAGTAGTTTGCATTATGACTTTTATTTGGCTCCACTGAGGACGCTTCAACTCTCTCATCAGTATGGGTCTCTTTCTCGGGTATATCTCTCTCTTTCAGGCAAATCTCTCAGTGTTTTGAATGATGGTAATTTATCTTCTTGGTGTGTTTATGATTCTTCCGCTGTATCTATTGTTGATTCTTATAGTTATACTTTTTGATACTGTTTTGTTCCAAAGGGGAGACCTCAGATTGTTTATGGTGGCTGTTCCATTTAAGGGGAGATTTTAAGGTATATGCATGATTATTCATCTTGCTTTTTGGCATCTTTTGTCCCAAGGCGGGGAAATTTAGATGATTGAATAACCTTAATATTCTTTGGAACCTGATGTTTGATTAAGGGAGAGTATTTGTCATATGAATTGTGAATTTGATACTTATATGTTTAATTATGTTATTTAGGGGAGTTTCATATTTGTGACAAATAATGCCAAAAGGAGGAGAGATTGTTAAGATATATGTTATATATCTTATTATTTAATTTTGACATTATTAGATAATTGGACTTATAAGATAATGTAGCTTCAAGATTTACATTAAATTTAATTGGGTGATGCCAGTTGGACCATGGCTTGGTGTGATTACACAATAATTCTAATTTCACTTGGATTCAAATTGATATGGTTGCTACGCTTATAGTTGTGAAAGAATTCTACACAAAATGAAAGGCTATTATTGTTACGTTGGTGGTATATTATGTTGGTTAAGAGTTCTTGTTGACGAATATCGTGGAAATATCTATCACTGGCAGAGGTGGATTCGGTGATGGTTGCATTAACAACATGGTGGGAATTTTGTTTTTTAGAAAATTACGAGATAAGGTGAATTGGTTTTGTGTGCAGTGGGCACTAATCATATATGAAAAATATAAAGTTTACGTGAGAGAAAAAGTCCTTTTGGTATCATTGTTTTTACAAAAAATTCAAAGAAGCAACAAATGCCACTGTTTTTATTGCCTCATGCTTGCATGATTATCACGTAAACATAAAGAAGCAGTTTATGTGGAGTTGGTCTTATGCAGTGGGTGTAAATTGAAGATTGAAAAATATATAGCTATGAAGAAAATTGATTATTTGCAGGAGTGGTGCTTGTGTGTGAGTATGCTGAATAACGAGTGAGAGGTGTTGGCTTTGTACACATTACTAATCAACAAAATTGAAGTGAATCTTTTATGTTGCAAAAATTGTGGCTGTGGTGTGTGTGTTGATGGCACAGTGAATGCTATGCTACGGTGAAAAGAGTATTAGTGCAGTGGGTCACTGTTAGCTACAGTGAAGTAGGTTAGTTTGTTATTTTTCAGTTTTCTTCCTCTAGGTTGTGAGATAAACACCGTGGGTTAACATCTATTTTTTTAGACTTGGTTTTTTGGAATTGTACGTGATTTCTTGGCTGCATCAATCTTTATTGACTCAACGATTATTAATTGATTTCCCTTGGAACATACTACAGCCCCAGGTGGCGAAGAGCCGACATCGAGGTGCCAAACCTTCCCGTCGATGTGAGCTCTTGGGGAAGATCAGCCTGTTATCCCTAGAGTAACTTTTATCCGTTGAGCGACGGCCCTTCCACTCGGCACCGTCGGATCACTAAGGCCGACTTTCGTCCCTGCTCGACGGGTAGGTCTTGTGTACGTGATTTCTTGGCTGCATCAATCTTTATTGACTCAACGATTATTAATTGATTTCTTTATGGGCTGCGTATACTGTCGTTGGCGAATGTGTTATCGGTGTTGCTGTGGTTTCGTGTTGGTGTTTATCTGAATCAGTTCATTGTTGTTGCGATGACTTCATATTTATGTCAGTAGAGCTTAATTTTTCAGGAAGTTCTTTTCTTTGGTCTCAAGTGTTTTTGTTATTGTTTCTAGTTATTTTAATCACTTAAGTTGTTCGTTAATTATTTGATTAATTGTTCTTTCATTAAAAGTTGTTTAGAAAATCCTCTGTTGAGGTTAACAAGAGTCGGTCGTGTTATTGGGTGTGAAATTCTTTCACGGGAAGTGAGATTGAGAGATAGTGTCAAGGGTTGAGTGATGTCGACTCAGTAAAGCCTTAGATAAATCTATTGTACTTCGATGAAAGTTATTAAGCTAGGTGAGGGTCCCGCAGAAGTAGGCAATGAGTGCCGAACTGTGTTACTAAATTTTTGGTGTCATTTATTATTTCAATTTTGATTAGTTTTGTTTTTGTTTATGTCAGAGACAGATACGATAAAATCAAAAAATTAGCGAAACACTTACACTTACAATTTTTCAGAAAGCAAGAATGCAAGCCTACTATTAGACTCTCAAGTCTTGTAGTGGGATGTGCAGGCATTGGTAAATTTTGACTAATGTTTGATATGTGAAATAACGAACAAGGCAAAGATCTTATAGGTCTTATAGAGAGCTCAATCTCAAAAATTAGCTCACAAGGTGAGAGTCTATAAGTCTATGTAAACCCACGTTAGCTCCCCATTTGACCGATTTGGGAATTGAATCGTAACATTTAATAGGCTCTGCAGTATAGGGATTTGTTAGTTGGCTATACGATAGGCTTTTTCAAATTTCGGATGAACATTGTAATATTGATGTCACCACCATAGCACGAGGATCAAGAGAAGTAGGGTTAGCTTTGATACCACCATATCTTGCGAGAGAGCACAACCTCCAAAAAGCTAGCTCAAGGGGGTAGGAAAGCACGCTGACTGTACCATGATTGGGTTGTAAGGTAATTCAGTGGTCTTCGCGGAGGTAACTGTTTCAGTTCTAAGAACACATGGGCAAATTTGTCTAAAAAGAGCTGCAAATCTAGCGAATACTCAAAAGGTCTTGGTGAGACACGTGTAAGCTCAGT
The DNA here is from genome assembly GCA_027575705.1 of Erythroxylum echinodendron. Taxonomy (NCBI): domain Eukaryota; kingdom Viridiplantae; phylum Streptophyta; class Magnoliopsida; order Malpighiales; family Erythroxylaceae; genus Erythroxylum; species Erythroxylum echinodendron. The sequence continues at coordinate 11,725,973 of JANZXR010000008.1, forward strand.
TTGCAATAAAAAACCCTTACCAGCTTATTGTAACAATTCTTTATGTGAGATTGGAGCTAGCTCATTTTGCTTCAATCCATGAAAGGTGCAAGTCTGTCCTTTGTGTTTGAAACTCATGGTGAGATGCTTGTAATCTATCTCAACTGGGCCCAAAGTTTCCAACCATTATACACCAAGAATTGCTTGGTAAGCTGCAACTGGTAAAATGTAGAAATCAACCTGCACTGGATGGCCTTGGATTATGAGCATCAGTGTTAATCAACGTCCGATGCATTCAATTTCTTCCTTGTTACCTACCATAACATGAAACTTTTTGTCACGAATGATTGGTATGTCAAATTTCTCTCCAATCGTCTGGTCGATGAAATTATAAGTACTTCCTTCGTCAATGAGCACTACTACTTCCTTGTTTCTCAACTTACCCAGGATCTGAATCGTCTGAGAGGATGTCTCTCCTGTCATTGCATGGAATGATATATCTGGTAGTAATGTAGTGTTTGAGGTTTCATGTGAAAGATCATTGGCTGTCTGTTCGTTAGGAGGATCAACATCGACAATCATGAACAGCTATGGTCGTTCACATCGATGTTTGGGTACGTACTTTTCAATGCAATAGTAACAAAGCCCCTGCTCACGGCATAGTTGCGCATCCTGCCTTGTGATGTGACAAATTGGAGCAGGTAGGACAGTGGTTGAGTTTACCGGTGGTGGTCATTGGATGCTTGGTGTTGTAAGGTGTTGAAGTCTTTTGGTTAGTTGCTACAGCTTAGGCACGGATGAAATTCTCTGATTTTTTTTTGCAAGAAATACTTTTCCTCCATAAGTTGTGCAACTCCTATGGTGTTTCCAAAGGTCCTGGGTTGTTTCAATCGTACATCTACTCGGACCTCGTCTCGCAAACCTGCAACAAAGTTACCGATTTGGAAGACTTTGGGTAGGCCATCCACCCATTGAGAAAGCCTTTCGAGCTCTTCTTGGTAGGTTGTGACCGTTGATGTTTATTTGAGGTGTGAAAGAGCTTTAGAAGCATTCTCGTATTCAGTAGGATCAAAATATTGTAATGCGACTTGCTTAAATTCAGTCCATATGAGTGTTACATGGAATTTTGTCAGCCAACGGTATCATTGCAATGCAATGCCTTCTAGATGAAAGCATGTGTGCTATATTTGGTGGTTTGATCCAATGTCTTTAAACTTAAAATATTGCTCTGCTTTGTATATCCATCCCATTGGGTCCTCACTGTTGAACTTCGGAAAAGAGAGTTTGTGGTGGTGGTGATTGTGGTCTAAGGAAGCTTATGCAGTATATGGCATCATGGGTTGCTAGATGACTTAGCTGGAGCAAAGGGATTCTTCATGTCAATTGAGTTTGTGAGCAGAGACTCGCATGCTTTGAAGCTCTGTCATGATTTTCTGCACCGCAGCATTAAGCTGACCAAAGCTTGAATCATGGTAAGCCAACATCTCACTAATTTCATTTCGGAATTTAGCGTTAGACTGGTTTTGGGTAACCATGAGTTAACCTGGCTCTGATTGGCCAACCCCTTATACAGCTCGAGGGGTATGTGGATTCTTAGGACTGGCACGATATTACAAAAAATTTATCCAGGGATTCGGAAGCATGGCTGCACCTTTTGTTAGAATAGAAAGAACGTGTGTAAATGTAGACACGGATAGGATTGACACCCTTAATTACGGGATCAATCCTTTCCTTAATTGTAGCACAATGATAAGCTTTGGTAGCCTAGAATTATGGGATTACAGTCTATAAGATCAGGATGTAAACAAGATTAGAAAAATAATACAACATCAATTCAGTTAATCATGTTCTATTCCTTCTACGTTTCTTCATGGTATCAGAGCAGTGTCGATCTTAGGGTCAAAGCACTGTTGTCATCATCTGTCACTTACCTGTCGGAGTCATGAGCGACGACACCACTAGTAGCGCCAATTCGGCATTCACACAAGCCACAGAGCTTTTATCCAATCAAATAGCCCAAAATTTTGAGACAACATACCCAACCAGAAACAATTCAGCAAACAACAACAGCCACAATTTCAATGAAATTAAATGAATATAACTACTCCCTGTGGTCCATAATGATGCGTATTAAGATCAGAGCAAAGGGGTGCCTAGGCCATATCACCGGCATCCCTCTGCCACCAGACAGAACAGATACAACATTTGCCAAATGGGAGCAGGCAGATCTCTAGGTAATCTCCTGGTTAATTCAATCAATGGAGCAAGAGTTAGCAAGCCAGTATAACCTAACGGCTAAGGACTTATGGGATGGTATGGCTGCAACATACAAAAGCGGGTAAGACGCCATCCAAAATTTTGATCTCATGACCAAACCAATCCGATTGCAGCAGGGACAGATGACACTGGAAAAATATTTCAGTGCATCTCAGAGCATATGGCAGGAAATCAACAGAAGGCAACCGAATCCAATGAAGTGTCTAGAGGACATATCCATATTTAACATACTCAAAAAAGAGGGTCAACTTTACCAATTCCTTGCTGGAATGGATGATAAATATGACACCATCAAACGGGAGTTGCTCAGAGAAAGCCCACTTTTGAATATTGAGATGGCATACGCAACGATTCGCAAGGAGGCTGCCAGATAGAATATTCTTAATCCGTCGGTAGCCGAAGATAATAAAGGAGACCTTGGAATCGGAACTGGACTAGCAATGAAAGGGCAAGGCAAAAAACCCAGAGCAGAACCATAAAGATTTACATCAAGGGAGCATGAGAAACCTAGATGGGCAATGGAGATACCCGGTCAGATCTAGTTGGAAATCCAACAACCTCATCACTCTGGGTTCGTGTTGACAGATCGGGAATGAAGTGCAGCCACTGCAACTTGACCGGACATCTCCGAGAAGAGTGTTTTCACATAGTTGAATTTTTGTACTAGTGGAAAGACAACCCAAGGAGGAGAAATTGTGATGGCAATCGGAGCAAGAATGGGCGAGCCGCTGCTGTGACGGGTAATCAGGAAACCACCAGCGTTCACAGCAGCGGTGTGAATGGTGAAAGTGACGGATTTGTTACAGTCGGAGTCGACGGACATGGAGCAGCTACAGGTCGAAGTGATGAATCGAGGGGCAATGATAGAGGTAAAGGGTTTAGGGTGACAAAATTACCCCCAAACCATCCTTTTATCAGCTCACCTATTTTTAATAAATTGCAGGACAACCCTAAAAAATGTGATCTTTTACCATTCAATCCTCAACAATTTAAAAATAGAAGTTAACCAAGGTGTCATATGCATATGCCACTAGGAGTTCTAAATCTTCGTAATGGTTGTTCGATTGTGGCATAAAGAACACGATGACCTATGACCCAGCTGATATTGTTAACCCGTTAGTTCTAAAAAAATCCCACATACAGACTGCCAATAGGGGGTTAGCACTGGCTTAGGGAGCAGGAACTGTTAAGTTGTCTCCTACACTGAAATTATCAAACTGTTTATATGTCCCATCCCTATCCTGCAAATTGCTATCAATTAGCCAAGTAACGAAGGAGTTGAATTATACCCTTCTAATGCATGCTAATTTTTGCCTTTTGTAGGACATCAGAATGAAGGAGATTATTGGGCGTGGTACTGAGCGAGATGACCTCTATTACGTTAATGAAGTGGTTCAAAAAGGGTCCGCACAATTAGCTCATGGAACAATTGACCGTTTAAGCTGGTTATGGCACCGTCGCCTCCTTCTCACTGTTAGCTCAAACTCCTTTTTTCTCGATTTTCTAGTAATAATCGTTGTGACACTTGTGTTATGGCAAAATGCCATAGACAATCATTCCTTCCGAATAATATAGGGGTTGAGCATGTTTTTGATTTAATTAATTCTGATGTATGGGGCCCTGCCCTGAATGTTGGTAGTAGTGGATTTAAATTTTTCTTGACATTTGTTGATGATTGCACACGCATGACTTGGATTTATTTCTTAAAACATAAATCTGAAGTTCCTAAAAAATTTATCCACTTCTATAATATGATCCACAGAAAGTACCAAAAACCCATTCGTATCCTTGGCTCTGATAACGGAGGAGAATTTATCAACCACACAATGCAAGCCTTCTTTCGAAACAAAGGCCTAATACACCAAACCACATGTCCCAACACCCTATAACAAAATGCGGTGGCTGAACGAAAAAATAGAATCATCCTAGAAATAACCCGAACCTTCTCATTGACTGGCATGTACCCAAAACCTTTTGGCATGAAGCTGTAGCCACAGCTGTGTACCTTCTAAATCATCTTCCGAACAAAATCCTAAAACTCCAAACCCCACTATAAGCACTTTCGGCTCAAACCCAGGTACCTCCATCCTTAACCTTACTTCCATGTATCTTCGGATGCACCGTGTTTGTCCACATACCCAAACATGAACGTACTAAATTTGATCCGTGTGCCATTAAATGTGTTTTCTTGGGATATGGGGTAAAGTAAAAAGGATACCGTTGCTATGATCCTAAAGCCCATCATATTTACACTATGATAGACTGTGACTTTTTAGAAACCGAATACTTTTACCATACCCAATCCAACGGTTAGGGTGATAATCATACACCAATGGACTCACTAGATTGGTTACATAACCTAATTTTCTCGATCGATGAGCCTAACATCAAAGATAGTGGTCTTGTTGAATCTGCTTCTAAAGATGGATCGAGAACCATCGAACCAGACACCCTACAGTTTCCTCGCTCTGATGTCCAAGAGGTAAGTACTCCTGATCATGAAATTACTCCTGTTCGATCTGAAAATGATTCCGCTGACCATGAGTCTGGAGCTCCCAAAATAGAAGCTGTTGAACAGGTTGGAAGATATATTTTTCCTCCCAGAAGTATCAGAGGAGTTCCTCCAAAACGGTACTCACCAGAGCAAGAATCCAGAATGACGACATATCCGGTGGCTAATCTTGTCAGGGGGAGTTTGTCAAAGATGGCTAAAGCCTTTACAGTTGCTATATACTCAGAATCAATTCCCAAAACTATACAAGAACCACAACAGACAAAGGAATGGCGTGAAGCAATGGAGACAGAAATGAAGGCACTTGAGAAGAATAGAACCTAGAAAAAATGCAACTTACCTGCTGGGAAAAGAACAGTAGGGTGCTGATGGGTATTCACAATCAAACACTGGGCAGATGGGGCAGTGGAGAGATACAAAGCTCTATTAGCGGCTAAGGGGTATACCCAGACCTATGGGGTAGACTACTCAGAGTTATTCAGTCTAGTGGCGAAGATTGACACGATTAGAGTTGTGTTCTTAATTGCAGCCAACCTCAATTGGTCGCTCCACCAGTTCGATGTGAAGAATGCATTTCTTCATGGAGATCTCCAAGAAGAAGTATATGGAAGCACCGCCGGGGTTCACAGGCGGGTTTAAAATGGGCAAAGTATGTCGGCTCAAGAAGGCACTTTATGGGCTTAAACAATCACCACGAGCATGGTTTGGGAAATTCACCATGGCAATGAGACGCTACGGATACAAACCGGGTAATTCTGATCACACTCTGTTCTTGAAAAGAAGGGGAGACTGAGTCACATGCCTAATCATATACGTGGATGATATGATTATCACAGGAGATGATGAGGAGGAAATTGCACAGCTCCGAAGAAACTTGTTTGAGGAATTTGAGATGAAGGATTTGGGGGGACTTAAGTACTTCCTTGGGATAGAAGTATTGAGGTCAAATTATGAGATATTTATCTCACAGCGAAAATACATCCTTGATCTACTGAATGAAGTTGGAATGGTTAATTGTAGGCCAGTAGAAACCCCAATTGTTGTGAATCATGGTCTAAAGATTGAAGAAGAGGCTGAACTTGTAGATTAAGAGCGTTATCAGAGACTGGTTAGGAAGCTGATATATTTGTCTCACTCGACCAGACATTGCTTATGCAGTTGGAATAGTTAGCCAATTCATGAATAAACCTTAGGCACAACACATGGAGGCTGCCATAAGAATTGTGAGGTATCTGAAGGGTTCACCAAGCAAAGGAATTATGTTCCAAAAAAATGGGCACTTGGAGGTAACAAGTTACACAGATGATGACTAGGCTGGAAATCCAGTTGATAGAAGATCTACATCAGGATACTTTACTATGGTTGGAGGGAATCTCGTTACATGGAAAAGTAAGAAGCAGAAGGTAGTTGCCCTCTCCAGTGCTGAAGCAGAGTTCAGAGGAGTAGCAAAAGGATTAGTAGAAATCTTATGGATAAAGAAACTGTTAACCGAAATTGGATTTCCACTGCAGGAGACTTGTCAGCTATTCTGTGATAACAAGGCGACTATCATTATTTCTGAGAATCCAGTTCAACACGATCGTACAAAACACATTAAGGTAGATCGCCACTTTATTAAAGAGAAGTTGGAGGAGGGAACAATAAGTCTACCATATGTTCGATCTGAAGACCAGTTGGCTGACATCTTGACCAAAGCAGTCACTGGAAGAACATTTCTCGAGGTATTGAGCAAGTTAGGTGTTGGAGACCCTACAATCCAACTTGAGGGGGAGTGTTAGAATAGAAAGAAAGTGTATAAATGTAAACACGGATAGGATTGACACCCTTGATTACGGTATCAATCCTTTCCTTAATTGTAGCATAGTGATAATCTTTGGTCGCTTAAAATTATGGGATTATAGTCTATAAGATCAGGATGTAAACGAGATTAGAAAAATAATACAACATCAATTCAGTTAATCATGTGGGTTCCAGTGGGCTGAGGTTGCATATTCTGCTTTTCTCCAATTGAAGAAAGCCCTTACATCACCCCCATTGCTTCAACTTCCTGATTTTTTACAACCTTTTACAATCGAGTGTGATGCTAGTGGCAAAGGTATCGGTGCCATATTAACACAAAATCAATAACTTATTGCATTCTTTAGTAAAGCTCTCACGTATATCTGTCTTCTATTTCTTTGCCATCTCACTGCCACATACGGATTGGTTGGAAACATTACAATAGGAGGTAGGTTAAAAATCTTACTGTGATCAATTTCTTGAATCAGATAATTGTTGTCAACGTGGAGGTGTTTGAGTGAAACAAGGAAAGCTCTTATTGAGTCCCTCTTTTAACTTTAATACCATCTCTCCTAGTTAACAAACACTCCTCTCCATCTGGGGCCATTTTGGATACTGTAAGACATTGAGCCGACTTAAATAGAACTTCACATGGAAAGGTATGCGAAAATCATAAAAAATTTCATTCAAAATTGCAGGTATGCCAACGTTGTAAAATATAATGTATGCAGCCCGTTGGACTATTACAGCCATTGTCAATGCAAACCAAGGTTTGGTTAGAGATATCTATGGATTTTATTGATGATTTACCACCATCCTAGGGGCATACAGTCATTAGGGTGGTCATCAATCACCTAACAAAATATGCCCATTTCATTCCTATGAAACATCCATACATAGCTCTTTCAGTGGCTAGAACTTTCATTCGTGAGGTTGTTTGTTTACATGGCATTCCTGCCTCTATTATCACTGACCGTGATAGGGTGTTTACAAGTTCATTTTGGTAAGCATTGTTTAAGTTATGAGGGAGTGAGCTTTGCATGAATTCTAGCTATCATCCATAGACTAATGGCCAAACGGAGGTAGTGATTCGAACATTGGAGCAGTACTTTCGCTCTTTTGCAGCTGGTGAGTCCAAGCCATGGATTGATTGGGTTTTGTGGGTAGAGTACAGCTACAATACAACAACTTATTTAGCTACGGTGATTTCACTACTTGAAGCTTTCTACGAGACTCCCATCAGCAAATTTTCTCTCTTAAGTTAAAGCTACTACAAATGTTGGCCCCTGAAAAATTTTTCCCATTAACTTAAGCATGATAGCTTATGAAATAGAAACATGAGAAGAAATTGAGGGCATTTTCAGAATATAGCTTAAGAACTAAGGGTAAAGTGGACTTTTGGGAAAGGTATGGTGGACTTGTCTTATTGTCAGAATGGCAGCGTGAATGAGGCAAGAAAACAGAAAGAAAAAAGAGAAGTTTCGGCTGTGAGTTGAAAGAAGAGAGTTGAAAGCTAAGTTATCATTTCTGTAAAGCTTAAAGAGAGAACATCCGAGTACATACAAGAGGAGAACAAGAAAGAAGGAGGAAGGAGCTGTCTGTGGAGTTAAGAATCTCATTACTTGGTGAAGAATCACAG
>JANZXR010000008.1:11750333-11771671 GCA_027575705.1 Erythroxylum echinodendron
ATGTTTTGATACTATCTATGATCTATTTAATCATGGGTCATTTAATCAGTAGTCATTGGATGTAGCATGAACTATATGGAGGTAGTTGAGTGATCAAAATAGGATTCATCACCCTAAAGTAATTAGGGAGAATGTTCCATTGTTCTTGATTAATATTGATTCAAAAAATCCTTAGCTAAGATGGAATGATATTTTGTAAATTGTTTACAAATATCATTAATTGAATCAATAGCTAATAGCGGATAACTAATATGATTAAACTCAAAATAGAGTAGACATTAATTTCATGCTCTATGTCTAATTGAAACATTAGTTGATGAAATGATTGAATTATACGAAAAAAATCAGGTACAAGAAGGTTAGTTAAAACCATTTTGATATTCCTAAATATTTGGATGGTTATGACGCGTTGCTAGACGCCAATCTTGATTTATGATTATAAACTATTTAATTAGAGAATTAAAGATAAATTAAAAGAGAGTTTTAATTTATCTAATTCTGATTATGAATTAGAATTAGAATTTATAATCATTACCAACATATTTGGGAACTTAATGGGTCTCACATATAGAATGAGTTGAAGAGAGCAAAGTTAATTTAATCAAGTTGAACTTGATTGTAAAGTTTAAAAAACTTTATGATTAAATATGAGATATTTAATAAATAATGATCAATATGAGATATTGAATCTTATATGGGCATAATTAGTATTTAATTAGAATTATTTGTAATTCTAATTAAAGTTTAATTGAAATTAGTTAATTTCAATTAAATTACTAAAATGTCCGAAGCTTATTATAAATAGGCTTGAGCTCTATGAGGCTAGCACTTTATGATTAACCCTCTCTGTAAAAGTTATAGAGTTCTCTCAACCTATTTTGTAGATACTGTTAAAGGCCGAACACTTGTGTGGCTACGGTGGTTGAGACGGATCGGTTTCGGAAACGGTTCGAGAGAAACATCAAGATAAAGATCAAGGTTCGGAATAAGGTACGAATTAAATTGCGCTTTATTATGATTTGTGTTAATCATTTTATAGAATTAAATAGATCTTGGTTTTCGGAAAATCAAAAATCACAAAAAAAATTTGTGATTATTCCGCTACAGTTCGGATCAGATCCTGAACCGATATTCCAACAATAGGAGAAGGAGATGACTAAAAGACCCTTGTGAAGGTCAGTTCTATAGTGAGTGGGAGGGTAAGTGGAGTTTGGCAGGATGGGAAGAAGAAGGCCGCAGGAGGTTGAGTGGGAGATTGCGAAGGAGTGATCGGTAATGGAGGAAGGAAGGCTATGGAGGAGGAGAAGCGGGATCTGGAAAAGTTATGGTTTGATCTGAAAGTGAGAAGTTAGAGAGAGGACAAATTGATAGTTGGTGAGTCCTTGTTGCTGCATTTTTGCTGTATATAGAACCTAATATTACTGCTATTCATGGCGTTTATGGCACTCATCTTTTGTGAACGACAGCAATTACTGTAGGGAGTTGAGTTTGAGTCATCTGTTAACAAGCTGTGAAAGCCCACCGTATGATAACCAGAAAAGACTTTTGTAATTTGTAAGTGTCCCCGTCTAACTTCTGCATTTGAAATCAAATAATTGAATAACAATGCCAAATCCAGACCATTATTTAAATTGGCAACAAATAGCTGCATATTTCTTTATAAACTTGATTGAAGATAAATAATTTTGGTTGTTAACAAATGCACTTTCAGTGTTTGACCGAGTCTACTTTGCTTCTATGACATATGAATTAAGATTGCGCAATTTGACGAATGCGAGGTTAAAAGGACTGGAAGAAGTTAAAATATTTCAAAAGTTAGCCTGGACGACGTAGTCCACGGAAAGTAATGCTTCGTTTGTGACCCTCTGTTTTCACTACATTAGATGCATATTTCTTGGTGTTCCTGCTTTGTCTTGTACAAGCAGTGATAACAAGGTAGATCTAGCCTCTTCAGTGCTATTGATCGGTTCCTGAAATAATCAATTATGTTACGTTAAAATCACGGCAGTGAGTTCCCCGTGATTGATTGAACAAGATATAAACTCTTAATAAGACATGGATGAGATTATACTCTTGCTCCTCTCCATGGAGGTGTTCCAGTGCGAAGGATGTCGTGAGTTGGAATAATTGCTGGATCGGTAGCCCTGACACCTTCAACTGGTGTAGAAAATAGAGCAGAAACAGGCCGATGATCTGAGAATTTACTCTCGCTGCGTAAGTAGGAAAGTTGCTTCACTCCCTTACCGTACCATAGAATTCTGTCACACCTGGCACCAAGTTCATGCATCATTCATATTGAAAATTAGCATTTAGTTAAAGATGGGAATTCATAATATGTGACGGGTTTGTGGCAGCTGACTAGCATGAAAAGACAATCTAGATACAGTACACTAGGCGTACCATGCTGGAGTCCTCTGCTTTTCCCCTGACTTGCCTTGAAGATCACCTGAATAACGATTGGAATTCAATGAAGAATACTTGTATGTTGGTGCGAATTCTATGTTACCTTCTCTCCACCCTTGGAATACCCCTCCATCTTCTAGTTCCCTTCGAAGCTGATCAAACTGTTGCAATGCTTTCCAATCTTGTTTGTCTATCAAGTGCCTAGCTAAATTGTCTTCCAGGTACAATCTATAATTGAGGTCCCCGAACAAGAAAATCCGACTGCTCAAAACATTAATTTTTTGATGTCAGTTTCACTTTCTTTGAGCAAATAGTTTTCAATCATTATTGCTCGTCTTTTTATGAAGTTGACATTCAAATTCCTTTAAAACATTCTTTTTGTTCTGCACGTACCTTAGCAGGGAAAGAAAGATAAAAGTAAACATAAGAGGTTATCTTACGCATCTGTTTTGCACTTGAATCTGAATTAGAATAGTTATTTTGAGTTTGGAGTTACATATGAGGTGTGAAAATATACAAAAATTTCATAGCAAGAAATAAAATCCAGCAAATAGCTTGGTAGCCTTGAAGAAACGATTAATACATGGTATAAACTACAAGAAATTATTTGCTATCTTGAGGGCAAGAATTTTCGTTTCAATACGCATAGTATTTCCAAGATGTACGTTTAAATCAGCCTTATAAAACCAGGTTTACTGATATCAAGCACTTGATCTTATACTGTAGTTAATTATTTGGTGAGAAGGCCACTTACTCGTGTGCTAGAATGTTGAGAGGAAGAGGATTATAATTTTCTTGTGGGGATGGATTGAAAGAAGTTCGCTTAAATATCTCTAATACTTGATGATTTCTTTTTCCTTCATCACCTTTCTTCTCCCCAGAAGCCAGATGGGCAGCTATGAAACAAAAACTTACTCCTTCAATTGACATGCTAACAGAAACCGCTCCTTTGTTTCCTAAATAACCCATGATCCCACATGCTACTGAACACACTTTCACATTTGAAATGCAGTATTTTTGCAGCAATTCCTTCTTCATCCACACACTCACGAAGACTCCGACCATCTTTTTGCTGGCGACTAGCTTGTAAATACTGCCTCCAAATGCTTCATCTTGCTGTCTCATTGATTTCTGCCTCACTGGGGTCCCAACATATCTCAAACTATTCTCCCTCACCAATTCTGAAGACCTCCCATAATTGTAGTTATCACTTGAGATAGGAGTAGACAAAGGAGTCATCCAGGGGCAACCAACTTTGTTGTTTAGAGTTTTTCCTATGAGTAGGTTCCAGTTTGCTGCTTTTCTTGGATCTTCTACTCCTATTACGTTCCGGGTTTTTAGAGGCACAACCTCCTGAAAGCTGCATTCAGGAAGAACTTAATAGCGAAATGGCACCTGTCCGTCTTTTAGGCGTCGTATTATACATCTGTGTGTGTGTGTGTGTGTGTGTGTGTGTGTGTGTGTGTGTGTGTGTGTTCAGGAAGAACTTAATGACAAAATGGCACCTGTCCGTCTTTTAGGCGTCGTATTATACATCTGTGTGTGTGTGTATGTATGTGTGCACGCGTGCGCTCGCGCATGTGTGCGCCGGCGCTCTTTACTCACCCAAGAACATATATGTCAGCTTCATCCTTGAGATTTAGCCACTCATCCAAATCTACCGCTAGGCTTCCTGTAGGAGAACGTCCAGCAACATTCCAGGTACCAACGAAGATTCTGAAGTTTGTAGGTGGGATCAAATGCCGAAATGAAAATTGCTTTTCAGATCTATAATTCGTGAAGAGAAGATGAAAGAAATCACCTTAGTTCATTTGTCAAACTACACCGATCAATCTCACATGATCTACTAATTCCGAGAATACCGTCTAGCTTCTGGTCACCTTCATCTTCGGTCTCCTCCCCTGAAAGCATAGTACCCAAATTATGTATAGCTCAAGAACAAATAGAAGAGGACTACAATTGATGAGAAAGTAATTGGTGGAGCTGACCTGAAACGTCATCCAGATAGAATGCCTTGGTTCTCTTATTCTTTTTCTTAAACCACTTCCGAAGTCTCCTGGTTTTCTCCTTCTGGTTTTTGTTATTCATGGCTCATGACGAAGGTCCAATCCTTGCTTGAGCCACAATAGCATGTTCTTAACATAAGCAGTTTAAAGCATATCAATTCACAAAAAACAATATGCTTTATGGAACTTCTATCGCATTTCTTCTGGCAACGCTGTTACCTATCCAGCATCTTTGCTATGGCCATGATGATGTTTTAGAGAAAAGGGGAACATTTAATTGTAGATAAACATTGTTAAAATCACCTTATACGGTATTATGGGGATCACAACTAACAGACAAACGGCGGAAACATAGACAAGAAAATTGCAACTTCCGATAATTCCAAGGGACATAAACAATAGGAATTGCAAGAAGTAGAGTCGATGCTAGTTAGAGAACAAGAAGCTTCTCACCCATCTTTTATGGAGTTATTTAATCACTGAATCATAAAGGGACCTAAAAACATATAGGCCTCACAAGCTTCTATCATTTGTTTGATTATTTGAGCTGTTAGGTGGGGACGGTCGTGCTAGTCACGTAGGTCTTGTGGGTTTTTGGATTTAGAAGGTCTATGATTACATCGCAAAGTCAAAGTACCTAATACGAAACATGCGTACACCTAGGATGAAACAGCTTAGCGTCATTTTTGGATCCTATTAGACACACGTAAGACGTAAGGGGGATGAATTGTTACAAATTATTTTTAATTCGGATAAAGACAAGTTTCTATTAAAAATAAAAAACAATAAGAGTTTATAAGATAATAATAACTTGTTAAACAATAAGAGCCTGCTAAAACAATTTTAAAACAAAAGGCTTTGTTAAAATAAAAGTAACCTTTAGCAAGTTATAATCTAAAGGAACCTATTTTAGAATTGAAGGAGTGTCTTGCTGAAACGAACACACACATAATATAATGCAGAAATATAAAAGTTAAGACAGAAGGGAAGAAGGATGCAGTCGATTTATACTGGTTCAGTTTATAACACAAGTCTACGCTCAATTCTCAAGTATCCAACTTAAGTGTTTCGTTATGAAAATTTAAGTAGTAATTTGACTAATCTCTTCAAACTTATAAATACATATTTTTCAAGGTTCTCCAACCTTGAAAACTACTAGTATTTAGCTAGTTTCTACAAACACTCAACAGAAAATGAAGTTTGTTCAATATGAGAACACTGGTCTCTTTCAAAAATATTTTTATTTTCTAAAAAACAAGAGATTTTTCAATGATATCACTTTCAAAAGAGTTTATGCTACAGTTGTATTTTGAAAGTCTGATCTATATTTGCAACTCTTATCTATGTTCATAAAAGCAGTTGTTCTTCCTTAAGTTGGCTTTTCTCTCAACTAGTCGTTGCTTCACTTACATTCTTAGTCAACTGGATGGATTTAATTCTGAATAACTTCGATGTCATCTTTGCCAAAAAAATCTCCCAGTAATCACGCGACTAATATATTACCTTCATAAGTAGGATTCTTTCGAATAAACCATTTTTTTAATAAGTTAAGTTCATAAAGAAAGTTCCAGCAAAAAGAAAAGCAATTATTATATAATTTTATTTCCTTTTAAGAATTATATTGTTGTTTATATATAAGGAAATAAATCTAATTTGAATTTTGAAATATTATAAGATTATCATCAAAATCGTTAAATATGAACCTTGACCCAATACTATTTAAGTATTCCAACAAGTTGAATGCCATCAAAATAGACTCTTGGAAAGGGAACCACGAAAGTTTGATAAGAAAATTTGGATCATCTTTACCTTATTAGCCTGGATTATTTTGCCTTGTACATAGCAATCGTTGATATTGGTGTCTTTGGTGGGCAAGCTGAATGAAATGAGAATGAACTATTAAATTCATTAGATAAGGCAGCAAGTACTAATGAGTTTATCATGTTGGGTTAGTGTTTCAGTACTGGTATATTATATTAGCATATATGGTAGAAAATGTCCCTGATCATATTCTCTCCCTATCACTCAAAAAGCAAGAACTAATTAGATGGCCCCTCAATTATGGCATCTGTAACAAAAAAGGTAGAATTTTCCACTATAAATCAGTGTCTAAAATGCTACTCGCTCACTTTTGAGGACAAGGATGCCTTTTGTTTTATTTTATCAATGATACATTCATATTCTTTATACTTGTATGTTTATGAAGTTCTGTTTTCTTTTGTTAAAGGTTGATCAGGTTATTGTAGACTTCCCTTCTTAATGCTAAATATTGTCATTTTTCTTTTGTTTTTTTTTAATTTCCAACCTGTTAAGTAAGAACATTAAAGATTGAGATGCTAATAAGGTTAGTAGAAATGGCCTAATCTTATTTGAAATCAATGAGTCAAGTTCTAGTTGATTGAGATCTAGTTCAGTGGCTAACCTTAAGGCCGATCCAAAAGACTCAACAACCCGAATTCCTTTCCTTAATTGTCCAAAATGAAATCATTTTAGTCTGCAGATTTAAGATACTTACACGAAATAATGTCTTTTTGGATGGCCGAAATTCAACTGAAATTTGAGCTAGACTGATAGTATACCTAATATGATCCAACTTATTGCCATCTTTAGAGGCCCATTTACTCATGTTTGAAAAAAAGTATGATTATATCTTTTTCATTCACATATTGAAAAACACATTACCTAAAATCTCTTGCCCTTATAATTGTGATATACTCATTTTTAAATCAGTTGCCATATAATTCTAATTAAGACACGTAATTTAACTATCTTCTCAAGTTAGTTCATCAACTAAGTTCCTAGTACATTTTTATTCAACATCTTTTGAGCATGACATTTTTTTTTGTTTTAAACTATAATATATATGAACATGATAGATGTAACAATAAAGAGGTTTCTTTATTAATATTCAAAAGAGAATACAACATTTGATGAGGGTCTATATAATTTATCTTACAGCTAACATCATATGTTATTTATATAGCATAAATAGGATTTATAAGTTTGTGAGGTTGTCTTATCTTGGGTAATTATATTCCAATTGTCATAGGATATGTATGAATTAATACACAAACAATGCAACAATTAGTATTTGTCCAAAACAATTTAATTATTGGAAGGATAAATAAATATATTAACATAAATAATTGCTTCTAACTGTTATATAACTGAGATTGCCTTAGTCCTCCATGAAGCTAAAGGAATTTTGGGTAGTCTAAAGTTACTATGTTACATTGTTAATATGTTGTTAAAGCTTTGTAAAATTTGTTAAAGTCAAAATGTTTATTGGATTTGTCAAGGGACATTTCTGTTAAGCTACTAATGATATTGTATGAAAATAGCAATAGTAACTAATTTTTCTTATTGGGCATGCCACTATCATGCCTTATCATTTTTAGCCAATAAGTATAAGGTTCAAAACTTACGACCAATTTTATTTGAAACACTTACGGGCTCATAAACCTCCCCCTTAAAAGTAGCAAATATTCACATCAACAAATTTTTAAGATACATCTTAATTTTGTCTTTAAATTACCATAGTAAAGTTTCTTTCTCCTATGTTGCTTCTTTGACACCCTTCCCTTTCTACTACACTAGAAATTTTGTTTCAATATTCTTTTTCTGTTGTCCCAATAAATGATGATTCTATTTGTTTGTTAAACTATTTTTACACCATCAAACAAGCATTTTTGGAGTTACTCCTTTTTGGTTTTATGATATCTTTATGGAATTTGAACAAAATTCCATCATATTTAGGGATTAAATGCCTATGAGTTATTTTCTCATTGATTTTCTTCCAAATTTATGAACACTTTACCTCGTATATTAAGTTTGAGCAGTCATTAATATTGATCATTATACTTTTTCATTCGATAAAATACTTTTTGTAGGTTAACTTTTGCCTCCTCTAGCATTTTTTGCTTGTCTATATCAAAATTTGCAATTAGATATTTTATCTCATTTGTTTCTTTTCCACTTCTAATGAAATAAGAGACTCTTTTCAACCAAAAATTGTACAAAAATTATGCATTTTTTAATCAATTTTGTTGTCTTGTACTCATATAATGCCTTAGGTAATTCTCTAACAAGGGATTTATTCTCTTTATTTGTCTATTAATTTGTAGAGAATTTCAAGTAAGTCCCTATTATATTGAACAAGTTGAATATGCATCCTTATCACTCACAATATCTATTGGAATGCCAAAGTTTTTCAATACATTCCAATAAAATAGTTCGACAAAAGATTATGTTAACATGCTGAAGGAGTAATAATAAATGCAAGATCCTTTAGGAATCAATCCACCAAAACAAACATCAAAACTTTCCCATCTATCTTAGAAAATCCATCGATAAAACCCAAAGACACCAACATCGAAGTCTCTTCAGAATATGCAAATGCTAAGATAGCCAATCCTTTTTTTTCTTCTCAATTTTGTTTTGCTAGCAATAAGGTGAGTTTGATAGTATGCTTTGACATCTATTGCAACATGTGACCACACATATGTTCATGAGCTTTTGTCCCAAATATCTAGCTCACTATATATCATGATATTCTTTCATTATTTTTTATTAATTTCTTTGACTCCAAGAATATCTAGCTTGCCTTTTTTGTTAATAAGGAGAATATCTTCGATCCAACTAGTTTTGAGATGCCATATTTTACTTATTGCACAAAATAAAAGTAATTAGCATTAAGCTTAGCACATTGACAAATTATGTGTATCAAGCTTTTATTCTAGATAAGTTGTAATGAACACTTCTCTTTAACTGGAAATGTTCATAACTTGGTTTCATTTTTTAGTTTTGTTCTCCCAAGTTATATCATAGTCAATTGGGAATTATTGCCATATAGCTTGCTTAGTTGACAACTTCTTAATATTGTTTGTTCAAAGCAAAAAACTTTGTACATAACAAATATATATGTCAAACTCTTAGGCAATATAATATTACCACCGTTTCTTTCTTATAGGCAGAATCTCATTAATCTATATCATTGAATTTTAGCTTTTAAAGCCAAATGGATGTCCCTTTTGAACTAGCATGTCACCAATGGTCTTCTTTAATCTAGTGTATGAACTTTATATGATAGTTCAAATTTTGACAATTTTAATATCGACTCTGACCTTATAAACTAATTCAAATTTTTAAAAGAATCCATGGAATTGTTTTTCAAAATCATGTTTTCTCCTTTTTTAATAAATTAATGAGTTGAGCTACTTTTTTAAGTAGCTTTAAATGAATTATTGGATATTGATATTAATTTACTAGTTCCAAAATTATGTTAGGGGTTGCCCATTCCACAATAACA
Source organism: Erythroxylum echinodendron (assembly GCA_027575705.1). Classification (NCBI taxonomy): domain Eukaryota; kingdom Viridiplantae; phylum Streptophyta; class Magnoliopsida; order Malpighiales; family Erythroxylaceae; genus Erythroxylum; species Erythroxylum echinodendron. The sequence goes on from JANZXR010000008.1 coordinate 11,760,051, forward strand.
TATACCTTCTTACACACCTTTGCTCATTGTATGACCTAGAAATTTTTAATCCAACTTAGAAAAATCACACATTCCCATCTTGACTTATAGTTCATTATTTTATTAACATGCCAACAATTATTACAAGTAGACCATATGTTCAAAAATTTAGCTGTCTAAACCCATCTCGTTCCTAATTAGATGGGTCAAGCTTAGGTTGATTGTACTTTAGGTCATGTTTGAGCATAAGGGATTAATTAAAGGTCTGCCTTGACCCTCGCCTAAAAAGTCTCATTTTAGCGAACCTGTTTAGGTTTGGGTTTAAGCTTAGGATATGCCCTAAGTTGTCATATTGGATCGATTCCAACCCATTGGCACGTATACATTTTCATCCATAAAATTATTGTAAACAACGATATTATCAAGTAGATAACCACAAAATCATCCAAAAAGATATACATGACAAAATTTATCAAATTGTCAAAAGCATAGAAATGGGGTTGGTTAACCAAATGACAGTGACTAAAAAATTTTATACACCATATCAAGTTACACATGTGGTTTTTGGCTTGTCACTTTCCACTATCCGAACATGTTAAAAATATGATCGGCGAGCAAACTTTGTAAAGATTGTTGTTTAAATCAATCTGGCCATTAAATCAAGTACTAATAAAATGAGGTATTAATTTTTATGATCATTTTATTTAATTTTAGGTAATTGACACACATTTGTAATGTACCATCAACCTTCGTTCGAAATAGTACTTGTGCATTATAAAGAGCCTCCAATAGTTCACCTATTTATTTATGCAATTATTTCAATTTCTAGTAGGGAACAAACATAGGGAGTAGAACTTGATTCTAACTCAACTCAATAGTTACTTGCTTATTGTGGTAGTGCTTTAGGAAATTCTAATGGCATCACATCTTTGTAAGTGTCTAGTAATGGTACAATCTTATCAAGTATATCTTTGACCATAATTTCATTCATTTTAATAGTGGTATTAAGTGGATTCACATTTTAAAAGACCCTTCTTTACAACCATTGCAAAATGATGGAGAATTGAACTTGCTAGAATTCCTTTATCAAAAGGTTGATAACACTGAAAAAAACACTAGGCTTGTTCTTCCATAAACATAACTTTTTACTAAGTGGGAATACATCACTACTTTATATTGTATGAGGAAACATATACTAAAAATGACATTGAAATCATCCAACAAAATGATCATCATATTAATTTTCCTAGTCAATTCGTCAATATTAATTAATATATCATAAGTCATCCTAGGAACATCCCTAGCTTTTGCACTCACCATTTTCAATATGTTTAGCTCTTAATCACTTTCATTCTATACTTTCTTACAATCTTAGCCTTACATAATATGTCTTCTAGCTAATATACATACTGATAAGATTTTATCTTGACATATTATTTGATATTATCTTCTTTGTTTTGAAATTATTTTTGTGTTTAAATGTTAAAATTAATGTTTGTTTTGTTTTAGGAGATAAAAATTAGAGATTGGATCAAATTGGGACTCTATTGATGATATTGACAATTTTTGGATGAAGTGAAGAGATTGTTGCAGTGGATAAGGCTGATCACTTGAAGAGTTAGAGTTTAACTAAGAAACTTCCTCTTATCCCGATCTTGTAGGGGTTTGAATTTAAATTTGTTTTAGATAGACATCTTTACAAGTTAGAGTTAGATTAGGATTAGATTAGAAAAACTTATAAAAGGGACGTTCCTCACAATAGAAAAAGGTTCTCTCTTTTTATGTTTTTAAAATTCTTATTCTTTCTTCTATTTTTGTTATTGGAGCGAAAGCCATGTCTAGCTACAGTCATCGTTTTGATTCAAGGGGATTCAATAATCTAATTTTAAATTTATGAGGTTTTGTGTTCTAAACTTTTATTCACATTTTAATTCAAGTATTTCTTGTTTTGAGTTCTCGTCTTTCATGAATGATTGATATTTGATTAATCTGACAATGTAATTTAATATTGATTATTCTATCGCTATCCAAGAATTCAATGATCCATAATTGTCATGAAGGAATGCTACAAGTAGCAAATAGGTTATTTATGAATTTCTATATTTAACTTATGATAAACAAGAAAACTAAATTGACTAGTCCCTACTATCTTGGTTATTAATTTAAGGTTTAGTCTTTTTCACGAAGCTTATTGCTATCATTTATTTGATATGGAATGCTATCACATCCAGTTAACAGATGGTAAGTTTTGGTTTGGATGCTAGGTTTGAACCAAGTAATTTAGGAAATTTTGAAACTTATTATGGCTATCCTAATATGTTTCAGACTAATTGCTTGAATCATGAAAATATTCTTTTTGAATCAATTATCAATGTTACAATTAGATGAGATCTTTCCCTTGAATCAGAGTTTAGTAATCTTGACTTTCTTATTTTAAATTCAGTTGATTTAATTTGTTTTTGTATTAATTTTAGTTAATCGGTTTCTTAATTAATTTTAGTTAAGAAACTAGTTTCGACCTGGTTCCACCACTACTATAAAAGTATGGAGAATCATAATTATTTTAGGGGCTTCGACAACCTGACCAAAATTTGACACTATTATCGGGGAATTATTTCAAGATTCTTAGTTTTTTTGCATTTTTATTTTTACAGTTACTACTAGCATCTTGTCTTATATGACTCGTGCTTCTCAAATAGGTAAATTACAATACAATCCAAAAGTTGAGAAGATAGCGCATTGTTTGAGAAAAGAGAATAAGGAAGGAAATACTCGTTCACCTCTAGACTTGAAAGTTGAAATAGATCTAACAATTGGTGAAAACTCTAATTTTTAAGAAGAGGACGAAAAAAAGGAAAATCTCAACCCCAAAACATTGAGGGAGTTAAAGGCACCAAATTTGAATCAACAACCTTTATGCTTTCAATTTTTAGATGTGAGGTAGATTTCAAATTAAATTTTGGTTTGATTCACTTACTGCCTACTTTTCTTGGTCTTGTAGGAGAAGAACCGCATAAACACCTGAAATAATTTTATGTTGTTTGCTCTAGAATGAAGCCACAAAGGGTGACAAAAGAACAAATTAATCTCCGGGCCTTTCCATTCTCTTTAAAGATAAGGCAAATAATTGGTTATATTATCTTCCACCTGGCTCAGTAACAACATGGAGCAAGATGAAAAGAATATTTCTAGAGAAGTTCTTTCCTGCATCAAGATTAGCGAATATCATAAAGGAGATATGTGGGATAAGACAAATTACAGGAGAAACATTATATGAATATTGGGAAAGGTTTAAGGAGCTATGTGCCAGCTATCTACATCATTAAATTCTTGATCAACTTCTGATTCAATACTTTCATAAAGGAGTATTACCAATGGATCGAAGTATGGTCGATTCAGCTAATGAAGGAGCTTTAATAAATAAAACACTTGAGGTATCCATATAGTTAATATCAATTATGGCTAAAAATTCTCAACAATTTGGGAGAAGGATGGATGGAGTTATTAAGCATGTGAATGAGATAAGTAACATACACCTTGAGGATAAAATTTCTAATTTAATCGCTTTAGTTTGTCAAATGGTTGTAGGTCAATTGCAATTGGAAAGAGTGTGTGGAATATGCTTATTCCCTGGGTATCCTATGGATATGTGCCCTAAATTACAATAAGGCTCTCTTCAAGAAGCTAACACAATATGGGGCTTTCCTGGTCATCCTCAACGAAAGTATGACCCTTATTCCAATTACTACAATCCAGGATAGAGGGATCATCCAAACTTGAGCTATGGAAATCAAGGAGGCCAACAATGATATCAACCTCACAATTTTAATAAACAACCTCAAGCTCCTACATATACCCAACCGCAATCTTCAAATTTAGGTATGTATTTAGATGAAATTATTAAGGCGCTTGATAATAATACTCAACAATTTCAACAAGAAATAAGGGCAAGCCTTCAAAACTTAGGAAATCAAGTCACTCTATTAGCTACCTCAGTAAGTAAATTAGAAGCGCAAGCATCGAAGAAATTACCTTCCTAAACAGTGGTGAATCCTAAGGAGAATATGAGTGCAATGACTTTAAGAAGTGGTAAGGAAATTCAATCTGAAACTTCTTTACTAATAGAGGAAGAAAAGAACAATGATGGAGAAAAGAAGGAAGAACTTCGAACTCAAGAATAAACAAAGGTAAAAAATTATTCATCTTCATCAATATCAATTAATGAACGTTTACCTCCTTTTCCTAGTAGGTTGGCAAAACCAAAAGATGATGAATATGAAAGAGAGATCTTAGAAACCTTCAAAAAGGTGAAAATCAATATACCACTTCTGGAAGTGGTCAAGCAAGTTCTAAAATATGCAAAATTATTAAACAAATTATACACAAATAAAAGGAAACTAAAGGACAAGGAGAGAATAATTTTGGTTAAGAATGTTTCAGCTATGATATATAGGTAATTACCAGAAAAATGAAAAGATCCAAGTATGTTTACATTTCCAAATGTTATTGGTAATAGAAAAATTGAGCATGCCATGCTAAACTTAGGTGTATCTATTAATGTCATGCCATACTAAATTTACCGAGCTTTAAATATGAATTCTTTTCAATAAACTAATGTGATTATCCAACTAGCTGATCGTTCGTATGTGTGCCCTATTGGAGTTATTGAGGATGTTTTAGTCCTAGTTAATGGTTTGGTATTTCCAAGGAATTTTTACTCTTAAAAATGGAAGTAGATAATGTGGAGCACTCAGCTTCAATTCTATTAGGTAGGTTGTTTATGAAGACCGCCAAGACGAAAATTGATGTGGATGATGATACTCTTTTTGTAAAGGTTAATGGAGAGATAGTAAAGTTCAATATTTTTGAAGCAATAAAATACCTTAATGATCTTCAATCTGTCTATCATATGGATATTGTGGATTCATTTGTGCAGGATATGTTTAATGAAGAAAATATTAAAGATGAGTTGGAGTTTAAGACCAAATCAGAAGTGAACGAGCAAATTAATGAAACTTGTGAAGTTGCATAATCATTATCAGTAATTGAAATAGATTCGAAAACTTTGAATGCTGAACTTACTATAAATCTTAAGAAAATGCTACCTTCTGTTTTGCAGGCTCCGAAGATCGAATTAAAGACTTTACCTGATCACCTTAAATACGTCTATTTGGGTGACGGAGAGTTATTACTAGTGATCATTTCAAAAAGGTTGACTGAAAGGCAAGAGGAAAAATTGGTGACACTATTTAAAGAATACAAAACTGCAATTGATTGGATTTTAGTGGGCATAAAAGGAATCAACTTGGTGATTTGCACGTAGAACCCCAAAGAATATTTAATCCAATAATAAAGGATGTTCTAATGGAAGAAATTTTAAAACTTTTAGATGCAGGTATAATTTATCTAGTCTCGGACAGGGAATGGGTAAGTCCAATGCATGTGGTACCTAAGAAAATTGGAATGACAGTGATACGAAACTAGAATAATGAATTGGTACCAATGAGGGTACAAAATAGGTGGCAAATATGCATTGATTTTAGAAAGCTTAATTTAGCTCCTAGAAAGGACCATTTTTCATTACCCTTTATAGATCACATGTTAGAAAGACTTGCTGGTAAATCATGTTTATGCTTTTTGGATGCTTTTCCAGGTTACTATCAAATAGCAATTGCTCACAAGGATCAAGAAAAGACTACATTCATGTGTCCCTTCAGAACGTATGCTTTTAGGCAAATGCCATTCTATCTCTATAATACTCTAGGTACGTTCCAAAGATGTATGATGAGTATATTTTCTGAGTATATTGAAAATTTCATTGAAGTATTCATGAATGATTTCACTGTTTATGGAAATTCATTTGATGATTGTTTAAATCATTTATATGAGGTTCTTAAACGATGAATTGAGACAAATTTGGTCTCAAATTATGAAAAATGTCACTTTATGGTATATCAAGGCATTATTTTCGGACATGTGATTTCATTTAGGGGTACAGAAGTTGATAAAGCTAAAGTGGATTTAATTATGAACTTACCCTACCCTACAAATGTTAAGGAAGTTGATCTTTTCTTGGAAATACAGGATCTTATTACAAGTTCATTAAAGATTTTTCCAAGATTGCAATACCTTTATCAAAGTTGCTACAAAAAGACATTCCATTTGACTTTGGGAAGGATTGTAAGGAAGCTTTTGACAAACTCAAGGCACTACTAAGAAGTACGCTTATTATTTAGCCACCAAATTGGGATCTTCCGTTCGAGATCATATGCGATGCTAGCAACTATACAATGGGAGCTGTTTTAGGAAAAGGATTGAGACAAGAAGTTATGTTATCTTCTATGCTTCTAAAACATTGGATGTTGTGTAGTGTAATTATTCTACAACTGAGAAAGATATTTTACTTTAGATAAATTTAGATCTTATCTGCTTGGCTCTAAAGTTATTGCTTACTCTAATCATGTAGCATTAAAATATCTTCTAGCAAAGAAGAAAGCTGAGGCTAATACAATGGATTCTGCTACTTCAATAGTTTGATTTGACAATAAAGGATTGAAAAGGTGCAAAAAATTAATTAGCAAATCACTTAAGCAGGTCAGTAAGAGTTGAAGATATTTTACCTATTTCTGAAACTTTTCCTAATGAGAAATTGTTCCAAACGAAAGATATGGTTCCATGGTATGCTGACTTGGTAAATTATTTAGTTACTGGAACTTTACCTTATTACTAATAAGTTTAGGAAGGAAAAGATAAGAAATGAGGCAAATTATTATGCGCAGGATGAATTATTCTTATGATTTTTCAACTGTTGTAGGGTTTATAAAAACTAATATTTTAAATACATTTGGAATCCTACATGCCATCATTAGTGCTCAAGGAAGTCATTTTTATAATAAAGTTATGGCCATAATATTTAGAAATTATGGAGTGCATCATTGGGTAGTCACATCCTACCATTCGCAAACAAATGGACAAGCAAAAGTATCAAATAAAGAGGTGAAATCCATCTTAGAAAAAACTATTAATCCTAGTTGAAAGGAATGGAGATTACAAATGGATGATGCTCTTTGGGCATACCGTACAGCTTACAAGACACCGATAGGAATGTTTCCTTATCGATTGTTTTTGATAAAGCTTGCCATCTACTGATGGAAATTGAACATAGACACTATTGGGCGGTCCAACATTGCAATATGGATTTGGAAAAAGCTGGAGAGGAAAGGAAGTTACAACTACAAGAGCTAGAAAAAATAAGGTTGAATGCTTACGAAAATTCAAAAATTTACAAAGAGAAAACCAAGTTGTTCCACTATAATATGCTCTTAAGGAAACAATTTGAGATGGAACAATAAGTGTTATTGTATAATTCTCGATTAAATCTTATGCCAGGTAAGTTACGTTCTAGATGGCTTGGTCCATTTGTTATTGCTAATATCTTTTCTCATGGTGCAGTGGAAATACAAAAATTTTGAGACAGGAAAAATTTTTAAGGTTAGTGGACATAGACTGAAACCTTTCCATAAGGAGATGACAGTTTCTAGTGTGATGAACATTGATTTAAAGCTTCCATCATATGAAGAAGTTTGAGAAGAACCAGCCCCATCGAGCATAACGATGTTAAACAATTGCACTTTTCGGAAGGCAACCCAAAATACGATAGTTTTATTTTACTTTGTTTTAATTCTTTCTAGGATGCATTTTTTTTAAACATAGATTATTGGCAAAAGAATTTTAGACTACTAAATCTTATAAGGTGAGACCTTGCCTTATACAATTTAGTGTTCTGGATCGCCTTATGAGATGTAGTGTTCTGAATTGATACTCTAACATTCAAAAAAACTAAAAATTAAAAAATTAAAAAATGTAATTTTTTCCTTTATTATTTTCATTTGTACTTCTTTTATTTATTAAAAAGTTAACCAAAAAATAATACCTCATAATTTTTTCTTTTTTCTTTTTACTTTATTATTATTTATTTTTTTAAAAAAGAGCCCTAATCTTTTAATTCTTCTTTGCAGGAACGTTAAAACCCACAACTCTTCTTTGTAGGACAACATCTGTCCCATAACTCTCCACTGCACAGCACCTTCTCCCAACTCACGCAACCTTCATGCATCACACACCCAACACACAGCCAACATCAGGGCTAGCCCTGGGCGAGGGCAGGGCGGGCACTCACTTAGGGCCCATCTTTATAAATGATAAAATAGAACATATTTTTATTCTCATAAAAAATAAAATAAAACAAAATAGGGCCTACTCTTGACCTCAAAAAGAACAACAAAAAGGTTATATATTTTGTTTATTTTTATTCTTTGTGAGGGCCCAAAAATAGGCAAAAATAGGCAAAAATAGGAACTTTGTTTTACTTTACCCAGGGCCTATAAAATATTAGGAACGACCCTAGCCAGCATGCAGCCTCTCCACTGCACAGCACTCCACTTCCCAACGCCCCAAGAAGCTTTCCTTCCACCCACGAAGCCCGCCTGCTAGAGAACACCAGCAGCCCTCACTCAGCTCTCTTCCACACACGCCATAACAACAACGCAGTCCAACTCATTACTACTTGAGCTTCAAACAACAACGCCTCAACACTAACACAGCCCAAAGGTCCACGAAAAAAGCACCTTCACGCCCCCACTCCTCTTTTTAATTTTAATTAAATTCTTTTATTTTCTTTTTAGTGCAATTTTAGTTATTATTAAGTTGTTTTTAATCTTTTTCCAAGTAGTTTTTGCTTATCTTGTTCAGTATTATAGGGCATTCTAAAGCTAATACCAAGGTTGCAGCAAAGGGCAATTCACCAATGAAAGCTCAATCAACTGCAAGCTTTGAAATCGGTACTAAAAAGAAGATTGTATGGATAAATTTTAGATACTCACAATTCAGGGGAGTCCTCTATTTTATGCTTTATTTTTTTTGATTATCTTTATTGAGATATGAGTATCTTATATATACATTAGGGACAATGTATGATTTAGGTGTGGGGGAGCGAATGTTTATATTTTGATGAACTTTATGATTTTGCTTGGACTTATGATATGTTGATTCATACATTAATTATTCCTCATGATGGCTTGATAATTTTCTGATTATTGTTCATGAATAATCTTTAAGTTATGATACATTTTCGGTTTAAAATCTAATGCATAAGAGAGACAAGCATGATCAGTGTTTTCATTAAAATTTTTCGAGTATCTCATTGTTTTTGTTGAATGAAAGTGTACAAGACTTGATGCAATTTTTGACACCTATGTGAGCTTTGAGCCTAAAAGCATTCATTACATATATGCTCATATATCTTTTTTTTTGTGTTAACAAACATAGCTTGTCTATTCTAGAACTTGCTTTTGAATACGTGTTGAGACCACATTTTTGATGAATTTGTGTATAAAAATGATGAAGGCATTTAGGATAATCATTTTTTGACCTAAACAAACTTACTTTACTTTTTATCTGTTGAAAACCAATTTGAGCCTTAACTTTTCTTTCTCGCATAATAACCTTATTACAAGACAAATTTACTCTTTTCGCTATTGATATCCTTAATAATTTTAAACTCCTAAATTGAAGGAATTATATCGAGCTTATTTGCGTAGGATTTTGACAATTTCCATGAAAAGTTAATTAGATGATTCAAGTTGGAATATTTTGATTTTTTTTAGAGAAGTATAAAAATATAAAAAAGTCTCCTCTTTAACATTTTTGTTTGAGAAAAAAGAAGAAGAAAGAAAAAGACAAAGTGATTGAAAGAGATTTCATTTGAACCAAGTGAATTTTGATTTATGTTAAAACTTATATGGATAAGTTTGTATGATTCCATTTAATTTATTTGGCCAAAAGGTTCCTTTCGTCATACCTTACCTAAGCCACGTTATAAGCCTTATAAAGCTCCTTTGATTTATACATTAGGTTCATTTTTTATAGTGGTGGAGATATGATTCTTGAGCAAGCTTATAGAAATAACTTGCTATCTTTTGATTTCAGATCTTAATGAACCTAAACACTTTGAGCGTATAGAGTGAAATCCTTGTGAGGGTGCCAAGCTTTGTTCATTTGATTTTGATGGAATTTATAAAATGTTACGTTTTAACAATGTATCCTATGAGTGCTTATTCTCTCTTATTATTTTATCTTAACCCTTAAATGTGAATCAGCTTTTGAATATTTTTGGATGACATGAAAGAAGATGAGAGGATGATAAATGTATTTAATTGATATATGTTTCAGGACAAGCATGAGTCTGCTATAAGGGAATTTGATAAAATCTTATCTTGACATATTATTTGATATTATCTCTTTTGTTTTGAATTTATTTTTGTGCTTAAATGTTAAAATTAATGTTTGTTTTGTTTTATAAGATAAAAAGTAGAGATTGCATCAAATTGGAGAGAAAGCCATGTCTGGCTAAACTCATCGTTCTGATTCAAGGGGATTCAGTACTCTAATTGTAACTTTGTGTTCTAAACTTTATTCACATTTTAATTCAAGTATTTCTTGTTTTGAGTTCTCATATTTCATGAATAATTGATATTCGATTAATCTGACAATTTAATTTAATATTGATTATTCTATCACTATCCAGGAATTCAGTGATCTGTGATTATCATCAAGGAAAGGTACAAATAGCAAATAGGTTATTTATGAATTTCCATATTTAACTTATGATGAAAAAGAAAACTAAATTAAATAGTCACAATTATCTTGATTATTTAATTTATAGTTTTTTTCCCGGAGTTTATTGCTATCATTTATTTGATATAGAATGTTATCATACCCAGTCAATAAATGGTAAGTTTTGGTTTGGATGCTGAGTTTGAATCAATTAATTTAGGATAATTTGAGACTTATTATGGCTATCCTAATATGTTTCGAACTAACTCCTTGAATCATGAAAATATGCTTTTTGAATCAATGATTAATGCTGCAATTAAATGAGATCTTTCCCTTGAATCAGAGTTTGGTAATCTTGACTTTTTTATTTTTAAATTCAGTTGATTTAATTTGTTTTCGTATTAATTTAGCTAATCAATTTCTTAATCAAAAAACCCCATTTAATCTTATTGCTTGAATTGAAGAAACTATTGTTCAGTTCTCCAAGGATTCGACCTGGTTCCACGACTACTACAAAAGTTTGGAGAATTAGAATTATTTTAGGGGCTTCGACAATCCAACCATGTACCTACTTATATAGTATAGGTAAACAATTATAAGTTGGTTAGGCTCCATTATATTAGGCAACTACATCCCAAATGCTGTATGATATATCTACAATAATACATAAGCAATGTAAAAATTAGTATTTATTTAAATAATGTGACTGTTGAAGGACATATAGATATTAACCAATGTAACTGCCTTAACTACCATTACTTTATTCCACTATGTAACAAAGGGAATTATGGGCTATCTAGAATTGTTAGGTTTCTTGGCCAATATGTTAACGCTATGCATAATTTGTTAAAACCAAATACTTGTTGAATTTGCTAAATGACACCTCCACCAAGTAACCAATGATAATGTATCAAAAAATAATAATGAATTTATCTTGATGGGAATACCACCATTATGCTTAACGCTTTTAGTTAGCAAGGAGCAAGGATCAATACTTATGCTATATATATATATATATATATAGATTC
>JANZXR010000008.1:11795754-11821979 GCA_027575705.1 Erythroxylum echinodendron
GATTAAGAAGAATTAAACCCTAGCTCAACTCTCTTCTTTTCTCTCAAACCATCAAACTCTCTTTCTCTTTCTCTCTCGTTTTCGTTATTGTCTATATCTTATCCTTCCATTCACGTTTTTCTTCTTCATTTATAAGCAAGACAACACTCTTCTTCTAATTATACCCTTAATGATTGAGAAATGTCCTATTTGTCCTTCTATTTATGCCTTATGTCTTTTATACTTAAGTGTTTTGCCAAAAATACCCTTGAACATTTTGACACAACATTTCATTCTATAAAAATCTTCTCTATTGTCTTACAAGTCCATTGGTTCACGAATCAAGTCATTTGAGTGTCTAGAGAAGAAGTTATGGCCAAAAGAATCAAACATGTTTTTGTCTTTAATCATACTGAACTTGTCTTGGAACAAATGAGATAACTTTCACTAGAGATGTTGGATTAAGATAATCTTAGGACTCTTTCAAAGATAACTTCAATATATACAACTTTATTGAAGACTTCAAAGATAGATTCTATCTTTTGAAGGGTCGAAAATGAGATAGAAGATAGGTGATGAACAGTATCCTAGAAGGTGTTTATAAATAGTAACACAGAAGGTGATTTTACAATTAGCATAACGTTTCCTATGGATATGGGATTTAGGTGTTATATATATAGTTCGAAAGATAACTTCAAGAGCTACAATGTCTATGAAGACCTTAAAGACAAATTTTACCTTTTACAGGGTCAAAAATGGGGCAGAAAGTACACGATGAACAGTAACCCAGAAGGTAGTTATGAATAGTAACACAGAAGGTGTTTTTACAATTAGCATAACTTTTCCTATGGATATCAGATTTATCTATTATATATATGGTTACAAATAAAAATTCAAGAGATACAACTTCTATGAAGAACTAAAAGACAAATTTTACCTTATGAATGGTCAAAAATAGGGCAGAAGTTACATGATGAACAGTAACCCAGAAGGTGGTTAAGAATAGTAACACAGAAGGTGTTTTTACAATTAGCATAACTTTTCCTATGTATATCGGATTTAGGTATTATATATATGGTTAGAAAGAGGACTTCAATAGCTACAACTTCTATGAAGACCTCAAAGATAAAGTGTACCTGATAAAGGGTCAAAAATAGGGAAGAAAGTATATGATGAACAGTAACCCAGAAGGTGGTTATAAATAGTAACACAGAAGGTGTTTTTACAATTAGCATAACATTTCCTGTGGATATATGATTTATGTTTTCTATATATGGTTCAAAAGAGGACTTAATGAGCTATAACTTCTATGAAGACATCAAAGACAGATTTTACCTTTTTAAGGGTCAAAAATAGGGAAGAATGTATATGATGACAGTAACTCAGAAGGTAGTTATGAATAGTAACACAGAAGGTGTTTTTGCAATTAGCATAACTTTCAGGTCCGATGTCCAAAAATTTCATGCTATATACCGTTGAAAAGATAAAAGAATGATATAAAATTCTCAAGAAGGAAACTTTGCCAATATCTATCTAGATCAATCCCAAATGTTACCCTTAAAGTCCCAAGAAGAATTTTACATTCATCTACCAATGTACTGCATCCAGTTCTCAACTTCATGAAATTTCGAGACTCCTAGAGACACAATTGAAATTTGATTTCTTCATAAGAAATGTATCCATATGTTTCTAGTGTAATCCAAGAAAATAATTATATCATTTGGATGACTAGAAGAAAAGTTATGCCTAATAGAACTAAGCACACTCAGTGAACATTTTCCAGATCACTACCCATTTTGTTTCTAAATCTTTCCTTATCACAACTCATATCACTCTTTCTACTCCCTCTACTTCTCATTTTCAATAAAATCACATTTAACATCAATTATACTCGGAAGTTGTCGATGAATGCATGTACCACTTTTTACGTGTAAACATTTAATATTTATGTGCATATATATACTAACATTATGCATGAGCAAGAAAATGCATTTCCTTAATCTCTCTTTGAGCTCATATGTACTGAAATTTTGGGTCCTAACCTTTAATATGAGAATGGGATGTTACATTTCACGTATTTTTTTCTTCTTGTTTATAAAGGTTAATAATTCGATAGCTTTATCTAAATGTTCCTTTATAGATAATAATCCGCTATTATTAATAAAAATTGTAAATAATTATATCGGTCTTCATAAATTTCTTTTTCAGTTTTATAAGTAATAACTAGAATTTGAAAATAAATGATTTCTTCTAATAAATGGCTAAATGTTACACATTGATTATTCATCTTGACAGAATATTAAAATGAATTTTATAATGTTCTTGGAATTGAAGATAAAGTTGTCTAAGTTCTTCTTTTTCTTGGTTGTAAAGAGTTGTATTATTTTAAATGTTTGGAGTGTATTTTTAGAAGTGTCTATGGATATCATAAAATGATAATAATTAGTATATGTTTGAATACAGACTCTACTTAAATTCTTTTTCTTTTCTGTATAAATAATAAGATAGTGAATAAATCTACACGTGGTACAAAGAGGCATGATTAACGTAAATTTGCATAATCAATATCAGAAGAGAATATTTTATCAAGTAAATAAGTTTGAAGAAGAGATCTAAAATTACTAATCCAGCATGCATTAAGAAAATCAATAAAATAGTTTTTTTCTAAACATCGAAAACTAATATATAACATAAATAAAAATGGTTGAATATACAAGATACTAAGTAATAACTGACTACTAATTGATGAAATAATAAACATAAAAATCAAACTTGATTGCCTCGTTTTTTTTTTAACGCCAAAACACAGGCTTTAGGAAGAGAGAGGGTTAGGAAGAAGTTTACGTGTTTTATTTCATACCAACGACCTAAGCCATAAGTTACATTATATAGACATGAGAAAAAGAAAAGACAAAAAGACTACTGCTAGACAGCTAATAAAGTAAAAGACAGGCAAAAGTAAAAGCAAAAGAAAAAGTAAGGGTAAAAGAAAAAGTAGAAAGAGTAGGTTGGCCATTGTCGGCCAATATATTTAATAATTACATAATGACAAAAATTGAAAAGATATCTAATTCAATCTTTAATAGTGACTTCATCTGTTGATCCTTTGTCTGTTGGTGCTGAAGTGGTTGGACATTGAGCACATGTATAAGTTGGATAATTGGATAATTGTTGATAAATTGAATACTTCTAATCATAGGATAATTCTTCAAATACTCCGGAGAGGAGAGAAAATTGGGCCTCCATTTGTTTAATGAGTTGTAATGATTTTGTAGTTATGGGACTTCGATAAGTGGAAGTCATAAGTATATTGGCTCCTCTGTAATTGAGCTTGAATGATGATTCAGAAGTGAGTTTTAAACACTGATTATAGACTCCTTCAATGCAGTTACGGTTGAAATGATTAATTAAATCCCAGGTGACCTTATGCTTTGGAGGTTCATCAATAGGTGGATATATTCCATTGCTTATTCCAGTTTGGATATGAACCATCAGTGGAATCTGAATTATCGAATCTTTGAAAGTGTCAGCTTTTGTAAAACTGGGATAAGTGTTGAATACTTTAAGAAATACTTCGTGGTCTTTGGCAAATCGGTCTTTATAATTTTTTACTGCTTAGATAAATCCAAAAGGGAATTTGGCCAGACTGTATAAATTGGTGAGGTAAATAGTGTCTATAAAGCCACTTTGAAAAAATAAGAATGTAGTTAAAGGTTCGGCTTCAGGGAAGATGATTGTTTTTCTTCCATAACGTTCTCGATTTTGTGGATAATACTGAAATTGTTTCTGGGCTTCATTCCATTCGTTCAAAGCTTGGAAACAGTCATAAAAATTATCAGGAGTAATCCTTTTCATTTCTTCCTTAAGTGCTTTGGTTGGTATAGCATTAATTTAATCCATGTTGATAGGTTTTCCAAGTTGTTTCAGTTTGGATTCAACAGCTAGTTAGGTTTTAGGATTGGATTTCGAAAATCAGCTAAGGTTTTTCTACTTTGGCTTTGGTATTGTAAGCTTTGTGGATAATAGATGATTTTCCTATGATGTGTAGAGAGACTTTGTGTCATTCATCATAAAGGCCTACCATAGGTCTGTTAAAAATAACATAGGTTTTGTTTTCTCTGTGGTCTTCTTGCTTTTGAGCTATAATAGGTGTTTTAGAGCTGGATGGGATAATGGGAGGAGTAACTGTTTGGGTTATTTGTTCTGGAGTTATAGGTTGAATGGTTAAGGTTATTTGGGGCTTAGGATATTTGTTTTTCTAAAAGTTGAATGGTAGATCTTAATTGATTAATTTCTTTGGTGACTAGTCCAACTTGTTGTTGTAGCTCTAATAATTCGGCTTCTTTCTTATTTAGTGATTCCTTCAAGCTGGTGATAGCTGCTTCCATTCTCGGGTGAGTGTACCTGCAAGACTGTTAGCAATAGATGTAATATATTGAATTTGAAATTAATATTGAGCTAATTCTAATTGCCATCGAATTAATCGGCCTTGATTATAATTGATTTTTATATTATATTTTGTAAATCCACATAAATACTTGGAATCTGTCTAAACAAGAAAGTTGACTGGTAATAAGTCTACTTTCCATTTTCATAATTTCTTTAAACATGCCAATGTTTCTTTTTAATGAATAGGATATTTCCTTCTGTGGGATTGAATGTCCCACTAATATATTTACATAAAATATATTTTCTTGAGTTAGGTGGTTTTGCCAAAAGACAGTTAGCCTATGTATCCATACTTGCATCAATTTGCACAAGCAGTGTATCCTTTAGAGAATAATTGTATAATTCAAGTAATTTTATACAAAGAACTTTTAATGCTTTGACAGTATTTGTATCGTCATTAGTCCAAGACCATTGTTTTTTAGTACTACATTTTAATTGTAAAAGTTTTCTTTCTTTTGCTAGATCTTTTAAAAATCCTTGGTCAAAAATAAAGTTTAATAAGCCTAAAAATTTTTGAACTTCAGTCATATTTTTTAATCTATCAGGAAAAGTTTGTAATTGTTCAAGTATATTTGGCTGTAATTTGAGAAAGCCATTAGAAAATTCTATTCCTAAATATTCTATATTTTGTTGTGCTAACTTAATTTTCTTTTTACTAAGAATTAATCCTTTCTGTTTACATCAGGATAAAACAATTTTTACTTTTTTTAAATGATCATTCTTATCTTTATTTGAAAAATAATAATTTTATCAATATATGCTAAAGTAAATTCATCTAATCCTTCTAAATTATTATCCATAAATCTTTGATAGATGCTTGGTGCTTGTTTTAATCCAAATAGTAATACATTCTATTGATAATGTTTTTATGGTGGACACATAAAAAAGTTAAATTTTTTGTGTTTTCATGTAATCTTAATTGCCAATATCCTGATTTTGCATCTAAAGTTATAAACCAATGATGTCGTTTTATTCTATTAATCATATAATCTTTTCGTGGTAATTTATAAGCATCACCTATAGTAGCTTTATTTAATTCTTTATAATTAATTACCATTCATCTTTTTCCTCGTTTCTGTTCTGAATGATTGTTGACATAAAATGCAGGGGCTAAATGCTTACTTGTGCTTGGGGAGATCAATTGTTTTTGTAATAATTCATAACATTCACTTAGAAATTCTTGTATATCTTGTTGTGTATAAGGGATATTATTTTTTATATTAATTTCGTGTGTAGAATCTTTTAATTTTATTTCAATTAATTGATTATTATTTTTTTGTTTGGATTTAGTGGGTTGTCACTACATACGTTATCTATTAAAGTTTCTATTTCCATTTGTAATGTAATGTTAGTCATTAAATCAAACTGTAAATGATTGATTTTTTTGGTTATTAACTGTAAGGTCTTATAATAAGTGGTATGATAAATAGGAATTTTGAGAATAAATGATTTTTTATTTATTGTTCTAATTATTGGTGTTTTAATGTTATATAATGTAGATACTGACAAAAATGATTATATAATTTCAGAAAATTATTTCCTAAAATTCATGGTAAACTGGATTCTTGTTGATAAATCGAAAGTACTATGAATGTATAATTTTCAATAAGAAAATTATTATAATAACCTACATACCATATAGATTTTATACTTCCATCAGCTATGCGAATTTGTAAAGGTTTATTAAGCTTTTTCCAATTATTTAATAAGGATTTAGATGCTATACAAATAGTTGTTCCTGTATCGATATATGCATTAAGTTTTTTACTCTGAATCTGTACTTGAATAAAAGTTGTATTCGGATTTAGTTATTGGTCAAATTCTGAATTTTGAAATTCATTTTCATATTGATAAATAGATGAAATTGTTGAATCAGTTTCACAACCTAATTCTATAGGTTCTAAGTTATATTTTATTCCAGAGTTTAAAATGTTAATTTTTTCTTTAAATTTTTGTTGATGTCTTTTTGGACAGTTATTTGCATAATGGCCTTCTTCTTTACATAACCAACATTTACATTTGTTCTTATTTTCCGGACAATATTTCTTTTTCGGTTTGTATTTCCGATAAGCTTTTATTCTAAAATATTTTTTATAAGGTTTAAATTTTTTATATTTTGGATATGGATAATTTCTCCATTTATAAGTTTTATATTTATGTTGTTTCCTAAAAGTTTGAATATTATCACATCGATATTGTTGTAGTGCTTCAGCATATTTTGAACAACATAATCGAATATCTTTATGTCTTAATGTTTTATGTAATTTTGCTTCTAAACATTTTTGTGCTATTACTTCTTTTGTAATTGCAATTGCTCCACCTAAATTATAGGCTACTATATTTATTTTGTTTATCTAAAAATTGTTCTTCTATTATTTTATTTATAGGATATTGTTCGCTTCTTGTTAATTTATAATAATATTTTTTAAATTCACAAATATATTCATCTAAATAGCAAATTTCACATATTCTTATATTATTTAAATGCCATAAAGCTTTTCTTCTTTCTTCATTTTCAATTTCTTGTTTATATGAAATAATATCTTTACCTATAAATTCTTTATAGATTTCATTTATGACTACTTGAAAAGCATTTATTAGTTCAATTGCATTTAGGAAATTAGTAGTATTTTAAATTTGTATTTCATTATCTAATAAAAATCTAATACTATACTGATAGTTTTGTAGGTAATGAAATTCCATAAGGTACTTTTATTATTAATTCCTTCAAATTTTCTAATTATATAACTAATATTAATCTATTTGTTACACAATCTAAATTTAGAATTCCATCTAGACCTAAAGTTATATGTTTAGGTGTGTATTCTGTTGGAAATTTTCTAAATTTATTGTTTTTTCGATAATATCCTAAACGATTTAAATCATCTTCTGGTTCTATAGGTTTATAATTCCAATTATATTTTTGTTGTGTATCGTGTTTTCTTTTTTGTCCACTTTAACTAGATTCAGGTTGTTTATTTTTTATTGATTGGTATAAATTTCTTGATCTGATTCATATCCATAAATAATTTCGTATTGGTCAATAATAGGTTTTAGATTTTCAAATTGTTTGTTAATAATTGCTAAGGTTAATTTATTAACTAGTTGAGTGATTTCTTCTCGTTGATTTTTATATCATTTTCAATGTTTAAAGTGTTTAATTCTTCTCCATTTGTAGTATTTGTTACAGTCTCAATGATCTAAGTAATGTAATAGGCTCTGATACTATTTTGCTATCTAAAACTTGAGTTGAAGGTAGGGCGGAACCAATTTCTATATAGCGGACGACCACGCTTCGCAAGCACTACCAAGCGATCCCAGTTCATTGTGCTAGGGAGTCGAACTTATAACATGGTGGATACCGGACTCTAATACAACTGATCTTGCTAAAACTCGAGTTGAAGTTAGGGTGGAACTAATTTCTATATAGCAGTCAAAAAGCAGTGAAGACCACCTACTATATGATTAATCAATCGCCAACAAGATCGATTGATCTAAAGACATTGATGGATATGTGGACCGATAAACCAATAGATTATTCTCAGTTACAAACATTTGAAAGTGCTGTGTTCGTAATGTATAATAACCAAGATATCATAAAACTAGATCCAAAATCCAAAAAATGTAGATTTATGGGGTATGTTGATGGAGTCAAGGGATATCGATTGTGGGATCCCACTGCCTACAAGCTCGTCATTAGTAGAGGTGTCATATTTGCAGAAGATAAAGTGCAAAAGAAAGATAAAATAGCACATTTGAAGAAAATTCTGAAGTTGTAACGATTCAAGAAGAAAGAAAGATTAAACAGAAAGATTCTACTGAAGCTATATCAGATTATAAGGAGCAAGAAGTGGTTGAAAATATAGAAGTTCGATATTCAACCCATGAAAGAGAACCCCAACCTGGAAGTTTGATTATATTATGGAGGGCAATGTTTCATACTGTCTCATAACAGAAGATGGAAAACCATCAACATTCCAAGAAGTAACAAATAGTTCAAATACATCACTTTGGATGGTAGCAATGCAGGAAGAAATAGAAGCTCTTCACAAAAATAAGACATGGAAGAATGTGTCACTACCACAAGGGAGAAAGCCCATTGGCACCAAATGGGTATACAAGATCAAATGTAAACAACAACAACAACAACAATAACAATAACAAAAACAAATAATAATAATAAAAAGAAGAAGAAGAATGTAGTTAGTAAGGACTATAATAAATATTTTGGTCATTTTGTTTGTTATTCTTTTGTCATTCCAAATTTATGTTTTCAAACAAAACATTGACATAAATCATCATTAAAAATTCTTAGGAATAAACCAAACGAAGTAGTATTCTTTTTATTTTATTCTTCATCTATTCTATTCCTAAGAATAACTATTCCATTCCTTATCTATTTCAACAAGCAAGCCAAACATCCTGATAAGAGTTCAATATCATTTTGTTCATGAAGTGGTAGAAGATGGAAGTGTGAGCGTGCAGAAAATTCACACAAAATAGAGCCTAGCAGATGCACTAACAAAGCCAATCAACACTGATAAATTTATATGGTGTAGATCCTTATACGGCTTGGCAGAGAAGTAGATAGTAGAGAAATATCAAGATAGAAAGAACGGTGTGGAGATTGATTGGTTCTCAATCAAATCTCCACCTGGGAGATTGTTGGTTTTCTATCCCACATCGGAAGTGGGTGAAGAGACATATGCTTAAGGTTTTAAAAATCTCAAAATCTCTTTCCTATAACCTCGTGTATTAATCCTTATTGTGGATTATGAGATCTTCCTCTTATATTATTTGCTTTATATAGTGGAAAGTTTTTTATTCTTGCCCGTAGTTTTTCCCATATTCATTAAAGTGTTTTCCACATTAAATCTTATGTGTCCCTTTTTACCTTAATTTTTATTGGTGTATTTACTCTATCTAGGTAGAGTCCATCTCCTATCATATTGCGTTAATCACATAACTACAATTTACGAGCACTAGAACCCCAAACTTGACCCTAAGTTGAAAATGCTCTCTCTAGGATGACAATGTTGAGCTTAGAATGAAAACTACATGTTCCAGATGTTATGCACGTAACCCAATTGTTATGTAATAGATTGAACACCTTTGTTTTGTGATTATTAACTTTGTTTAATAACATGGTAAATAATTATATTATCATATTATGTTTATTGCTTTCATCCTAATATGATAAGTACTTGATTAAATTTATACACTTACCATCATAATGGAGATTCTGATAATGAGAGTCAAGTCATTAGGGTTTATTCTAAAAGTGTTCTTGATCTTAAGACCATCAAATAAGGACTTTAATGATCTGGTTAGATCAATATGTATGTAATAGTATCTATTGGATGGATATTAGTAGATCTCATTAACTATATTACATATATAGATGATGCATATAGAGATATGATCATTAAACTGACCAAACTGAGAATGCATAATGGTTAATATTACTTATGAACTGTCAAGTGGGATATTCTCATAAGGATTTAAATGTATATTTTTCCTTTGAACTGAGATCATCATAGTAATCAATAGGTCACTTATTATGTTTTGATGTCGGACACCTAATGTGTAAAAATGCTAGTTGAATGGTCATTGGATATAATTAAGTACCTATCTTATTAGCGGTGAGTCAAAATGAGATCCATTGACTCTAGGTAATGAGTTTGATCTCTATATTGTCATTGATCTTAATGGTTGTTTCAAGATCTTGGCCAAGGCGATTGAATGAGTGAGGAAAGGAGTATCTTAATTCATTCACCAATCATTAATGATCGACATGTAACATTGTTGGTTATCTAATAGGGTTTGAGAATTAAACCATACCTTACGATAATCTGGAGTTGTAGTGATGGAAGGTAATAATATATTATCGTTAACTAGGTTCTGTCTTTATAAGGTTGTTACTTCATACTATCTAGTCATTGAGGAGTATTGCTAGACGCTAACCTTGATTAGTAATTAATTGGATTAATTACTACTGGCAGTGATGAACCTATGTGGCCATACACTTGCTAGTGTAATATTTCCTGTTTATGATTATTTAATTTATTATAAGATAATTTATCAAATAATCTATATGGCATATTATTATATTTTTGCTAGCATGGAAAATATAATTAATATTGGCAACTCTCTTGTGTGAAATAAATAAATAAAATAAAAATAGTTTTTAATTTCCTTTTATAAAAAATAAAAATTATTATATGTGTGCGTTTTTCCAACTAGACTCACCTTTTCATTTTCTTAATATTGAAGTTAGTTGTTTTATTCTGGAAGAGATAAGGGTGTACATATATTCAAAATTAATTAACGAAGAGAAGAGAAGTAGTTTTGTCTCTCTCATTTTGAACGTTTAATTGACGAAGAGAAAAGAGTAAGTATATACTCTTTCACTTTGTACATTTAAATCAAAAAGAGCAAAAGAGAAGAAAATTTGTTTTCTCCATTCTTGAAGAAAGGGTTATTCAAATTCCACTATAGTCATATCAAGTGTTGAAAACATGACATATTTCTCGGTATGGAGTGCATAGAGACTTCGTATTTTTGAAGTTTATTGCCGATTAATCCTAAAAAATTCCAGGTATTTGTCTTTGCTTGTTCTTTCTATTGGTATGAATATTAAACGCAGCAAATGAATTTAGGAATACAATTTGTTTTAGTTTCCGTTGCATATGCAATCTTTCAATTGGTATCAGAACTAGTTTTGTAGTTACATCATACTAGAAATCCAAAATTTTCATTAGGCGAATTGAAAATCGTGTTTTATTTTTTATAATTGTTATCAAAAAGAGCATGGAATTTAATATAATTTTAATATGCGCATGGTTTTAATACACAGTTTTAAAAGCATTTGCTAAAAAGCTTTACAGAGGTGTTGTTTTTCCAATATGTGCACAGGATCCTGATTAAAAGCATTTGACAGATATTATCTTTCTAATATGTGCACGGAAAACTCATTAAAAAGCATTTGACATATGTTATTTTTCAAATATGTGCACGTAAAACTCATTACCTTGATGCACAGCAAGTTACGAAAAACAATTGATACATTTGCTTCACTATATATTGCAACAGCAAGTTACAAATATCCAATGATAATTGATGATTCTTGTCCATTCATTTTATTATATGATGGTTTATTCTAGTTTTTAAATTATAATGCATTTTTTATGACTTACATATAATGTCACATTAAAAGTTTCTTATACGAATGTTGTCTGACACTGTGATATGACCACTAATTTTATTAAAATTGTTTTAACAACATGAAATCTTGACCCTTTAAAATTATTGAGTTTATTTTGATATAATATATGATGTTTTATCAAAAGGAATTTTCCACACAAATAGATAATAATATTTATTTTTTTTACAAGGAATGACCTAATAGCCAGGTGACTTGTAGTTTAGGGATAAATAATATTTTCTATTGTATATGATGCACGTGTGAGGAAAAAAATAGTTAATTATACTTTTGGCCTAGGCTACCTAAGGAGTATAATATTAATTAATTCTTCTTCACTTGGATTGATAAACTCAACTATACTAATAGGAACAACCTAACAACTAGGGGACTATATAGTATTGAACCTACTATAAATTTTATATGATAAAATAGGTAATTTATCACTCTTTAATTATGTATGAGTAATGACTTGACAACCAAGGGGCTCATTCATGTTTTAAAGTTTTTTTATTTCATTTAGATAAAATTCCATTTCTTAATGATGTATAATTGTGTTCTTGTTTTGGTGTTTTATTATTTGATTTCAAAAAATGTCTACTATATCAATGCGAAGCATTCTTGATACTGACAAGCTAGCTGGTAATAATTTTGATGATTGGTACTATAATCTGAGAATTGTTCTCATGCATGAAAAACTTATCGATGTGATAAATAAACCTGTGAAGGAAGCGCCTCCTAAGGAAGTTAATGATGCTAATGCATTGGATGCATATTTTAAGTACAATGAACAAAGTATTAATGTTAAGAGCATTATTCTGGCATCAATAAGTTCTGAAGTATGAAGGTATGAATCCTTCACAGATTATTGAGCATCTTAAGAAGATGTATGGGTCACAAAGTAGGACTACTAGATACCAATTATCTAAATCCCTATTTAAGTCTGGACTGAAGCGCAAATCTCCTGTAGAAGCCTATGTTCTTAAGATGATTGATCTTATCAAACAACTTGAGAAGTTAGGGTGTTCACTGGGGAAAGAGATGTCACAAGATTCAATCTTAAAGTCTCTTACTAATAATTTTTCAGCGTTCATTATTAACTTTAACATGAACAAGATGGACTGTGATCTTTATGAAATGCTCAACTTGTTGATCGATTATAAAAATAAAGTAGCATTGTCTGAGAAGGTGAAAGTGTTAGGGTCTGTTAATCTCGTTGGTAACTCTTCTAAGCACAAGTGGAAGGGCAAGAAGAAGCCCATGAAAAATCATCTTGCACCCAAAAGTGTTTGGAACAAATATAAGGGTAAGGAGAAGAAAGTTAACCAAAAGCATGCTGAATGTTTCTTCTGTACAAAGAAGGGACACTGGAAGAGGAACTACCTTAAGTATTTGGCTACTTGGAAAGGCAAGAAATAAGGTGGGACATTTATGAAAGAATTTTTCAGGATTTCTTTAACTACTATTGACTCTACTAAATGGGTATTAGATACTAGTTGTAGCTTTAACATCTGCAATATGTTACAGGGTCTAAGGATCAGTAGGAGATTGAAGAAGGGAGAAGTCAAGCTATAAGTTGGGAATGAAGCAAGTGTTGCTGCCCTAGCTATCTTGTTATGTCTACGGGAAAGACTTTATTGTTACAAGATTATTATTATGTTCCTAAGTTTGTTTCAAACATTATTTCCATTTCGTCATTAGAAAAGCGTGGATTTCATATAATCTTTAGGAATAACCAATGTAATATATTTCATGGTGATGAATTATTTATAAGTGGTTATTTACAATATAGTCTTTACGTCTTACCTGAAATAGTTATTTATCCAATTATGAATGTTTCTGGTCAAAAAAGGAAGAGAGATAATCAAGCAAATCAAACTTACCTTTAACATTGTAGACTTAGTCACATTGGTGAGAAAAGAGTAAAAAAGTTGCACAAGAAAGGATGCCTTGGTCAATATGATTATGAATCATATAAAACTTGTGAATCTTGTCTCAAAGGCAAAATGACTAAATCTCTTTTTGCAGGAACTGGAGAGAGAGCTAGTGAACTTTTTGGACTCATACATACTGATGTATGTGGGCCTATGAAAGTTCATGCTAAAGGTGGATATTCTTATTTTATCACCTTTACTGATGATATGTCAAGATATGGAATTGTGTATCTTATGAAGCACAAGTCTGAATCATTTGAAAAGTTCAAAAGATTCCGTAGTAAAGTTGAAAAACAAACTGGTAAGAGTATAAAGGCACTAACATTTGACCGTGGCAGTGAGTGTCTTAGTGATGATTTTGTTAATTATCTAAGGCAAGGTGGAATCTTGTCTCAGTGGACTTCTCTAGAAAACCACAACACTATGGTGTTTCGGAAAGGAGAAATCGAATTTTATTGGATATTGTGAAATCTATGATGGGGTTTACTAAATCCCCCTAAAAATTGAACGAAGCAAGTGAACCTATACAAGAGTGAGGAATAAAAACCAACAATCAACTTTCCACTTTGGATGTCCCATAATTCTGTTAGTTTAGAAAGTTAAAGGGGGAGGTTAGAAAAGTGATAACTAACAATTCTCCCCAAGTAGGATTTGAACCTACAACTAGTCAGTTAATAGCCAACTGCTCTACCACTGAGCTACTGAGGAAAAACTCCCTTAAGGAAACTGACTCTCGTTCTTTGGACCAACCTATGACCAAACAAAAATAGGTTTCGGAAAGGAGAAATCAAACTTTATTAGATATGGTGAGATCCATGATAGGGTTTACTAATCTTCCTATCTTCCTATAGGGATATGTTTTAGAAGTCATTGCCTATTTATTAAACAAAGTTCCCACTAAATTAGTCATTAAAACTCCATATGAGATGTGAAAAGGACATAAGCCTAACGTAAAACATGTGAAGGTTTAAGGTTGTCCAGCTTATGTCAAGAGATTGTTGTCAGATAAGCTTAAAGCGAGGTTTAACAAGTATAGATTTATTGGCTATCCCAAAGAAACTATAGGATACTATTTTTATCACCCTTCTGAACACAAAGTGTTTATTGCTAGAAATGCATCTTTTTTAGAAAAGGAGTTCCTTAATGAAGGAAGTAATAGTGTAGAAATAGATCTTGATGAAATTCAAGATTCTGACGAGTCAACACAAGCTCAAAAACATCATATACATGTTGAGCAACCTTTAGTTGATGTCTTGAAGTTGAAACAAAGGATAACAGCCTTAACCATTGAGGAGAATGGACCGGTTAATGAACCTATCCAAGAATCAGTGCAACAATAAGATCAAGTAGAGGAGGAACCTATTGTACATGAGCCTCTAAGAAGGTCTACTAAGCATCGTCGTGCACCAGATAGATTAAACTTAATAGTGCAAGGTGATGAGGATAATCATATTGATGATTCCCCATATATTGATGATGACCTTAAAACTTACAAAAAGGCTATGGCAAGTCTAGATCATGAGAAATGAATTAAAGCCATGGAATCTGAGTTAGAATCCATGACAATCAACAAAGTATGGATTTTGGTTAATCCTTCAATGGATATAAAACCCATAGGATGTAAATGGGTATTTAAGAAAAATATTGGAGCAGACGGGAAGGTTGTAACCTCTAAATCCCATCTTGTAACCGAGGGATATAATCAAAAGGAAGGTATTGATTATGATGAAACTTTTTCCCCTATGGTGATGCTCAAATATATTTGGATTCTACTTGTTATTTTTGCGTATTATGATTATGAGATATGGCACATGGACGTGAAAATAGCTTCTGTTAATGGAGAGCTCAAGGAAGATGTCTATATGACTCAACCTAAAGGTTTCACATTGCCATCTGCTCCAAATAAATTACGTAAGCTATAAAGATCTGTTTATGGATTAAAGCAAGTTTCATAGAGTTGGAATATTTGCTTCAATACAACAATCGAAAAGTTTGATTTGGTTAGATGCAAAGAAGAGCCATATGTGTACAAGAAGGTTAGTGGGAGCATAGTTATTTTCCTAGTGTTGTATGTATATGAAATATTGCTAATAGGAAATAATGTACCAGCCATGCAAAAGACAAAGATTTAGCTATCTGAACAGTTCTCCATAAACGTTTTAGGAGAAGCAGCTTATATTCTTGGAATCAAGATCTAGAGAGATAGATCAAGGAAGCTGCTTAGGCTATCCCAATCCATGTACATTGATACTATCTTAAAAAGGTATCATATGGAAAATTCCAGAAAAGGTTATCTACCGATAGGCATTGGAATTTTTCTTAGTATGGAGGATTGTCCTAAAACCTTAGAAGAAAGAGAGCACATAAGTAGGGTCCCATATGCCAGCGCAGTAGGAGCTATCATGTATACCATGACATATACAAGGCCCGATTTAACCTATGCGCTAGAAATAGTGAGCAGGTATCAAGATAACCAAGTGAGGAACATTAGAAAGTAGTTAAAACCATCCTTAAGTACTTAAGAAGAACTAAAGACCAATTCCTTATATATGGAGATTATGAATTAAAGTTAATAGGCTATACTGATGCTAACTTTGCATCAGATAAGGATGATAGCAAATCTACCTTTGGTTACATTTTCACCTTGAATGGAGAATTAGTGAGTTTGAAAAGTTCCAAGCAAGCTACTATAATTGATTAAGTTACTGAAGAAGAATAGATAGCTGCATGCAATGCAGTTAAGGAAGCTGTTTAGATGAAAAAGTTCTTAACTAAACTTGGTAAGGTTCTTTCGATAAAGGAAGTCGTTCCTTTATAGTCTGACAATACCGATGCTATTGCACAAGCTAAGAAACCGAGGTTACATTAAATATCCAAATATGTTCTACATAAGTTTCATTTGATTAGAGAAATTTTTTAGAGTTAGGATGTTAAAATTCAAAAGGTTGAAGGAAAGGAGAATCCTACAAATCCTTTCACTAAGGTGCTTGAATCAAAGGAGTTTGATAAACACAAGTAGAAAGTGGGATTGAAGTTCATGACCGATTGACTATAGGTCAAGTGGCAGATTGTTGGAATTATGCCCATGACCCAATCGTTATGTAATAAATTGAACACCTTTGTTTTGTGATTATTAACTTTGTTTAATAACATAGCAAATTATTATATTATCATATTATGTTTATTGCTTTTATCCTAATATGATAAGTCCTTGATTAAATTTATACACTTGCCATCATAATAGAGGTTATGATAATGAGAGTCAAGTCTTTAGGGTTTAATCTAAAAGTATTATTGATCGTAAGACCATCAAATAAGGACTTTAATGATCCAGTTAGATTAATATATATGTAATAGTATTTATTGGATGGACATTAGTAGATATCATTTATTAAGTTACATACATAAATGATGCATATGGAGATATGATCATTGAACTAACCAAACTGAGAATGCCCAATAGTTAATATTACCTATGAACTATCAAATGGGATATTCTCATAAGGATTTAAATGTATATTTTTCCTTTGACCTAAGATCATCATAGGCATCAATAGGCCACTTATTATGTTTAGATGTCAGATATCTAGTGTGTCAAAATGCTAGTTGAATGGTCATTGGATACAATTAAATACCTATCTGATTAGTGGTGAGTCAAGATGGGAGCCATCTACTCTAGGCAATGAGTTTGAGCTCTATGTTGTCATTGATCTTAATGGTTGTTTCAAGACCTTGGTTAGGGCAATTGAATGAGTAAGGAAAGGAGTTTCTTAAGTCATTCACCAACCATTAATGATCAACATATAACATTGTTGGTTATCTAACAGGGTTTGACAGTTAAACTATACCTTAAGATAGTCCGAAGTTATAATGATGGAAGGTAATAATATATTATCCTTAACCAGGTTCCGTCTTTGTAAGTACACATTATCCAATCGTTGAGGAGTATTGTTAGACATCAACCTTGATTAGTAATTAATTAGATTAATTACTACCGGCTTAGTGATGAACCAATGTGATTACACACTTACAAGTATAATATTTCTTATTTATGATTATTTAATTTATTATGAGATAATTTATTAAATAATCTATATAGCATATTATTATATTTTTACTAGCACAGAAAATATAATTAATATTGGCATCTCTCTTGTGTGAAATAAATAGATAAAAATAAAAATAGTTTTTTGTTTTATTTCCTTTTATAAAAAATAAAAAATTATTATATGTGTCCTTTTCAAGTTAGTTGTTTTATTCTGGAAGAGATAAAGGTGTACGTACTTTCAAAATTAATTAAGGAAGAGAAGAGAAGTAGTTTTGTCTCTCACATTTTGAACATTTAATTAACGAAGAGAATAGAGTAAGTATATACTCTTTTACTTTGTACGTTTAAATCAAAAAGAGCAAAAGAAAAGAAAATTTGTTTTCTCCACTTTGGAAGAAATGGTTCTTCAAATTTTACCGTGACTATATCAATTGTTGAAAGTAGGATATATTTTTTCGGTATAAATTACATAAAAACTTTGTATTTTTGAAGTTTATTGCCAATTAATTCTCAAAAATTTCAAATATTTGTCTTTGCCTATTCTTGCTATTGATATCAATATTAAACCCAATAAATGAATTTAATATTACAACTTTATGCAATCTTTCACCAGAGCCCTTGTTATCCTATTCCCCGTACAACAGCTCACTAGTAAAATATCTTCAACTTTCATCACTACCAAATATGTAATTCCACACTAGCATCAGCAACTGATCCAAATTATATACTCAGCAATGTGTCTGCAAATTGAATAGAAATTTATTTTTTGTTTTGATATCCCGACCATTGAGGCGGGTTAACACTTAATCTAGTAGGGATCCACAAAGTTAAAAATCTGTTTAATTTTTCTATGAGATGAACTATAACTAGAAAAGGTCAATATAACTAGAAAAGGTGACAAAATCTAACTGGTATAGGCAACCAGAATGAAGATACAATGAAGGCCAGAGAAATGAGGACAAAAGTAAGAAATATAAAGAGCATTGGAAACTTCGAACCAGTCATCAACGGATTGACTAACCGAAGACATACAAATCTTAAACTGTGTCAGCTCGATTTTCCTCTGCTTTTTAGAAGAGAAGTAATGGTGATGACATATAGTTTTAGAATGTAAACTGCCACTCAAAGATCAATATAACTCATCTCCTCCTATGCCGGCTGCTATTCGTGCTAGAATCCTCCAAGGTGAATATTGGCGTCAATCAAGCCGAGCAATAGATGTAACTTTAGTTTGGGCCCGACCGCCCGAGTAATAGTTACCTTCACTGCCACCATTTTTTCCCCGATAAAGAAATAAGCTGCATAACCATAACAAGGCAGAGATTATCATTTTGATAAACATACACTCAAAAATCATGTGGAAACAACTAGGATTACCAAAATTTGCATAAGATGATCGGCAAATGTAGTAGCTGCCATTAACTCAGGATAGTTATGTTAAGGAACTAGTAATTTATCTAATACTTTGAGAAGAAAGCCCCTTCATATTAAAATTCAGTTAAATTACGTCTACCCTAATAAGTTAAACTAGGAAAAATCATATTCCTGTCCGATATATATATATATATATATAAACATCTATAGAAAATTCAAAAGCCACAATACTTCTAAAGTTCAAAACATGCAAAATCATGGCATGCTCTATCTTCTCTTAAAATAAATAGATTAGGTAACAGAGATGAAAGCAAACCAACCTGACGTGCAATCTGAGACATTAGCCAGCCGTCCTTTGAAGATTCATTAACCAAACTAGATATGTGTTGCTTTGGTGAAACAATTTGCCTTTCCCCAGCTCTTCTTTTCGCATTATCAATCTCAAGCGGACCTGTTTGATCTGGGCTGCTCAAAGCTTCGTTCTTGCGTTTCCTTTGGAAGTTGCACCTAAGAAGCAAACCACTGTCCTCTTGATTACGAGACAAATTAGATCCCTCGGATTTTTTGACGTCTTCAAAATCAGCAACTGATACATTCTCGATATTTTTTCTCCAGTCTCTGGCATCTTTTAAGCCAGAATATATATCTGGTAGGTTTATCAAGTCAGAGTTTATACTGTGGCATGAATCTTTGGAATTTGAGGTAGCAGAATCTTCCTGTTTCAACGACTCATCAGCTAACGCAAAGTCTTCTGTAGCATTTTGGATAGTGGTGGATCTATTAAGCACTTTAACACTCAGGGGCAATCCTTTAGAGCCAGATATAGGGTTTGCACCGCCTTTAATCAATGTTAAACCTGGATCCAAACGTGGAAACAACTTCAACTTAACCTCATTTGCAGAAACATTTGACTGATCTTCACTAGATTTCACGTTACCATGGAGTGAAAATGGGTAGGCCTTGGAAAAATAGACAGGTGAAGACAGTTGACAAGACATTGCGTGCTGATCAGGATCAGGGTTTGGTGAGTTAGGAATTCCACTGCCATTTTGTTCCTTTCTTTCTCTTATCTCTTCGTGAGCAATCATCTTGTCATCTACAAAGCAGCGGTCTCGTTGAATCTCTTCTTCCGGTTCACTGGAACTCTTCTTCGTCAAACTATTGGCAGCTTTGATACAGGGAAGGACAGGTAAACGTTCAGCTAATTTAACATTCTCATTTACAGAAAGTCTTCTGCAAGAATTAAGTGTAGAAGGGGATTGGTTAGATTTCATAAGCTGACTAGGATAAGTCCGGCATTTGGCTTTGCATCTTCTAAACTGGGCCTTTCTCTTTTGTAGTGCCTGTAGTTTACCACGTCTTCGTATTTCTTCTCCAGTGGAAGTCCTTTTCTTCTTCTTGATTTTAGGAGAGGGCTTACTGCACTTCCTTCCATCCTTATCACTAGGTTTTTTGCATAACTCAACTACTTCTCTAGCAGGCGAGTCAGCAGGCATTAAGTTTCTTTTCAACGGAGGAACTCTAAGCGGATATCTGCTGCAATAAGATTCTGCCTCCATGATTATGAGAGCTAAATCACTGTTAACAGAAGAATCATTCTCAAAAAGAGACCCGGGCAACTGCTCAGTGTTCTCTTTTGTATCGCAGCACTTTTTGTCCGAAGCACCATGACCCAATGCACTTCTTTTCACGTCAAAAGTTGCCACAGTTTGAACTCCTGAATTAGAAAGAGAATTTGTGATGGGCACTGATGATGCAATTTTGTTAGGCAATTCACTCTCGGTGATTTTTCCATTCCAAGGCTTGGTTTGTTCATTCCTCACCTTCTGCAACTTATCACGTACCAATTTCAGTTCTTCTCTAAGATCGACTATGACACCCTCTGCCTCCTGGAGCTGCGCTTCAAGCACATCAATCCTACTTTGCTGGCTTGAGGATCTTATCTCCGCTTCAATTATCTTCAGAAAAGAAAACAACAGGTAATCATACCCTGCTGGCTTACACCAACAGAAACAAGAAGATGCGTGGAATTGACGACATATCTCAAACTGAATGTATACCTTATAGAAATTTGCAACAAAATACAAACTTTTATGATGATGATGATGATAATTTCTGTTTAGTAGCTTCGTTATTAACAACTTAGATCACTATTAAATCACGTTCACTTACAGTCACAAAATGAAATAGTTCAGAAGCCGCACAAGAAACTTCTCAAGGATGTCTACTTTTATCATGCTACTGATCACATCTGATCACCACTGTCAATACAGGATTGATAACCTCAAACAACATACAAAGTCTCTATGCTACATTGATTAGTAACTAAAAGTTCAAATTCAAATTCCAAAAAAGGAGCACAGGTCATAACATTCCAAATCAAACCAAATCGAGTTTGGCTGGAGATTTGAAGTATACCTTAGCATCGGTGATTTGCTTCAAGCGAAGAAGCAATCGAAGCGCTTCTACGTTGGCGCGACTCAGATCTTGTTGAAACCGGAGCACTCTCTTCTCCGACGCCAAAACTCGCGCCGCCGCCTCCTTTGCCGTGTTTAGTATCATCTCTGCGTACGCCTTCTTCAACGCCGTCATTTTCTGTATAATCAAATTTTCAAAACTGAATCAATATTCAAAAATTTCAAATATATAATTAAAATGGAAAGAACACATCAGAAAATGTTCCACAGCCGTCGTGAAACGGCGTTGGTTCAATCATATGATTACCTCCGATTCGGCCATTAGAGAATGTTGATTTTCAGTTTTCACTACTTTCTTTCTCTCCGTGAGGTGGATGCAGCAGTAGAAGTGGTAGTAGTAATATTAGTGTGTAAGCTTGTAGAGTGTCTCCGCGAGTCTGTTACTGAACTGAAAGTGCTTATTCGGTCTATTCATAGTTTGCCCCTGCCTTTGGGTCTTAAAAACCAGATCGGTAAAGAACCGTTATTTCTCGTTTGGTTGGAGGTGGCGGTACGCGTGCTCCCACATTTTAAATTTTGAATTCCCTCCCTCTCTTCTTGGTTAATTTTGTGGTCAGTTTCAGTTTACAAATTATTTTGGTATAGAAGTTACTACTTACTAGAGTTTAAAACTGGTGGCATCATATTATCGTATAAAAGATAAAGGAACCTTTAATTTAGTAGACTTTTTATGATTGTTATTATAAATTTTAATATCTACAAATATTATAAAGTGATTTACTAATATATGTGAATAATATGATCTATTAATTACGATGATTATGAAGATCATTAAATCAATAATTAAATAGTTTAATTTAGTAATTTTATGATCATCATAAATATTTATTTGTTATAAATTATCGATATAAAAAGGTAAGAAATTATTAATTTAGTAATTTTATGATTATTATAATTATTGAAAACTAAAATATATTTAAGTAATGTATAATAATCATAAAAATTACAAAATTAATGACTATAGGCAAACTCATCGTGATTTTACCCTTATGAATAAGAGAAAGTTTTCATGAGATTAAGGGGTCAATTTAGTTCCACTTTTATTTTTCTATTATATTTTTTAGTTTTTGTTTTCTATTTTTGTCTCTTTTTTACTTAAAAAATAAAAACTTGTTTGATTGAGATTTGTAATATAAAAACGAAAAACAAAAATTTGTTTAGTTGAAATTTGTAATAAAAACTAACAACAAAAACATGTTTCTATTTTTATAATTATACTCTATGTTAATAATTTTAATATAATACATTATATTTTAAATTAATTAATTATCATTATAGCCAAAATTAAAATATATGCAAATTAATTATAATAAAATATTATACATTAATCGTATATAATAAATTTTAAAAATTAGAAAATTATATTAAATCATTCTAATCAATAAAAGATGTCCATCATATTATAATTCTTTAAAACATAATAGCAGTATCATTTACAAAAAGGAACATAAATCAATTAGAAATAATATAATCACTTCACATTTGTCTAGTAATTTTATCTTACTTCTAAGACATACCTCGAAATTGTGTTGGAGTGATATCATACTCCACTTGAGAAACTACATCTTTATTTTCATTTTCCCTAATTTGTTTTTCATTTTCACCACAACTGTCAAATAATTCATTGTTTTGTCCATACATTGTAACATAATTGTGTATAATACAACAAGCAATAACGATGTATTTTTGTTTCTTCATAGCATTTTTTAAGTATAGGGAATCTTGCTTTTAGAATGTCAAAACATCTTTCAATAACATTTTTTAATAAAAATGCTTGTAGTTAAACAATTCCTGTGGACGTTGAGGTCTTCCTCTACTTCTATAATCTGGCAAATGATATCTTTCACCTCGATATGGTGAAAAAAATCTAGGTATATTAGTGTAGCCCGAATCAACCAAATAGTACTTACCTAATAAATAAAGAACAAAACATTAACAAAAAGATATTAAAAATGAATCATAATTACTATGTTTATTTAAAATAATATAACACCTTATTGAGGAACAGGAAATTGATTCGTTAGATTTGTCATTGTTTTTAAAATTCTCATCCAGTCATTACATATGTAAAACACATATCAAATAAGCAACAACACATGATATTATGTGTTAGATTGATTCTTTTGCCCATGTATGATATTTTTTCATCGGTTGGACCATGTGCATCAATATGTATACCATCTATTGCTCCTATACAATCCTAAAAGTTAAAATATACATTAAAATAATTATTAATCATAAGGACATAATTAAAATAGTAACTAAATATATAAATGTACCTGAAAATATGAAAAGAATTTTGAATTTTGTTGAATCTCAGGATGTGTATTAGTAAAAGATGGTAAAGTAATGACTTTTTTTGCAAGACGATTAACTACATATAACACTTTAAGAAAGTACTTCGAAATTGTCCAGGCCGAATATTGAAAGCATTCTGCATTGACTCTAGTTATTTTATTATGCCCTATAGTTATCAAAAAATTGCTACTTGTTCCTCCACAGTCAAATGACTTGTTACCTTTAAGCCGCCTAAACTCTTCAACTTATTACATAAGCTCAAGAAGATTATCTTTTTCATTCTTAAGTTTTCATAAATCCTTGTAGGATTTCCATTCAAAAGTTCTAATATCCAATCATGACCTGGTAGAGAAGAAGTTCTAAATAATTGTTTTTGTAAATGAAAATATTTGTTCTCTACCCCAACTAGAGAAATAATGATTATCTTCTTCCGTTCATTATCAGAATCTAATTCGAAATCTGATAAGAAATCTATGTATCTACAATGCCAATATTAAATAATTAATAAAATGTTCAATCAAAAGGTTTAACCAAATGTAGACAAAATATTTATACAAAATATAAACTTAATATTAAGTAAAATATTCATACGAAGCACAAACTTATTAACATTAAGTAAAATATTCATACTGTTAATGGATATTTTGAGTGACTCTTTAGGACTTAATTGAGAGTCATTTATGCTCATTTTATGTTCATCTATAGCGGGTTTATCATGTTTTAGTATTATTTGAGGTTCGTTGACGTAAAATGCATAAATGAAACAAATAGACTCGAATTGCACTGTTTTTGGGTTTCTAGCAGATTTGACCTTTAGTCGTTGTGGGATTTTTATCTCAAGATTGATTTATCCAAAAATTCTGAAATTTCATACTTAAATTCTTGACTCATTGACGGATTTTTTGGAACTAATTGTAAATTTTTCTAAGCTGGAATTTAGGATAAATAAATTAACGAAATTTGTGTCAGATTTTGGATTGCCAGAATGACCTTTCAACGATGTTGTGATCATAACTTCTAACTCAGATGAAGAAATCCCGTGATTCAAGTCTCATATTGTATATAACTCAAAGAAAAGACACTGATAAAATTTGAGCTCCTAAATCGTTACCGTTTATATTTTATGCACTCTCGAAGTTGACCTTGAAATACCTCATTCTCCACTCCACTCCAAAAGCAGCCCCCACTCAAATACAAGCCTTTATTCACGCCACTTACAACCAAAGCAGCCTCCATCTAGTCCAAGTTATACATGAAGACAAACACAGCCTCCATCCTTCCACCACTCATTCACAACACAAAAAAAAGGCCTCCATTTGACTACACCAAAATCAAGCCACCCTCATCCCATTTTTTACGCATCTTCCACTCTCCTCAAAAACTCTCCTAGAATTACGCAACAAAACAGTAGATGGTGGACATAAAACAGAAGGATATAGGTGGCGGTGAAAAGAAGAAGGCAGCTGGCACAGAAAGTGAAGAAAAATGCTTGAAGTTATGCGTGAAAGAAAGAAAGAAAACGTGAGCTGGTGGAGGTAAAATCAAGGTTGGCAACTGGTTGATGATAAAAAATTTCTTGAAGCAGCTGGAGACTTTACACACACATAACGTGGGGCATAGATCAAAAGAAGACACGTTGAGCTGGGAATTGAGAGAAGAACGTTACACGAAGAGAAGACTTAACTCACACACGTTGAAGCAAAAGAAGCAGCTGGTTGGGTGGAGAAAAAAAATAACGTGGCAACTAGTTGAAAAAGAAAGAAGACACCTAGCTACAACGTTGAGAGACACAAAAACAAGCTGGTGGTGGAACTCCACTCAAGAAGTTGAAACAGCTGGTGGCACTCATACAAGAAGCAGCTGGTGGCGTGAAAGAAGGTGGCAGCTGATTGAAGAGACACACACGTTGAAGACAATCAGCTCGTGGAGAAGAATGTGACAGTTGGTGTTGTGAAGAAAGGTGGTTATGTGTGAGTTGAGGGAGATAAAAAAATGAAGACAATAAGACATTGAAGCAGCTATGTTGAACCTTCCACTGGTAAACAAGTTGAAGTAATATAGATGGAGGCGTGAAAGGAGAAACGAAGTTGGCCAAGCAGCTACAGTACACTGGGTGTTCTTAATTTATATTTTATTCCTCATTTATTTTAGTTGTGTGATTTAATCAATGCAAACATATTTTATGACCATGAATTATGTTACATTGATGAACATGTGTGAGTAAGTTCTTCTTTTCGGTTAAGGTTAAGATTGATATTGGATTAGGACAATTTTGTGGTATTGATTTTTGCCTGATTGAATGCATATTTAATCTTAATTTAGCTTGAACACCTAGATTAAGACCTTATATGATTGAAGGCCATAACCAATAGGATTTACTTTGTCAGCAAATTAATCAAGCGACATACTTGAGACTAAAGTGTAGACCAACCTTAGGATCTTGTGTGAGGATACCTAGAATTAAC
>JANZXR010000008.1:11824744-11842702 GCA_027575705.1 Erythroxylum echinodendron
CAATTCGAATCTCATAATTATAATCGCATTATAATTTCTAATTGCATAATAATTATTCCATGGATTTTATCTTTATGGTTAATAATTAAATAATTAACAAATACGCAAAGATAAAGAATGCCTTTTATTCAATAATAATCCATACAAATAAAATTACAACCAAAATAAATTGGCTGCAAGGGCATAAACTAACACAAAGAGCCCATACTTTTTCCTATAATGCAGTTCTAGTCCACCTGTGAGTTATCACTGCACTGTTAAGTAAGTAGTTCCCTAAAGATCTGTTCAAAGTTGTACCACTACCTCTCAACATGTACAACTTAGAAATGAGGTTTTAATTTATTATCCCTGCATTGCACATGCACGCAAATTTCAGTTGAGTAAAATTTTAAGAAATCATCATGAAGAAACACCAGGGCATTAGGTAACTGTAAACATGCTATTATGCAAATAAACTTGGTGATGACATATTGTGTACCTTAACCACCCTCATTAGTACAGGAGACTTTTTCCTAGGCAACTTCTATATACAGTTGCATGCACCAACTCAAGAGTGCTACTTATTTATGGTCCTAAAATTTATCAACAAGCAGACACAAAGCTCTACAAAAGGAGGAGGATCGACAGGTCCTAAACCTATAATCAATTTCAAAACAGGAGTTGATCATTTTTGTATTCATACTGTTGGCAAAGCAGAGATAGATGGGATTGGAATGAACTTAGACCTTAGTGAGTATGACTTAGAACAAACAAGAATGACACTACATCAATATGGAAACACATCAGTGAGTAGTTTGTGGTAGGTGGTGAGGGACTTAAACTAGGCTAATAATGCATGGAATGATTGTTGTTGACAAAAGTGTCTTGGCCCCTTCACCGAGTCAAATATTGGCCAACAAGCATTGAAATTTGTCCATGTGATGGCAAATGTTGTTGGCATACTTTTCTGGCCAAGATAGACTTTTCTTGTCCAAAAGTCATCAAGCACGTTTCTGGCATGAAATTTTCTTGACCAAAGATTACGGAGAGGTTGGAAAAATTAACAGAATTTCTTGGTCAAAGTTCAAACATTTACACTATAAATAGAGGAGTTTACTGAAGCTTCAAATGCACCATTCCTTCTCAATTCAGTCACTACATTTCTATCCCTTTTTTTCTTTTGCAGAAAGCTTCTATATATTTAGAATTAGTAGTTGTTGTAAAGCTTCTGTACCAATCTAATGTACTTTTGAACATTCTCCACATTTTAGTGAATTTGACTCACCCTCCGGTCATGGACATAAGTCACATTGATTGAATCACGTAAATCCTTGTATTTAATGTCCCATTTATTTGCTCTTTCTTTATTTTTATTTACTCTATTATAGACTATTTATTATAATCGGATTTGGATCTAGGGTATTTTACCTAACAAATTGGTATTAGAGCTTTAGTCTTGTTTGTGTCTAATTTACCGTATACTTTGCGGTTGCTACTAACGTGGATCCTCCACACCAGAAAGTAAGTTAGATTGGCAGTCTAAATAGGACACACTACTTCGTTATTACTTGTGGGATCCACGATCCCGGTTTGTTTGTAGGAGCTTATTACCTAGGTTTTATTTGTAAGGTCCACTGCTCAATTTTATTTGTGAGGCCTACTGTCTCGTTTTCACTTATGTGACCTACTGTTCCAGTTTTGTCTGTGGGACCCACTTGTCAAAAAATAGGAGTGTTATAATTTTTAGCCACTATGACGGTAATAAAGACTTCAATTGAAAAGTTTGACTAGAGTATTAATTTCAGTATGTGTCAACTCAAGATGGAAGCTATTCTCGTATAGGATGGGTGTGAGATGACACTTGACGGAGTAGAGAAAAAGCCAGCGGATATGGCATAAGATAAATTAACAGATCTAGATAGAAAGGCTAAATCAACCATCATATTGAATCTCTCCGATGAGGTTTTGCAAGAAGTTGCCAGTGAAATTATAGCCAAAGGTATGTGGGAGAAGTTGAAAGCCATGTACATGAAGAAGACAGTGAAAAATCGACATTATTTGAAACAAAAGTTGTACATGTTGAGGATGACAGAAGTTACATCTATTTTTCACATCTGGATAAATTTGATTCTCATATTTTGGATTTGAATAATGTAGAAGTGAATATTGAGGATGAAGATTAGGCCTTCCTAGTCTTTGAAATATTTTTGTGATATTATGATTTATAGGAAAGAGTTAATCTTATATAATAGTATTAAGTATGCATTAAAGTCAAAAGAGCAGATTGAAAGCGACATCACTGGGGAGACTAGTGGAAGTCAGGCAGAGGGACTATTTGTATAGGGCAAATATGAAAATAGAGATTTTGAGAAAGGTAGATCCAAAGGCAAGTCTAAGTCCAATCACAAAAATAAAATTTGCAATTATCGCAAGAAAAAAGGGGCATATAAAGGTTGATTGTTATAAATTGAAGAATAAGGAGACAAAAGAGAAAAATAATAGCAACATCGTCGAGGCTAGTGATGTAACAGATGAGAATGAGAAAATTATCTTTGTAGCCACTGAAGATAAAATCAAGTCTAATAAGGAGTGGATTTTAGATCTAGATTGTTCTTACCACATGAGTCCCGACAAGGAGAGTTTTTCCACTTATGAGTCTTTGGATGGTGGAATTTTTTTATGGGTAATAATCCTGCCTATAAAGTTATTGGTAAAGGTACAGTCCAGATCAAAATATATGATGGTATCATTAGAAAACTCACTGAAGTTAAACATGTTCCTGATTTGAAGAAAAATATCATCTCTTAAGACACTTTTGATTCTCAAGGGTGCAGGTTCTCAGCTGAAGGTGGATTTTTAAAAATTACAGGAGATGCTCTTGTATTGGTGAAAGCTTGTAAGTCTGGTAATTTGTATATTTTGCAGGGATTTATTGTGACAGGTACTGCAGCAGTCTCTACTTCCTTAGATGCCAACATTACCAAATTGTGGCATATGCATTTGGGACATATGGGTGAGAAAGGCTTAACATTGTTAAGCAAGAGAGGCCTACTTTGTGGTCAAAGTACTGGTAATATGGACTTTTATAAGCGTTGTATCTTTAGGAAGCAGAAATGATTCAGTTTCAATTCTCCATTTGTCCAAAAAATAAAAGATACTTTGGATTATATTCGTTCTGATCTTTGGGGGCCCTCTCGTGTTCCTTCTAAAGGTGTTGCCTAGTATATGTTAACTTTTATTGATGATTACTAAAGGAAGGTTTGGATGTATTTTTTAAAATAAAAGAATGATGTTTTCTTAACCTTTAAGCAATGGAAAGTTTTGATTGAAAAGTAGACAGGGAAACATATCAAGAGGCTGTAGACAGATAATGGTTTGAAATTTTGTGGAGGTGAATTCAATGAATTCTGCAAAAATAAAGGAATTGCTTGGCATCACACTGTCAAAATAACTTCGCAACTAAATGGAGTTATCGAGTGCATAAACTGAACTCTTTTAAAAAGGGATCGATGTATGATCTCTAATGCAGGGTTGACACTTATTTTTTGGGCAGAAGCCATTGCTACAGCTTGCTACATCATCAATCGCTCTTCTTGTGCTTCTTTTGATTTCAAGACTCCCGAGGGAGTTTGGTCAGGTATTCTTACTGATTACTCTAATTTAAGAATATTTGGGTGTCCAACATATATGCATGTAAATAAGGGAAAGTTAGAACCTAGGGCAAAGTTAGAGCCTAAGGCTAAGAAATGTATTTTCCTCAGTTATGCTTCAGAGGTAAAAGGATATCGATTATGGTGTCCTGATCCTAAGTCACCTGAATTTGTAATTAGTCGGGGTGTTACATTTGATGAGTCCTCTATGTTGTATCCTAAAAATAAGTCTTGTAATCCTTGTAATTTTGAAAAAGAAGATAGTACACGGAAGCAGGTGGAATTAGATATTGGCAGTTCAGGTCCTTCACATATGTCTTCTATACAGATTAAGTTGATGAACCAGATCCTGATCATATTGAAGATGAACCAGTAGAAGAATAATATTCCATAGCTACAGACATATCAAGAAGGGATTTTAGACCACCATAGAGGTATATAGATTTTGTTGCCTATGTTTTGTCAATGGCACAGGAAATAGTTAGAGACAGTGAACCTTTTACATATACAAAGGCAATTTCAAGTGCTGATGTAAATAAGTGGGTGGTTGCTATGAACAAAGAAATGGAATCTCTACACAAGAATGATACTTGGGTTCTAGTGAAGTCAACAAAGGGTAAGAAACTTGTTGGTTGCAAATGGGTCTTCAAAAGAAAAGAAGGTACTTTAGGTGTTGAAAATGTAAGGTATAAGGCACGTTTGATTGCAAAGGGCTATAGTTAGATAAAAAGTGTTGATTTTAATGATATTTTCTCTCCAGTGGTGAAACATAGCTTTATACGTGTATTACTTGCATTGGTTTCCATGTTTGATTTAGAATTAGAACAGCTTGACGTCAAGACAACATTCTTACATGGCGAATTAGATGAGTAGATTTATATGAAACAACCTAAGGTTTTGTAGTTTGCAAGAAAGGAAGACCATGTTTGCCTATTGAAGAAATCCTTGTACGAATTAAAGCAGTCTTTAAGACAGTGGTATAAGAGGTTTGATTCATTTATGTTCGATCAAGATTTCTCCAGGAGCATGTATGATAG
Organism: Erythroxylum echinodendron; assembly: GCA_027575705.1. Lineage (NCBI taxonomy): Eukaryota > Viridiplantae > Streptophyta > Magnoliopsida > Malpighiales > Erythroxylaceae > Erythroxylum > Erythroxylum echinodendron. The sequence continues at coordinate 11,829,411 of JANZXR010000008.1, forward strand.
TTGTGTTTACTTCTAGAAGTTAGATGACGACTTATTCATTTATTTATTGTTATATGTTGATGATATGCTCATTGTTGCCAAGAATGTCATAGATATTAACCATTTGAAGGCCTTATTATATGGTGAATTTGAGACGAAAGATTTGAGAGAAGCGAAGAAAATTCTTAGTTTAGAGATAAGACGTAATCGAAGAGTTAGTAAATTGTTTTTGACATAGGAGAGTTACCTCAATGAAGCCTTGGAAAGATTTGTCATGCGAGATGCCAAAGCGGTTAGTAATCCTCTTGCTAGCCATTTTAGACTATCTGCTGCTTAATCACCATAGTCACAAGAAGAAGAAAATGATATGGCACATGTTTCTTATTCTAGTGCCATCGGCAGTGTTATGTATGCAATGGTATGTACTTGTCCCTATAGTTCACAAGCTGTTAGTGTCATTAGCATATATATATATAGCTAATCCTAGTAAGGAACATTAGCAAACTGTGAAATGGATTATTAGATACTTGAAGGGAACTTCAAAATTTTGTTTAGAGTTTGGTAGAACCAACAACAATTTGGTTGGTTTTGTAGATTCTAATTATCCAGATCTTGAAAGACGCAGATCTCTCACAGGTTATGTATTTTGTATTAGAGGTTATGCCGTTAGTTAGAAAGCTACTTTACAACATGTAATGGCTTTATCCACTATTGAAGCAGAATATATGGCAGTCACTGAGGCTATCAAAGAAGTATTATAGTTGAGAGGTTTATTCAGTTAGTTATCTCTATATCAAGGGGTTACTATCGTTTATTGTGATAGTCAAAGTGCTATTCATTTGACTATCACAATATTGATGTTAAGTATCATTTTATTCGGGATACTATTGCAGAAAAGAAGGTCCATATTCAGAAGATCAATACTAAAGACAATCTTACTGATATGTTCAGAAAGGCTCTCCCAATTTACAAGTTCAAGCAGTGCTTGGACTTGATTGGTGTTTATAGTTGGTGATATAAAGGGCATCACTATAAAAGGTGGACAGATTACTAATTATTCGGGACCAAGACATGGTAAAGATTTGTTGACAAAAGTGTCTTAGCCCCTTCACCGAGTCAAAAATTGGCCAACAAACATTGAAATTTGTCCATGTGATGGCAAATTTTGTTAGCATACTTTTTTGACCAAGACAGACTTTTCTTGGCCAAAAGTCATCAAGCATATTTCTAGCATGAATTTTTTTTTGCGCGAAGATTGCGAAGAGGTTGGAAAAATTGACAGAATTCCTTGGACGAAAGCTCAAACATTTGTACTATAAATAGAGGAGTTTACTGAAGCTTCAAATCCACCATTCCTTCTCAATTTAGTCACTACATTTCTATTCCTTTTTTTCTTTCGTAGAAAGCTTCTGTTTATTTGGTAGTAGTACTAGTTGCAAAGCTTCTGTAACTATCTAATGTACTTTTATACATTCGCCTCATTTTAGTGAATTTGGCTCACCCTCTGACCATAGGCGTGGGTCATATTGACTGAAACACGTAAATCATCGTGTTCAGTGTCCCATTTATTTTCTCCTTCTTTATTTTTCGTTACTCTATTATGGGCTATTTAATGTAACCAGATTTGGATTCGAGGTATTTTACCTAACAACTGCATTAATGAGTAACCATCAGACTATTTGGCTAACCCATTCATGACAAAGTATGGGTGGATCAACAATGAAGACCCTGGCACCTTTGTAGTTCTAAAGCTATCCTTAACCACTCTTTTCTTTTCTCTTTGCTCCTTTTGGTTTAGTTTTCTCTCTAAAGCATAGAAGCAAAGCATCTTCTCTTCCAATCTTTCTCTCAATACTACCTTTCCCTATCTAAATTTTATCTGCTTACTGTAAACAAGGTGAGAAAGACAAGAAGCAACTCTCTTGTGAAAGAAAACAGTGGTTGATGAATTAACGAATTAATTTTAATTATGCTACATTAACATGTACATATTACTGTAGCATAACCTTCTTGCTTTCTTTCACTTTTCTTGCGTGAAGACGAAGATAATTGGAAGAGAAGCCGATGAACATGTAGCTTTCAACGCAAATAACAGCAATAACAAATCAAGCAACATATTAGAAAACACAGATAAGCAACAAATAAGAAAATAAACCTGGAGAAATCACAAATGGTAGAAGATGCAGAAGACATCAGACAACGAAACTTGTTTTTGAAATACAAGAAAACCTAATTTTTACGTTTCTATATAATTGTTGTCGTTTTCTTTTTTAAAATGAAAAATGAAAAATTGTTTAACCAAACATGTTTTTAGCGTCTATTTCTAATTTTATGAAAAAAAAAAGAAAAGCCTTAAAAAAAAGGAACTATACAGGGGCTGAGGATCTTCCACTTAAATTTAATAATTTTTGTTGGATCCAACCAGGGTTTGAGCATCACTGCATAAGAAAGCCCAATTCATTTGTGGATTTGGAGTACATTTATGCTTTTCGGACGGCAAACATGCCCAATTTAAATGAACATGATAAGTCAGTGACTCTGGGATATTGTTCGGTATTCCTTGATACCGACAGCCGAAATTTAGATCCAAGAACAGCGGCAATAGCCTGAAGACTTGCAGAATTGGAAAGCACACCAATTTAGACCAATTTATGAGATCAAAGGGTGACTTGGAACTCTTCAAGTAGTGTCCCGTCCGGGAAGAATCCCTCTACTCCCAGGTTGTAGTTTTCTCTCCTTTTCTTTTTCTTTCCACGTTTTACATTGAAAATTATTGAATAACTCCATATTTTTAACGATTATTCCTTTCACTTTTGCCTCCTGGAACCATATCATTTAATGCTAGACTGTCTTTGCAAAATCTTTTCTAGTCATTCGATTCAAGACCAATTATGTGTTCTTATTGACACAATGTTAGATTTCCATGGGCACAAATATTTTCTTTGGTCAAATGGACATCGCAAAATGGTGCAACTCAGGTTGGCCATAAATCAACAAACAGCAAATTGAAAGAAAAAAAAAAAAAGACAAACAGAACACAAGATTCTGATGTTGGGGTAGGCTACAAAATTGATCTCAAATAGTAAGGAGCACTAATTTGCGACATGGCACCTGCCAGGTCTTATGTTCTTTTGGTTGGTGCTCCATTGTCGCAGAGACAGCTAGCTCTCCTGCTTTAAGTTGCTTACATTTCCTCTAATTAAATTAAGTGGGTCGTCTGTTAAGACCGGTTTAAACCTTTTAAATTTCAGGTTGATTATTTTCTTAGACGGGTGAGAATTTTACATCAATTGATTGAGCAATTAGACCGATGAACTATACGGCGTGGTTGACACGACAGAATCTTATTGGCTAAACTGAGCATCTGGTGGGACTTCCTCTAAGTGGAAAAGACCTACACTTATTAGTGCCAACCACAAATAAAAGTATCAAATTTTCTATTTTGATTATAATTTTTAATTATATTTTATTAAATTTTATCTATATATTTAATAAAATAAAAGAGTGGCCAACAACAACATATATATATAATTGTAGAGATCCAAATCCCCAAAAATGACTTGTTGGTTGGCTTGGTCCCGAAAGGAATTTCCCCGGTTGGTAAAATAGTAAACTAAATTTAACGGAGATTTTAAAAAGAAAAGAAATGATAAAAAAAAATCATTAGCGCGGGATACAACTTGAGTGGTCTTAGTGGACTTTCCTACAGCATTCTTCGGTCAGAAACCCCTTCCTTAAACAACTTAAAGCATCACCCTCTTTAGTCAAAGAAGGTGTAATCGTCGATCACATTAATGTATTTGAAAAACTATCTGGTTATGTATATTTAGGAATTTATTAATAAAATATACTATTTTAAAAAATTTATAATAAAATAAAAGAATAAAATTTTGTATCATATTCTATTTTATTATAAACAGTAAACATAAAATTTTTTGATTTAAAAAATTTAAAATAAAATATAAAATAATAAATAATTTTTTATTATGTTACGTTATAAACTATTTTTTAAATATTATTATAAATTTTTACATTTCTTCCTAATAATAATATTTTAATATTCTATTTATTCATAGTCTATTTTATTATAAACCATCTTATTCTACTTGCGACTCCACGGCAGTAGCACACATGGAGGAAAAAATTAACAGCCAAATATTATCTCTTGACATTTCTCTTATAATTTCTTACAAATATGCACACATAAAAGTCAATATTCCCTTTATGAGTCTGTCTTTTGGTCTTTCCCATAGCCATAACCCATCGGATACGTTTCCCTCCCCGTCTTTGATTCTTCGAGCTGAAACCTTCAAGAAAAGAGCGCTATGTGCTAGTCTTCATACTCTTCATAGGTTTTAGTATGAGGGTTTGTTAAAAGAATCGATCTTGGTTAAATATGAAGGGCTTAGTTTACAGTCGAAAGATTGCAGCTTTGGTTATTATTGTTCTAACATATGCAAGCTTGGTTTCTTCTGCTATTATTGAAGATGATGTGAAGTGCTTGCGAGGTGTGAAGACAACACTTACTGATCCACAAGGGAAGCTGACCTCATGGAACTTTGGGAACTCTTCAATTGGCTTCATATGCAATTTTGTGGGTGTCTCTTGTTGGAATGATCGGGAAAACAGGATTATCAAGCTCGAATTGAGAGAGATGAAGCTTTCAGGACAAGTTCCGGATTCCTTACAGTACTGTCAAAACCTTCAAACGTTGGATCTTTCAGATAATTCTCTTTCTGGTACTATTCCTGCCCAAATATGCACATGGTTGCCTTATTTAGTTACTCTTGATCTGTCCAATAATGAACTTTCAGGGCCTATCCCACCTGATCTTGTGAACTGCTCTTACTTAAATAACTTAATACTGTCAAACAATCACCTTTCTGGGCCTATACCTTACGAGTTTTCTAGTTTGGGTAGACTTAAGAAGTTTTCTGTAGCTAATAACGATTTGACTGGTACAATTCCATCATTCTTCCGTAATTTTGATGCTTCGGATTTCGCTGGGAATGACCTTTGTGGAGGGCCTTTAGGATCCAAGTGTGGTGGGCTAACCAAAAAGAATCTTGCTATTATAATTGCTGCTGGGATTTTTGGCGCTGCAGCATCTGTGTTTTTCGGATTTGGGGTGTGGTGGTGGTATCATTTGAAGTACTCTAGAAGGAGAAAGGGAGGGTATGGCTTTGGAAGAGGGGATGATACCAGTTGGGCCGAAAAGCTGAGAGCTTATAAACTTGTTCAAGTTTCATTATTTCAAAAACCCCTTGTCAAGGTTAGATTGGCTGATTTGATGGCGGCTACAAACAATTTTCGTCCTGAAAATATAATAATTTCAACTAGGACTGGTACTACTTTTAAGGCAGTTCTTCCTGATGGATCTGCACTTGCTGTCAAGCGTCTCAATACTTGTAAGCTTGGTGAGAAGCAGTTTCGGTTTGAGATGAATAGACTAGGCCAACTCAGGCATCCGAATTTGACACCCCTTCTGGGGTTTTGTGTTGTGGAAGATGAAAAGCTTTTGGTTTATAAACATATGTCTTATGGAACTTTGTATTCTTTGCTGCATGAAGCTGGTGCTGCATTGGATTGGCAAACAAGGTTCAGGATCGGTTTGGGTGCTGCCAGGGGTCTAGCTTGGCTCCATCATGGATGCCAGCCCCCATTCCTGCACCAGAATATATGTTCCAACGTGATTCTTGTTGATGAGGATTTCGATGCCAGAGTTATGGATTTTGGTCTAGCAAGGCTTATGACTTCCTCAGACTCTAACGAGGGCAACTATGTTACTGGGGATCTAGGAGAATTGGGTTATGTGGCACCAGAGTACTCAAGCACTATGGTTGCTTCTCTGAAAGGGGACGTTTATGGATTTGGGGTAGTGCTACTTGAGCTGGTGACAGGCAAAAAGCCTCTTGAGGTCAATATTGCTGAAGAAGGATTCAAAGGTAACTTGGTGGATTGGGTAAATCAACTCACAAATTCTGGTAGAAGCAAGGAGGTAATTGATAAGGCTATTTGGGGTAAGGGACAAGATGAGGAAATTTTGCAGTTCCTAAGAATTGCTTGCAACTGCGTAGTTCCTCGGCCCAAGGACAGATGCTCTATGTACCAAGTTTATGAATCCTTGAAGATTGCTGCCAATGAGCTTGGATCTGGCTTTTCAGAGCAAGATGATGAATTTCCGTTGATTTTTGCCAAGCAAGAAACTGAACAACTGTAGCTATCGGCTAGTACGAGGAAACTTGCAAAATGATATGGTTTTTGCCTTAGGAGTCGCATGGTGAGCTATCAAAGACTTTGGCTATAAATCGTGTGATCACCATCTTTAGCTTCATTACCCATTTGTAATATAATCATGTATGATAAAAAATAAGCGATTTCTTCAACTCAGCTTCATGACTTCCAAGATATCAATTTGTTGCCTTGTCTTTTATGTAGAACAAGCTTAGCATAATATCACTTATTGAGAAGGTCCAAGATGTGCTGTCTGTTTGTAGCCTTGCATATTTGCGTGGATGCTGGCAAATGATGGTTTGTAAATTCTAAATGACTCGAATCTATTGTTTGGGCTTAATCATTTTGATCTGTTTGAAGGTTTGAACATTTTTTCTCCCACGTCTCCACCAACTTGTCTGTTTTGAAAATGCACGGAAGTTCTCTAATCACTTCCAATTCTAAACTCAAGGATCTTTGTGGAATTCTGTGGGTCTTGGAAGTTCTATTCCACTAGTTATCTGTTGATGTTACAATCTGGCTCTCTAATCAGTTCCAATTCTCAGGTTATGTGTCCCTTGTTATCTAATTTGTTTCCAGCATTTTCTGCCTACATTCTTTACCTTACCATTTGATATTTCCACTGTTTGATGTTCTGAATCTGTCTGAAATAAAAAGATTTTAGGAAGAATTAACTGCACATAATAGCAGGAGAAGGTGTAAAAGCACAATATGATACAGAACAAAACTGAAAATTGAACAAGATGGGCGAATGGCGTTGGCTTGGATTTCCTCACTTGTGCTTTCAGTCTATCCTAGGATATAACTTGCAAGAACCAAAAGTAGAACACAATTAAATGTTGCAAACGGGGTGATATACCCCTTAGTCATCTAATGTTCAAACTTTTTGTCTTAAGCTACCTTAAGATTCATAAGGGGTACAATTTGTCATCATCTATTGCATCTGTTTGACATGGCTAAAACCATAGAAATTCGCGAATTCATTTTGGTTGAAATTTATTCAAACTTTATTCATATCAAAGTATTAATTCTATGAAGATTTAATGAAATCGGGTTGTTTTGAGAACACTAATTATAAAACAAGGCGTTCTGTTAAAATTTAAAAAAAACACAATGATCTCTATCTTCACTTCAAATGCCCTATTCTTCGGTCTATTTATACGCCTGTTCCATCATCTTTTTTTATACATGTGAGATGCAGGCCTATGTTAAAGGCCTAATGATCCAAAGATGGTCAAGTTTAATAATAAATAAGAAACATCCACATAAGGAGATAGAATACTAATCAAAGACCAACTAAGTTTCTCAGTAGAAATTTCTTGAGGGGTTGCTTATAAAACGGAAAAACTCCAAAGTTAGTTCTCATAGCTACTATCATTAGGTTCAATTAGAAATTTACTTGTATACTTATAATCCTCAACCCACTAACTCGAACATCAAATTGCTTGTGACGGAACACCTCCAACGCTTTAGGAAGTTCTTTTTCATAGGCCTGTAGACCTGAAACCAATATCATAAGCCTAATTTAAATTTAGTGTACATCATTTAACGTCGTCTGCAGGGATGTTTTGAAATCTTCCAATATTTCCACATAAGATATAAACTGAATTATCATCATGCTAAAAAAAAAAAACACACATGAAAGTGATCCATCCATAAGCCTTATAACACCCTCGACTGTCCTTGTGCCAATGAGTAGTTGGAGGACCAAACTGTTGGAATTAAGATGTTGGGATAGCAAGTTAAACAATTGTTGGAAGAGAGAATAAAGCATTACAAATAACAAACTCATACCACGTGAACATCCCTAGAAAGAGCCTTATCTACTTTGTTGTAATCAATGCCATTGGAGCAAGGCATATTAGGGGCATAATAGATCCATTACTCGGGTTCAAGATCCCAAACTTGGAAACTTATGACAATGTGCACGACTTTATTAATGATATCCATCAATATATGAAAGATATAGAACTATATGACACATCCAATAACATAAAATGCAAATCCTTCTTACCCTGACAAGTGTGACATTATAATGGTTTTGTACCTTGCCTGTAGCCTCAATAACTACCTTTTAAAACTTAACCGCTAGATTCATTTCGCACTTTACCAACAAGAAACGTAGACCTACAGATTTTGTCTACTTAATATCAGCAACCAAAAGGTTAGAAGAAAGCTTAACGGTTTACTTACAACACTTCAGTTTTAAAGTAACCTAAATCCCTAGGCTTGATGTAGGGTGATAGCAACAACTTTCACAAATGTAATAAGGTGTTGCTAACCTTTCTAAAACTCGTTATAAAAAAAGTGATCTCAAATTTTGAGGAGGTGTAAAGAAGGGTATATAAATACATAGATTTGGAAGATGTTGAACGTAATATGAGAAGTTTATTAAGGCTATGTTTAGTTGCGAGTTTATTACTAGAATGAAATAGAATAAAATATTATTTCATCATTTGGGAAGAAGGTTTATAATGAAATAGAATGAAATGAGATGGAAGAGGAGAATTTCATATTACATCCTATTCCATCCTAAATAGTAAAAATAAAAAAACCTCCGATTTGGAAGGTTTAGGATGAAATGTAAAATGATAAACAACTTTATAATATATTACATTATAAACTCTTCATCCAAACATCATTTCACTATATTATATTATAAATCCTTCCATTTCTCCCAAACAACAATTTTCTAATATTACATCCATTTACATTCCATCCTATTATAAACCATTCCATTCCATTATTTTCCACTCCACTAAAAGCCTTACGTTCCTAAACATAACCTAAGAAACATAACGAAAATAAAATGAAGGATGTGACCTCGATTAATGAAGCTAAGAAAAAGAACTTATAGATAGAATGATCTAACCAAGAAACAAAAAATAATAGCCACTAACCTTGTTAAAGAGAATAAGAATACATATTTTCGCTTTCATAGAGATATTAGACACAACACTAAGGACTAAAAAAATCTCAAAAGGGTAGCCAACAAATTAGTAAACAAGGAAGTTTAAGTTATTTTTTAAAGGAGAATGAAAAGGATGACCTAGTTAGGGATGAATGAAGAAGGAACCCCTCTACGAAGATTGAAAACTAAGGAACCCAATAAATAATGAAAAACACATCGAAGGGGTGATTGTTTTGTAAAAACTTCGATTTGACCGTAGTTACTTATAAGGTTCTACAGTTACTTGTAACTGTATCTGTCGGTTACTAGATATAAGTTAATTGTATCAATAGTTGTTAATTTTTCAACACAAATGAAAACCGAAAAATAAATGTGAAATAAAATAGATCAACACCCGAAATTTGTTAACGCAGTTCGACACACCTTGTCTACATCTACGGGGCCATCACTCAGCTTAATACTTTCATTCAAGTACAATAGATTTACCCAAGGCTCTAACACTACTCAACCCTTGACACTATCTCTCAACCTCACTTCCCACTAAAGATTTTCACACCCAATAAAACAACCGACTCGTGTTAACCTCAACAGAGGATTTTTCTAAACAACTTTTAATGAAAGACATTAATCAAATAATTAGTAAACAACTCAAGTTATTAAAATAACTAGAAACAAAATCGAAAACACTTGAGATAGCCACTAGCAATTTGTCGTTGAAGAGTTAGAAATATGGATTGCTGATTCACCCAATGTCAAAAGAAAAATCACAGCTGCACCAGAATCTCCGTCAACAACCCAGCCAACAAGCACACCTAAGGCAATAGACACTTCAGTCCCTTTGGTCACGAGATGCTCACAGAGTCTTTATAACCAATCTCAAGGAATGCTTTCATAGAGGAAAGATGTTGAAGCATAAAATGAAATTTCTAAGCTGATTCATGCAAAGATGAAATCAAAACACAACTACACTCCCATCCATCCAATCGACAACCACACAAAAGATTAACATCAACTAGGTCCTCTAACCAAAGGCTCAGCACAAAACAAACAAGTTCATTACCAAAAGTCTCACTAACGTGTAGCCAACATCAAAACAACCAATCAACATCCATACCGCACAAAACACACACCTTACACAGAAAATCAGTTAACACCTGACACGAAAATTCCAACAATGCCCCCTTCAGCCAAGCACCTATGATCCACACTACATCTTGCCAAGATACACATCAATTAGGGATACAACTCTATTACAACTAGAAGATTATCCCCAATAGCTTTTTGAATCCAAGTCAAACAAAGATACTTGATTAGCTATCATCATCCAATTAATATCTTATAGGTCCAATTAATAATGAATATTCCAAAACAAAATAAGAAGATATATACCATATATCTAACAAAGAACCACACCTTTCTTAAAGGTAATTTCATATGATCATTAGAGGTGATCATAAAGAGATAAAATCCCAATTAAAGAAAGTGTCATAAAGAGAAAATCATGCCAAACTACTTGATAAAAGGATATGTCTCTAAGATTACCTTCCATAGAAACAAACAAGTCTTTAATCTACCCTTATAAAGATGCTATAGTTACTAACTTTTTTAATATCCAATTCCTTATTCAAGAGAATATTGGTAGATTTAGGAAATAATATATATTTTTTATTTTATGATGCCTTCAAAGATATAAGCATCCTAACAGATAAGTTGAAACTTGTTACGTCGCCCATGCTTAGTTTTGGTGGAGATCAAATATAAACAAAAGGAAAGATATCTTTGCTCATGAAATTAAGGAAAGGTCAAAATATGTAACCAATATGATAAAATTTTACATAATAAGGAAACCCTCTATCTATAATATCATAATTAGCAAGCCATCCTTATGTGTAGAATAAATAATCTTATCACCTTATTAATTGATAATGAAATTTTCAACCCCAAATAGAGCAAATAAGATATATAGGAATCAAAAGATGTTAAAACAATGTAATACCACAATCTTAAATGAAAAGAACATTTGTTTATAAAACAATGTAATACCACAATCCTAAATGAAAAGAGCATCATATATATTATGAACATTAAAGAATTAGACATTAAGGATTTGGTGAAAGAGATCAAGGATGGGTTAGAAGAAGAAATTAGGTAGGTTATAAAAATATGTGAAGATTTTAAAATTGGGATAACGTATACGAAACTATTAAAAAAAGATGTAGATAAATTCTTTTTACAACACTTGAACATTTTTATGTAGAGTTCAGTCGATATAAAAGGGTGAGCAGGTAGGTAATATCTCATAAGCCAAATATCGTCCCTTTTTCAGAAATAGAATAGAAGAAATTTTGTAATAGAACAATAACAAGATATAGAAGAGGATATGGTATAACTATTGGTCATAAGCTTCATTAAAAAATTTGACTACCCTAGATGTGGTAATGTTTAAGAAATCAAATGAAAAGTGGAAGAAGTGCACAAACTTCATAGATATAAATAAGGTATGCCCAAAAGATAACTATCCATAGTTAAAAATAGATTAGCTAGTGGTTACTGCTTTAAACCACTGGACTTTAGTTTTATGGATACCTACTTAGGATACAATAATATGAAGATAAATGAGGTAGAAGAGGAAAAACATTCTTTGTCACACACAAGGGTATCTAGTGTTATAAAGTTATGCCTTTAGTTTGAAGAATGTATTGGAACCTTATCAAAGTTTAGTAAGTTTGGTTTTTCACAAACAACTAGAAAGAAACATGGAAGTATAAATCTTGACATGTTGTAAAAGCAAAGGTCAAAGGAAACCATATTATCAACCTGGAGGAATACTTTATAACCCTACAAAAATGCAATATGAAACTAAACCCTAAAAAATGCATATTTAGTGTGGAGCATCCAAATTCTTTAAATTTATGATCACTTAAAAAAGGTTATAAGTTGATCCCTAAAAGGTTAAGGTTATTATGCACATAGAAGCACCTAAAAACTTGAAAGAGGTAAGTCCAAAGTAGGATAGAAAGCTTATTAAGGTTACTCTCAAGATTTGTCAATTGAAACTTTTCATTCTTCAACTAGGCCTAAGATTACCTAAAAGCCTTCAAATAATTAAAGGATTAGTATAATAATCAACTGTTATTATCAAACCCAAATTTAAAAGAGTTATTATATTTCTATATAACTAATTTAAATACAACACTTAGCTCTATTTTGACTGTTTCAAATCTAGCCTTTGGCAATATTTTAATTAGAGAAGAAGAGAACATCTAAATCCTGATACATTATATAATCAAGATATTAAAAACTAGAGGTAAATCTAGGGCTATAAAAGAATCATGGACATTACTCACTAGAATCAGAAAATTATAGCATTACTTTCAAGATCACATGATCAATATATGTATAAATCTTTTATTAAGGTATGTTTTTCAAAAAATTAGATGAATTAGAAATATTTGTGAAGTGCTATGATGTAAATTAAATTTATAATAGGTTTATGCATTGTTCTTATATTAATAGGTCTACAAAAACTAATACTAACAGGCTATAGGTGCTTTTGAAAAGAACACTCTATGCTTAAGTTAGTAAGATGAATGATAGATGCTTAATTGATTATGAAATTATTCCATAGCATTTACCGATTATTGATATTAAATTACTTAATATACTCACTTTGACTCATATGTAATTTTAGGCATAATTAGGAAATAAAGAAGTTAAAGTAAGTCAAAAGCATGATATTTGGGCTATTTTTTGAAGACTAATTTTAACTTATCTTTATAGAGCAAGAAGAAGAAAATTAAAAGACAATAAAGATGAAAACACAAAGAAGTTGCTCACAACTGTGCATGGAAATTTCACGAGCAACCTGATGAAAATGCAGTAGACATTGAGCAAAATGGCAGTAAAAGAAGAAGAGAAGAGGTTGCTGGGAAGAAGCAAAATGTAGTGTATAAGGTGTTGGATCACGTATGGCTCGAGTATTCAGAATACGCTGCGGAAGAGACCATAACACAACACGATGTATAACTGAAAACATATAGGATGCGCAAAATTACCTTTTTGACACAGATTGGTGGTTGTTTTTCGGATTCGTAGACACTGCTACACGCGAATGTCCTCTACCGGTATCCACACGAGTATGCACGATCTGGGCTGCGGCTATCGTGTG
>JANZXR010000008.1:11843673-11871680 GCA_027575705.1 Erythroxylum echinodendron
TTAATTAAAATATTGTTATTAATTAATTAAAATATAATTATCAATTAATTAAAATATTATAATTAATTAATTAATTACAATATAATTAATTAAATTATTGTTTCTATTTAATTACATTACATTATATTTAATTAAAATATTATTATTAATTAATTAAAATATTGTAATTAACTAATAATATAATTAAAATATTTATAGGGAGGGGTTTTCTTGTAAATTTATATGTGTGTTTCGTTTCTGTCTCCGTCTCCGTTTTCTTATCCTCTAGTTTTGGAAGGAACAAAAATTTTATGTCTCTGTCTCCGGAGTCGGGACAGAAATTGGTGGGGACAGTAACAAACAGGTCGGGGACAAAATTTTTCTGTCCCTGTCTTCTATCCCCACCCATAGGGACAGCAACCAAACGTAGGGTAATAGAACAGACAACTAAACTCTCTTAAGATAAAATATCAAAATCTTTAAATTGGGGACTTAAGTCTTAAAAAATTTAGAATTCTTGTAAATAAATGAACTCTTAATGAAATCCTATGAAATCCTTCTCCAAATTGGTTAGGATTATATTGTATGAAAGATTTCAAGTATGGAAGTTACAAGCTCAAGGTTAGAAGGCTTTAAAAGGCATCACATCTTGAATTTAACACATTTAAGTAAGTATAACGCATTATATAGAAGTTCTAAAAACTTATACATATAATACATAATTTTCAATATTAGTCTTCAGATGGAACATCAGAGGGGGAGGAGTGAATCATATGTTTTCACTTTTTTATTTGTAAACTAATGAATAAATTGTCTATTTTAATTAATGATATGAAAAATAATGACCAACTTTGTTTAGAACTTGACTTAATTGAAGAGCTCAGGGATGACATAAGCATTAAAAATGAAACCTACCATTAATAGAGCAGGCAACTAAACATCAAAATCTTTAAATTGGGGACTTAATTCTTAAAAAAGTTAGAATTCTTGTAAAGAAATGAACTCTTAATGAAATCCTATGAAATCCTTCTCCAAATTGGTTAGGATTATATTGTATAAAAGATTTAAAGTATGGAAGTTACAAGCTCAAGGTTATAAGGCTTTAAAATGCATCACATCTTGAATTTAACTCATTTCAGTAAGTATAACGCATTATATAGAAGTTCTAAAAACTTATACATATAATACATAAATTTTTATATTAGTCTTCATATGGAACATGAGAGGGGGAGGAGTGAATCACATGTTTTCACTTTTTATTTTTAAACTAATGAATAAATTGTCTATTTTAATTAATGATATGGAAAATTCATATATGAAAATTACAAATCAATCCTAATAATAATTAAAAAGAGTAGCAAAAGAGAGAGTGATTTTACCAAACAAATCTAGTCCTTCATCCACTTCCCAAAACTCACTTGAGAAGTCACCATCTTCTTTCTCTAGTTGGTGAAGGGGAACCTACCATATAACTTATTCTTTACTATAGTGAGGGGGGACCATTACAATTGTCTTGCTATGCTAGAGGTAAAGAAATACCTTTTATAAATCTTGTTCCAAGTTTAATAGAAACCATCATAATGTAGATCTTAAATAATTGTCCTAACTGTAATAATTACATAATTATACAATTCAAAACATTCCTCTATTACTCACATAAGTGAACAAAGATTCAATATATGTTTGCAATGCACATATATATATATATGCTCTCTTTAGCTTCTTAGCAACCCTTAGTTTGCAAATTGTTTTTCTACAACTCAATTTTGGTCTATTAATACCTAAAATTAACTTAAATAGTTAATAAACAATCAAACTAGTCATTATAATAACTGGTTTTTATGCATATTTGGTTAGCCAATTACTTATCTTTGGCTAGCTAGATAACCACTAGTTACCAATTACTTATCTTTGGCTAGCTAGATAACCACTAGTTAGGATATCAGTTATTTGAACCTATAACTGGATAAAAAGTCTCCTCTTGTTAACTTTTTAAATAAAATATTAGCTAGATGTCGTAATGATAGGTGTGATTTGCATCATATTTTAAGATTTAATTTATTATGTATTAAGCGTTAATTCGAGTGTTTAGTGTGTGGTTAGGTTAAAATTGTATTAGTTTATGTGTTTAAGTGTTTTTATGGGTTAGTATAAGTCTTTGAGCTTAAATATTATGTATTTAAGGTACCTGATGTGTTTGTTAGTGTTTCAAGGCCAACATCGAAGAACGGAGAAGTTTCGTAAATTTTTGGGCCAAGACCATGGCCTACGATCATGGTATTTAGGCTATGATCATGACAAAAAGGTTTGATGCTGGACATGATCGTGGTTTACATCAGGCGGACGCATAAACAAGAGGAAAAGTTAAGTTTCGAAGGATTTTTTTGGACTGTTTTGACCCTAAAAAACCCTAGGTTTGCCAAGGTATTTAAAGAACATAAACAACATAATATGGGAGCTGTTGCATCAGCCAAATCTTGAAACCCTACAGAGCTTTATTGAGAGATTGAGGAAGGAAATAAAGAAAGAGAGACATGGAGAAAAATCCTACGGGAAGTACTTCCCGAAGCAGGTGATTTCCCACCGTTGCTACCTCCATCATCCGTTCCAATAGTATTTTTTGATTTTATTTCAATTTTATTGATGTATAAAATTGGGATAGTCATTGAGAATAGGATTGTCGAATGTTGATATTTGTCTAAACTCACCTTTGGGAATTTTGTCTTTGATATTAATGAAATTTGATTTAATGAATTGAATCAAACCGGTAAATTTGTGTAACGAGAGATCTTACATAAGTTTTGGTAGTTGATTAGACAAATTAAGATCTAATTTAGGTTTGGAATAAATTATGAATTGAGAGGTTACAATTTAATTAGGTTTAATAATTATAACTCGAGAAAGAGTAATCAACCCTAGGACTGTCTAGAACTGGTAATTCAATAAACTCATAATCAATTAGGTTTTCATTAAAGTCAGATAAAAATCCCCTTTCTCTTAATTGGTAACTTTTAGGTTATTTTGTGATTGGGTGTGCAATAGCTATCTTGTTTATATTTTTGAATTTGATTATTGGAATTAATTTCATGATTGAAATCTTTTCTTGTTTAGTTTTGTTCATTGAATTGTTGTGAATTTAGTTCAGCCTTAGATTTTAGGATTACGTTAACCCTCCTCGTGGGGTCGACACCCTAGGTAATACGTAAATGAACCGTATGCTTGCGGAATATCAATTTTTTAAAAAATATTAGAACTTTGTCATATCAGAACCTGCGATCACATAACCCTATACTTAGCTAGTGAATAGTGCTTGGTTGGTAAGTTATGCAGCCATTATTTAATGTTCATATAATGAATAGTCCCTGTATACATTGACAAACAATACCAAATTTAATTTTCCAATCCTTCAAGTTCTTTCAAGGATTAAAAGTTTTTTCTCTATCAAGTTCTTTCAAGGATTAAAAGTTTTTTCTCTATAAAAAAATTGGTGTAAAACCATTTGAAAAGAACCCAAATGTTTGTTGAAGTCAAGAAGTTTTCTTTGAAGCTCAAGACAAATTTTTTTCATTATGAATATATTTATACATTATGTTCTGCATGCAAATTACCATATAGTAATTGGGCTTGTAATTTATTGAAATGTTAAGTTAAGGTTACAAGAAGGAATAAAATATTATATATTAACTTATTAATATCAGCAAGGATAAAAATATTAGTAATATGTTTAATTTTCATTAAAATTATAAGTTAGAATCTCACTTAGTCCAATAGTTAATAAAATGCCTCTTATTTCATTCAAATGGAATTCATGCTCTAAAAAAACAGTTGCAAGAACATAGGGCACATGTTTAAGAGAAGTCCATTTAGTTATATGGCCCATAAAAAAGGATGTAAACTTAAAAGAAAAGTCCCTTAAGCTTTTTTCCTTAAAGAGAAAGACTTAAAAATTCAAAAGCCTCATATATAATAGAAAATGCCTTCATCTCCTTATCTTGTAGAGAAAAACCTATACTCTTAAGGCCTTTAAGTTTAGGAGAGGTCCCTTTTGCTCTTAAAATTATAAATAAAACTTGTAGGATTAAGGGCCTCAGGTCTCTCTCTAGCTCATAAAGAAAAACCTACAAGTTAAAAAGCCTTACGTTATATTGAATCCCTTTAACTCCCTAGCTTATAAAGAAAAATATGTATGCATACAAATATCAATTCCATGAGAAATCCTTTCTTCTCATTAACTTATAATGAAAAACACTATAGGCTTAAAAACTTCAAGTCTAAAAGAAGTCTTTTTAGCTCTCTGAATCAAAACAAAAAGCATATAAGTTTAAAAGTCTCAAGTTCAAGAGAGTCCTTTAAACTCTTTAGATCATAAAGAAAAACCTATTGGTTTAAAAGCATTAAGTCTAAGAGAAGTTCCTTTAGCTCCCTATTTCATAAAAAAACTATAAACTTAAAGGTTTCATGTTTAGTAGAAGTTCCTTCAACTCTTTGACTTATAAAGAAAAAATCCCTCACACCTTTGAGCCTCAAGGCTAGTAGAGGATTTTGCAGAAATGATTATTCATAATGAATCAATAATATATTGAAAATTAGGATGCCAATTACATTTATCAAAATTTGAAAAGAAAAGAGATGTGGACTATATATGCCTATCAAGTTCACTTAGATTTCTTTTTACAAAATTTGACAAGTAGAGGAAGCTAGATTCCATAGGTTTGTTAAGTTCTTAAAATTTTATCTTACTGAATTTGATAAGGCAAGGAGTTAATATGTATGTATGTTAAGTCCATAAAACTTAATCTTTTGAAAAATGTTAATGAAACGGAGCTAGATACTATAGGCCTATCAAGTTCATTAAAGTTTACATTTTAAACTTTTCCAAGACAAGTGGTCTAGATTCTGTAAGCTTTGGTTTCATTTAGAAAGACCCTATTAAGACATCAAGCTTAATTATTATATTCTAATTGAGTAATAACCCAAACTATACATCCCTACTAAAGGTTTGAATAGTTGTGTCTAATACTATTAGTTATAAAGTAAGGGCATATGTAAAAAAATACTGATAGAGCATAAGTAAAATTTTCTTAAATATAAAATAACTAAGAAAATTTAAACATCTATAGAATATACACCTATGCATATATTAGGAAACATAAAAAGAAAGAAAAGGGCCTACATAGAGAGAAGGGCATCACTATAAGAGGTATGGTTGTTATCATCAAGTTTAGGATACTTCCCACCTATATGACTAGTGACTTCAGTGTTGATATAAAAACAATATAACTCATCAAACACTTTAACTCGATTTGGTTTAAGCTTAATAGAAGCATAAATAATGTTAAGATCTTTGAAGGACGTGTCTTGGTACTTCTTTTTGGCCACCTTCTTGTAGCCCTTAAATCGTGCATTGTTATGGTGATGAAGTTTTCATAATTTTAGTTTTTAGAACTCTTGAATTTATAGTAATTATAGACAACAACAAATTTAAAGTTACTAATTTCAAAATTTTGCTTATAGGCTTATAACTTAACCTTTAAGTGTGCCACCTCATCCCTTATCATTAAATTCTCTTACCTCATTAATATGCTTGAATAGTTATTCCTTAGTAGCTTTTTTCTCCTTTTTGGCCTCGAGGTTATTATAGGACTTCAAGGCAGCACCCTTAAGCAAGGTAGAGATAAATTTTAATAATAATCCCCAAGTATGAGAATGCAATTGTCTGGGACTTAAGCCTATAAAACTGACAATCTAAAAGATAATGAGGTGGATGGAAAAATGAAACACATTAAAATCTTTGGGACTCAAGATTATGGTGTTTACGAATTATAGTAAAATTTCACCTTTTCAAGTATAGATAACAAATGAAAATTTCAACTTTGGAATATCATAACCATATCTTAGTAGGGATGTGGAATTTCATCCTTATCTTATTAAACTTTATTCTCCCTATCATGTTTGAATTTATCCATGCTTCAAATTTCTCATTAATGTCCCTAATCATAGAGTCCAAGGAAGAGTTGTGTAAGAAAAACACTTTCCTAAACCTAACCTAGATGGGTGACATAAATTCATTAGACTTGAAAAATATAGAGATGTTATTTCCATAATTAAGGGTAACCTATTTTATGCCACTATATTTGTTAGATCAAAAGCTGCTATCTTCACTCCATAAACTAGTCTTATTATCCCTAACACCTTTTATAATTTATAAAATTTAAAAGGCAAAGTATTTATTCTTACCTTTGAAAAGAATATATTTTTATTCAACACTTAAATGTTAAATCTTTTTAAGATTGTATACTAAAAAATAAAGTTAGTGATGGCCTTTCTCTTAAGAACGTAACCTAATAAATAAAATGCATAAGTATTTATCTCTTAAAAACTATTGAAAGATGATAAAACAAAGTCATATTCTACATACTATGCCTTGTATAGATTTATAAGTATAGGTTTTTAACACGGATGTAACTCAATATTTTCAGCATATCTAAAAACTCGGACACCACTTTATTGGAAGTTAGAGTGAGTTAAAAGTATATATTCTTAACAAAGATGAGGAAGAAGAACAGAAAAGGCCACTTGAACAAAATTTTTATTTTTATATTTCTACATTGTATCTCCATCTTATAAAAAATGATTATAAGTTTTTTGTAGGCCTAAATATTAACTATTAATAAAAAACTGTACATAATAGAATTCTAAATAGCAGGCATTATATCTAAGAAACCTTTAATAAAATAAATATACTTTATTTAGAAAACTCTAATGAATATGAAACTTGTGCTACTTAAAACTAGACTACCAAAAAAACGTATGTTTGTTTTCCTAAATTGTTCCTTACATTCACCATTGCTGAAGACAAAAAGTCACGTTGAAAAATTCTCAAACATCCCCCTTTCTAAACTCAAATTCTTCATAACTCAAACCATCTTTCTAAGCCATTGAAATTTATCTTTCTTGAGGGGTTTTATAAAAATATTGGCCATTTGATTGAGAGTTTTGAGGTCTTCTAGCTCAACCTTCTTGTTAGTAATGCAATCTCAAATAAAATGCAATCTTGTATATACATGCTTTCTCCAATTACGAAACAAAGAATTTTTTATAACAGTAATGGCTAATTTTTTGTGCACCATAATTATAGTCACTTTGTTTTGAAAAGAAATGAAGTTCACTTAGCAGTCTCCTTAGCCATATCGTATGATGTCCATTGGCAATTGCCATAATATACTCCGATTCATATATTAAGAATGTTATTGTTTCTTTGAATACCATAAAATTGTGTATTCTCCAAAGAAAAATTTAAACCTGGTAGTACTCTTTCAGTCATCAATATTAGCACCATACTCACTATCACAATATACTTTTAAGTAAGCCTTATTTGGAGAAATATAAAAATGCCATAATCAAGAATACCTTTTAAATATTGAAGAATTCTCTTTGCGGCTTACATATGTTCTTCACTTGGATTCTCTATAAACTAACTTACTAATCCCACAGAAAATAATATATCAAGTTTAGTATATGTAAAGTACCTTAGGCTTCCCAAAGGTTTCAAAATATGGTTAGGTTGACTTTCCTTACCTATCCTCCTTAAAGAGTTTTACCTTGCACTTTATTGAATTATTCACGGGATTGCAATCTATGATCTTAAACTTTTTTATAATCTCTCTTGCATACAACTCTTGAGAGATAAATATCCCATCACTCTATTGTTTTATTTCTATTCCTAAATATGATATAAGTCCCATATCACTCTTCTCAAATTCTTGTGCCATCAACTTTTTAAAATCATCATATGTTTGTGGATTATTTCCTGTAAAAATGAGGTCATTCACATAAATTCAAACAAACAAAATATCATATTTCCCTTTTTTAAAATAAAGTTCATATTCATGAACGTATCTTGAAAAACCATCCTTATGAAGATATTTGTTGAGGTGACAATACTAAGCTCATGAAACTTTTTTAAGGTCGCATAATGCCTTCTTTAGCCTTAACACCTTATCTTGATGACCTTCAACCATAAATCCTTTATGTTATTCCACATATACTTCTTCTTCAAGAGCACCATTTAGAAAGGTTGACTTCACATCTATTTGATGAATTATCCACCCATTTTGGGACAAAAAGAATGACTAATAACTGTTTTGTCTTTAAGAAAGCAACCAAAGCAAATAGTTCTTCATAATCTGCGTCATGTTTTTATTTATATTCTTCTACAACTACTTCTACTTATACCTTTCAATTTCTCATTTCATATTTTTCTTTAGCTTGTAAGCCTATTTAAACCCAATTGCTTGATGACCACTTAGTAGTGTGACAAATTACTAAGTGTCATTTTTCTTAATGGAATGAATTTCTTCCTCCACAGCTTGCACCCATTTCTTGTCTTTAACAGCCTCTTCAAAACTTAAATAGATTCATCGTTTATAGATAAACAAAAAAACATTTTCATCATTTATGCTTTCGTTAGAATTATAAAGATCTCCTATTCTTTGAAATCTTTGAGGTTGTTCACTTGAGCTTGTTGAGGAAGAAGTTAGTACGGAAAGAGTTGGACTCTCACCTTCAATCTCTTGGTCCTTATTCTTGTCTTCTCCTAGATATAGAAGAAAACTATATGTTTCTTCTTCTTGAACACTCCAATCCCATTAGGCTTCTTACTCAAATTCTACATCTCTACTAATCACAACTGTTTTTATAAACAGGGTTAAAATATCAACTAGTAATATAAACATACATAATAGAATTATAAACAATAAGTATTATATCTGACTAGCCTTTAAGAAAATATCTATAACTTTGTTTATAAAATTCCAATGAACCTGAAACTTGCGTTATTTGAAACTAGACTTAACATGTTTTAAATCCATAAATGATGAATATTAACACAAATCAATAGTTAAGAGAAAATGAGATTTTTCCGGAAAGTAAAGGAAACATCTTTAATAATTATACTCCATAGGAAATATTCCTAAGTAATTTCCTCTTGAATCTTCTAAAGGTTGAGTCTTATCAAGTCAACCTATCACGTATAGGCCTTAATAGTGAAATAAGATGGATGTTTGAGGTCAATGTTTCTTTGATGTATGTCTCTTAGATTTATTAATTAACATTTAAGAAATGATTTTGGATTACATTAGGCTAACTGTTATAGACTTGTGGTAACATGGTTGAATGATTATGAGATGATCTATAAGTGACCTAAAGGATATCTTGAATAAGCCATTTTTTTGAACATATTTTTAAAAGTTTTATTTTTTATCTAAGTTTGAAAAAGAAATTAATGGTAAATGATATACTTCTAATAAGTATACAAGGGTCTGATTTATTTAAGATGACTCATTATCCTTTTATAAGCTAATAGGTAGCCCAAATTAAGCCCCAATGATTTGAAGAAGGTAAGTTTAATTAATATATAATATATCCCCATAAGGAGATAGAGTTCTAATTGAAAACCAACTAAGCTTTACAGTAGAAGTTAGATCCAAAGTCTACTTGCATAATTAAAGTACAACTATTCATTCATTATTTCACATTTAAATTTTGTGGTTTAATCTATATTTTTTTTATCTCTACTTACTTTTTTAAATAGAGAACACAAAGATTCAAATTCAAACAAAGGAATTGCTAATGTTTAAAAAAGACATAAGATTAAGTTCCCATCATGGTTTAGGACTCGAGTAAGCTATTGATGGAATAATATGAATTTATGGCAATTTGTATATTAGATTAATTTCTAATTATTTTTTTTACAGATGATATGGTTTCATAACGTAATATGCAAGCAACAACAACAACATTATATGCTTTGGCATATGGGACTCATATATGTGGCAAAAAATATAAAGTTTGTATCGTTAATGGAGTTAGATTTCACATACAAGGTCGAGATAGTCAACTTAGAAGCCAAAATTATGGGGGTTATTATTAAGGGATGTCATGAAGATGATTTTATTAACTTATAAGATGTCATCTCATAAATAATAGAGTTGCATTACATCGTTGTTCTCTTTAAGTACAAATGGTTTAATCTTGGAGACATAAAAGTGAAAGGCAATATTATTAGGGCTAAAAGCCCAAATTGGGGCTTAATTGAGTTTGATCAGTTTGGGACTTAAACTTGTAAATTGCTCAATGAAGGGCTATAATTTCATGAGTCTGCTCAATTAAAGACTTTTTGGACAGAAATTAGGATATGTTTTACACCCTCCATTACATGTAGGTCAATTAGTATTTAGATGCCATGCTAATAGACCTAATTTATTATCTAAAAAGTGGAATTTAAGAAAAAAAACTATTAATTTCATTAAATTTCAACTTAAACGAAATACTCTTCAACCCTAAATCAATGCTTTTTTAAAAAATGTGTTTTCACCCTCTTTGTCTTCTCTCGGATATGCCTTCACTCCAATCCCTGGATGCATCATCACTTAATGCATGTGCCTTCAATCTAATCTCACTTGTGCCTTCTTGGTTGTGTGAGATCTCTCTTTTGGCGTTGGAAGTGAATGGGCGACAAGGTTTTTGGATCTAAAACATACATGCGCTCTGATTGAAGATTGAAGTAAGTAATGAGTCATGCTCCCTTCTAATTTTTGTATATAAATTAATGATGTTTGAATCTTCATTTTATTTCTTTGCCCTAACAATGTTACATTTATGTTAATTATTTTATCTTCTTTAAATGGGCTTGATTATTGGGTTGAATAATATATAGATGATAATTGTTTTTCATCTGCAATTATATTATACATTTTTATGTAGGACATGATTAAGTTTTCTCTTTTCCATGTACTTAAAATTGCACATAGGATATGATTTATGCCACTTGATTTAGATTCGTTAGTGGTTATCTATGTTTTCTCTATCTCTACTACTGGGTTAAAGATAAAGTATGACATTCATGGAAGAGATGTAAATTATTAGGAGCAAACAAATTTAGTTCTGTAGACATCATTTAGCTGTCTATGGGAACACAATCAATATTACAACATTGTGCTATAATACTTGAGAATGAGCTCAAGTAGTAGTTCATCAAGGTAATGAGGTTAATTGGAGGATTCAATTTGTTGTTTTCTTTGTTGTGATTTTGTGTTAGGTTTAAACTTTTGAAAAATTCAACTTTTGCAATAGAGGGACGCGTTCTAAGCTTGATTTAAGACCATATAAGCTGATTTCTTCAACTTACCCAGTTGAATGGGATTATGACAGAAAGGCTAAATATTGTTACTGTAACTTGAAAACACCTAGATGAACTTCATAGATTGATGAAAGTCCAGGAAGAAGGTTTTATGGTTGTCAACTCTTTCTGGTAATTTTGGTACATTTTTATGTTGTTTTAGCTAAATATGTTCATATATTTCATTACAAATTGCTAATTTTTAATGGTAGAGTGAAAATGTTTGTGGATTTCATGAATGGCATGATCAAATATTTTGTCCAAGTGCAAAAAAAATTATTTTAGAGTTGAAAAACAGATAGAAGATGTTATATTGTCAAAATAATCTATTGAAGGCTGAAGTGACAGAGTTAAGAGAGAATACAGTAGATGTTTTGCAAGCTAAAAAGATTGTAGAAATTTGAAGTTGAAGAACGAGTTAGTTGCCACGAGGACTAGTAATTAAACACATTTAGCAAAGTATTGGAAATAGTTTGCTTGTTTAAACTTGTGTTTAGTAGTTTTGCTTAGGTTTGTTAGTTTAAATAATGAAGGCAAAAAAAGCAACAATTGTACCTTTAAAGCCTTACTAGAAATGATTTGATGTACTAGAACAATGTGTAAATGTAATTCACCTAACCTACTGTTGGAAAGTGCAAAATGTTAGATGTTTCAACATCTGTTGTATTACTAATTTGATGTTCTAGCCTAAACAGGTTTGATGTTTTATATACTAGCCCAAACATATTTGATGTATTAGCCTAAAGATGATTGATGTTTCAACATTTGGTAAGGAAGATTAGTGACAAAATAGGATCTTTAATCAAGAGATGTAATATTAGTTAGTAGTGAAAAGGAGTTAGAAGAGGCAGCAATTGACTACTCTAAAAAATGTCATCCATACTTTACCTCCAATGATTAGCGCAACTGTTAAATTGTTTTATAAGTCATCAAATTGTTGATGAGGAGGTAAAGATGCTTAATAGACCTATAATTCCAATTCTTTGTATTAACAATGTACATGTTCTACCATTCATGAACTTCAAAGAAAATGGAAAAACCTAAAAGAAATGCAATTCATGCTGATTGGAAAATAAAGGAAACTAACACTTTATTACAAAAAGCTGATCATCTCTTTCCATCCACAAACTTTAATCTTTACCTGAAAAATACAAAACATTATAAAGAATGTGACATTTCCATCCAAGCTTCTATAACCTCGATAACCCATTCATAAACTTCAACAAAAAGGACAAAAACATAAAAGAAATGAAATTTAAACTAAAATTAGTAGTCGTTGCATTCTTTTCTTAATAACATTAATCCCAATATGATCCTTACAATATATTGTTGTTTAGTACACAAATATCACAAAATTGTTCAATTCACTATTAATTAAATGTTAAGTTTACATTTTGTCCTTTCCCTTTGAAGATACAGCTTGACTTTGTTGGCTTGGATTCACATGCGTAGTAACAACTTTCTTCCTCTTTATTGATTTCTAACTAAGGTTTAGTAGTCTTTGACTTCTCCTTCTAGGTTATAGATAAAATGTAAACAATGTTAAGCTGTATTAATTAATTAATGTTTAGTAAGAATGCAAATATTTAACACTTACATTTAGCATCTGCAACCCTATGGTTTCATTTGTGTATACCCCCATCCCTTCCATCTGTTTCTTGAACGTCCTATTTACTTCTTGTTAAAGCACAGAGCATATGACAGGCCTTTTTCATGCAATTTTTGTTTAAGAATTTGAAGTACAATTTCCAGTACTAAACATCCTCAATCTGCTTCTATCATTTGCAACAATATAACCAGGCCCTTTTCTCCTTTTAGTTTGGTTCTTAGTGGTGGCCTTTGAAGATGTATATATATTTTTTATTTCTGAAGCACCTCCAAGTGTTGGGAGAACAACTGAGGTTGTTGCATTTGCACTTCCACATACATGAGTAGTACTCGAGGTGTTGGCAATACCTGAACTTCCCTTTGGAAAGCTCGACATCATTGCTGAACTGGTGCATAACTCTCTATATCTTCTACTGCTCTTTTCTTCTTGGCTTTGAGTTTATCCAAATTTTCTTCATATTCCCTTATTGTCAAGGATTTTGCAATTTTCCAAAAATGCTCCTTCATCTCTTCCTTTTTATGTCCTCTTCCATGCCAATTCGCATAAACATGTCTAGCACAAAACCTATGCTCAGCATCCGAACACAAATCGGCAATGATTCTATTAAGTCCCTATAAGGGAAAACATAACCATTTGAATAGATATATGGACGCAAATCTTTATATTTCATAATAGTTACACTCTTACTGAAAGCAAAAATAAGGTTGATATGAAACTTTTACCTTTTATTGGTCAGTCATTATAGTCTAACCAATTTCGAAGCCCAAGTGAGGTAAATCTTCTTATCCTTTCAATGAACCACTTCTATGTGACTATCAACTCAACTTCAATCATAGCTCAAACAAATGGAAACATTTTATTGTTTCCATCTCTTCCCATATCACATAGAAGTTCACCGTTAGTTTTGGTTTTCAGTCAACATCCATTTAGGATAAGAAAATGCCTGCATACATACCTACCATGTTTAATAGCTTCTATGCATATGTACATTCTTTCAAATAGAAGTGGAGATTTGAGAATTAGCTGAGACACTATCAATGTAATAGTGCTTCCTAGGTTGGTTTACCTAATCACTTTAGCATAAAACCAAGGCTTACCAAACTCCTCTTCAATGTTTATCACAACACTGTCTACTATTTTTTTCTTTTCTCTTCTCACCATACTTATGGACACTTCAACACCTAAATAATCCTTAACATAAAATTTGATATCATCATTCTTCAAAAATGGCTCCCTTTTAAGCTTTTCCTTTAACAAGTCAGATAAGATACTGGTGTTCATCCTAAGATTTGTATATGCCCTATTACAGTCATGATTGTTCCTAAATTTCCTAATTTCAAATGACTACAGCTTTCTATCAAATGCTCCACATATTTACCAAGGGCGGTTCTCTATCCTATATTTACCTTGGACAAACTTGGGCATTAGTTTTAGTAAACATAACATCCTTTTTTGTTTTGATAACTCACTACACACTTAAATTGCAAATGATCAATAAAAATTATCCCTACTTCTATGTAAAGCTCAGCTGCATTTTCATCATAAACAGGGTATTTCCTTTTCCTCTTGGTAGCATCATCTACCATATCATCTACATCGCTAAGAAGTTCTCCATATTTATCATTGTCATAATATTTAGACAAAACCACCTCATCTTCATCATCTACATCACCTACATAAACTTCTTGTGGTCCATTATCACCTCATCAGGACCATTACCTTCATCTCGCCTCTTCATCATCTTCATCCTCATTAACCTCCATATTTGTATCATCTTCATTCTCCATATCTACATCATTTTCATCCTCCATATTTGACACATTGTCTAAATTACCTACATTACACCTTCATTATTAACATCCTCACCATTATCTTCAACTACATTACCCTGATTAACCTCATTACATTCATCCTCAATCACTTCAATAGGGCTATCCACACCATGTTCAATATAAATATCAATACCACCTACACCCATCATCTGACTAACCATATATAACACACTAGCATCATCTTGTATAACCCTCAAACTATTGCATAGTTCAAAACCAGGAATAAGATAAATATCTTTTTCACATTGTTATACCCACTTCTCTTACATACATCATCCAGTTCAAAATAGCTTAGTAAGTCAGGATCAAATTCAATTTCTTCCACAAAACCACCCTCATACATAACATTATCACCCACATTAACAAAACATCCCATATGGTGAAACCTCAGAGTTACTTCATCAAATGTCATTATGCCAAATCGAAATGACCAATCTAGGAAAACGAAGAGACTCAGTCAGAATGTTGAAAGGAAACACTGAAGTAAAAGTGAGAAATTTAAGCCCAGTACAACCCATGATGCTTAAAATATTCATAACAATTCCATCAACCAACTAATTTAGAAAGGTGAAAGGTGAGAAGAAACATATGAAAGTTAGTGGCATTTCCTACTAACCTCATACACATGTAGAAAACTCTTCTAAAAACTTAATAAGTTCTATTAATTAAGGTACGTGACATTGTTTATACCTATGAATCGAGAAACATATTCTCGCCGTGGCTT
Organism: Erythroxylum echinodendron; assembly: GCA_027575705.1. Taxonomy (NCBI): domain Eukaryota; kingdom Viridiplantae; phylum Streptophyta; class Magnoliopsida; order Malpighiales; family Erythroxylaceae; genus Erythroxylum; species Erythroxylum echinodendron. The sequence goes on from JANZXR010000008.1 coordinate 11,858,997, forward strand.
TTAGGCTCGTTAAAATTTTCACCTATAAGCCTTATAAGAGCTACATCACTGGTTTCCAGCCTATATACTTACCTAATGGTTTATTATGCCTCAATGTTTCAAAAATACCTATATTAAATGCAATCATTATTCAATTCAATTATTACATCAACTTTAATTACTAGTAATTAGAGTCTATAGGATTGAAGTTTCTTGACAAAGTTAGAAAGCTAGGAAAGTCTAAGGTACATGTCGTTGTTTACACCCGTAAATTGAGAAACATATTCTCGCTGTGACTCCTAAGTTTGTGGAATTTTTCACCTATAAACCTCAAGGGAGCTCTATCATTAGTTTCCAGCCTATATACCTACCTAATGGTTTATTATGCCTCTATGTTTAAAACATACCACCCATGTTAAATACAATCCTTATTCAATTCAATTGTTACATTAACTTTAAGTTACTAGTAATTAGAGTCTTTCAGATTTAAGTTCCTACTAAAAGGTTAAATTAGAACTTTATGTTATCGTCAATGATAGTCAGAGTATTGTAAACAACAACATAAAAATAATACATCATTTGCAATTAAAAAAAACACCCTCACATCACAAATACTCCCACTAGTAAAGCAAAACATATTGGAGACATTAGTTGGACGACTTACCTAAATGGACAGACAATTGTGATCTATAAAGAAGGAGGACGTTAGGCTATTATAGATTCTCTTTAACATAAAACATAACTTGTAAACAATAGAAACAAATAAATGATCTAAGATATTAAATCAAATGAAGGGGAGCTTTCCTATACTAACTTATGGTTATGTTTTGAATGATACTTAGAGAATGATCTAAGAAGAGAGGGCTACAAAGGATTGTTTTGCTTTGAGGAAATTCATCAGATCAGTCATCAGTGGCCAAAACTCATTTAAAATTTTTCTTATGTGCCAATTTCCAATTTTTTAATTCTTCCAATTTCATTTTTAATTGGACTTATAACAGAAGTAGAAAAAAACTTAGTCCTCTCTTGAAGCAAGTTTATTGAGAGATGAATAATTTAATCTATAGAAAAAAATGTTTGAGACCTTAATTCTATTTGGATCATAACCAATGACTATGCATACATATGGTTTGTATATATACACAAGGATGTAAGAGTAACCCTAAAAAGAATTATTTCTCTATATGATCAAATTTCATTTCCTTCTTACTTGATGTTTTCCTTTTTCTTTTTCCCTAACAATGTTTCTTCCCTTAATAAAACCCTCAATTGAAATAAAGGACTACATGTTAGACTTGTGCGCTAACAATGTTGGAAATTAATCAATAAGTCACCCCTAAAAAGTTAATATTTTGTTTCTTTAAAATGAATATTTTATTTCTAATTTTTAGTAATCAAACTATAATTGCAAGTTTCACATGTTAACTTTTCCTTTAATAGAACAATCACTTAACATTTAAAGAAAAAGGATGTAGGAGGGCAACGGAGTTAAAAGCATAAAATTAAGATTTTGTAGGACTAACTACTTTTCTATTATGCTCTGATTGGTAGGAAAGAAGAATTTTTCTACTTTAGCAAATATGTCTTCCATCACCCTAGTTAGGCACTTTACATACTTATATAAGTTAGAGTGACACTATAGTCGGCTTTGGTTTACTTATTTTAAGCTACTTAAAAAGAGATAAAGTCATTAGATTAACACTAGCAAACATAAACAATTAGTACCATTAGAAGCACTCAAATGGCAAGGAATCATAAAACTCGTAAGGTCCTTTATCTTTACAGGTAATTGGTTATGCAAGTTACTCAAAGGTACTATAACATAATCCTCAAGTTTATTTTTTTAATGGTAATCTTCTTCAAACTTACTTATTATATATAAATGGTATATTAATATGCAACTTCTTTAAAATATTTCATACTTGAAGTTTTCTATTATTTTCTTTAGCATCTGAGGTTACAGAACGAGTAGTTACTAGGATTTGACAGTAGTTCAAGGTGAATGCTCCTGACCATTTTCTGTAGAAGATCAATTTGCTTATGCCCATCTTATTCATACTCTTTTCCTCAAACTTCTCTAACCTTTACACTTTCTTCTTTTTACCGCTCTAATCTTAGACTTCTCATATTCAAATGTTTTACCACTCTTAAGTCTAATGGCTAATACTTAATTCTATGACTTTCCTTAGTTTTAAGAGATGATGCGTGAACCAGGCAAGCCAACCCCTTCAATGAAGACTAGAGTGAGGATCGAGTGACGTTGAAGATGCGTCAACAGGCAAGACATTAGTTCAACGAAGGAAGAAGTGCAGATTGGGCGACAATTTTGATGTATGAACTAGGCAACAGAACCTTTTCACGAAGATTGGAGCGCAGATTGGCTGACGGTAGAGATGCATCCAAGAGGGAAGACGATGAAAAATTTAAGGTTTTCTATAACTTTTACTTCTAGGGTTTATCTTTTTACTTTGCCAAATTTACTAACATCTAAGGTTAAAAGTTAAAACATCACGTAAGCTTTTACTCTTTTAAACGTGGCATTTAAAACAATAGTAATGGTTCCACGTTGTACATTGTAATGACGCGTGTAAAATACATACTAATTTTCATCCAAAAACGTCTTTAATTGAGCATACTCGTGAAATTTCATCCCTTCATTAAGTAGGTTGCAAGTTTAAGTCCCAAACTGATCAAACTTAAAAAGATTAAGCCCCAATTTGGTCTTTTAGCCTATTACTAGCATCAATATTAGTAATACATGGTATGATAATAACCTGTTTGTCCTTGCAAGTCAAGTGAAGCAAGTATTCTACCTCAATGACATTATTTTGTGTAGCAATTGGAAAGTTGTTAAAAGTTTCAATATCGAAATCTCTTCGATTTATGTGAAAGAAAAATTGGTCTAATGAGTGAAGATGGTAATGAATTATATCAAGAGATTGAATCAGAGATAAATAATAAAGCCTTAAAAATAGAATATCTAGATATATCATCATTCCATATAGGAGATTTTGATCCTAGTATACTAGAAGAAAATGAATTACAGGCCAATCTTATCGTAGAAAGAGATGAAGACTATATTAAGGATGAATTATATGACAATGATGATACTTTGGCTGAATCTAATAGTGATGAAGAGTTGAATCATAATGTAATTAATGATGATGATTTTCAAGATCTTGATTATGATAATTGAAGGTAATAAAATTGTTGTTCATATTATTTGAAATGTAATATTGGTAACATTTATGTCAATGTGTACTGCTGATGTTTGAGTTATATTAATGCGTATTGTTGATATTTAAGTTATGTTAATGCATATTGTTAATGTTTGAGTTATGTTTATACTGATTGTTGATGTTTGAGTTATAGATATTCAATATAATGATACCAGGTAGAAACAACGGGAAAAAGGTGGCAAATATCAAAATTGTTCCTTCCCTATAATAACTAAATCAATCAAATCCTAGTCAATAATGACAATCGACTTCTTCCATCAATGAAGCCAATCAGTAACAACCTCTATCTACCTCAACTAGTACAAAGGGATATGCATGTTTGTTAATCTTTAGCACCTACAAATAGACTTACACTGAAATATATGTTTACATGTTTAATGCGTAGGTTCTTATTTTCATTTGTTGTCAGGTTCCAAAATCAATGTCAGAAAAAGAGGTATAAGTATAACTAACAGTTGTGCCTTGCAACGAATAAATGTTGCAATGAATAGTAAGTTGTCTGTATGTATTGATACCTCGTAAGGTCATGCTCTAGACAAGATTCAATCAACACAATTATTTAGTGAGTTGGGAGTGATTGCTAGAACTGAATTGCTTTGCCTAAAGCATGCCAAGCAGTTGAAGGAAAAAAACTTGCTAGAGAATGCTTTGGATAAAATTTTAGTAAAATTTCAATTTATTTAATTATATGCAATATTATTTTACTTATTTAAAGATTAATTTCATTTTTACTTGTTATTCATAAATGAAGCTGAGTATTATCGATCTCGATAACCCTGATATTTCAAACTATATGGCTTCACGGGATTGTCATTATCGACTATATCAATATTACAAATCTTTTCCTTCAAATAAGGAGACAAGGAAACATGTTCCTGAACAGATGTCTCCAGGAAATTGGAGCAATTCGTGTGATTATTAGGCCTCCCCTAATGTTCAGCTTTTTTTCTTTCTCGTCACATTTGTTTCCATTGATCTTCTTACACTATTTAATGACTATTTCTTTTCTTTATTCATGAAAAGAGTGAGAATGCCAAGGTGAAAAGAGGAAAAATGAAAACTTCTCACAAATTTGTTGTCCTACAAAATGAATATGTAAGTTCTTTGTTTATAAGTTATAATTATATCAGTAAACACTAATTTTTTTATTGTGTTTTGTATTTTTTTTCATAAAATAGAGTTAGAAGGAATTACATGAAGAAGAGTGTGATAAGATCACACTTTACAAATTGACATACTATAAGGAAGATGAAGGGTAGATGTTTGAAGAAGTCCACAATAAATATGTAAGTATAAAAATTTGTTTAAAATTTAAATTTATTTATTTATGTAGTGCTAACTAATAATATTTGAGTTGAATATTGATTTTGTTTTCTAAATTTTAGAATAAGATGCAGGAGCTATTATAAACATCAATGTCTGACATAAATAAGTCAAATGTAGATGACAAAATAATGCAACAAGGTGCCTGGTATATGATCTGAATAAATTACAGGGCTTAGCTTACCCTAAGCCAACTACTCCATCCCCATCAAGACCAGTATTCATTCAACGTCTTGAAAAGGAAAACAAGTTACTTGAAAAAAGTTAACCAAGCACGGAAAGTACCTAAGAAAATTACTTGGCCCAGATTATGTAAGCAGTGAAGATGAAAGTGAGTCTGAGTGATTAAACTAATCTTTGTATTTTTTATTTTGTATATAAGTATTTTTGAAGTTATAATTAAAATCTTGTACACAATCAAATTTAATGATATTTTATTTTTATATATAATGCATCAAAATTATAATTATTTTTGTATTATATTTTTGTATAATAAATAAAAAATAAAAAATAAAAAAATTATATACAATAATATGGTTAAAAATGTCACGAATAATTATAATTCACATGGTATAACATTTAGGTAAAATGTATATTAAAAATTTGACTACATTTTACAAAATATAGCTAAAACAGTTTGGTACTTTTGGCTACATTTTTGGAAACATAGCTAAAAACTTTTAGTTACATTTTCGGAAATGTAATAAAAAATAATTTGCTAAAGTTTTTAGAATGTAGGAGAAAACTTTTTAACTACGTTTCTGAAAACGTAGCTAACTATCTTTGGCTACAAAAAGTAAACATAGCAAAAAATGTATTGGAGACAATTTCAAAATGCCGCCTATATTTATTCACTACGAAAATAAAGTATAAGAAAAGATATTAACGACGATTAGAGGAAAAAGTCGCTTATAGTTTTTTGCTACCAAAATTTGGAGACGTTTTTGACAACGAATACAAATCATCGCTAATGACTATTAATGACAATTTTGTAACTTTTAGCGATAAAATAAGTCATCGCTAAAAGTCCCTTCTATTGTAATGAAAAGAGGATCACTTTAAAGTAAGTTTTCATAACTATTACCATTGAACTCAAATAGAGATTTTGTAAACTTAGCATTCTTCAACTTTCACTAATTTAATTGTGTGTACTTAAAATACCCCCGACATTTTAAATAATTAAATTTGCAAGCTTATGAACTTGAGATCAATCTAACAAGTTTACTCTAAATTCGGTTTACATCAAATTATAAGAGCAATTTTGAAATAATATTTTAATCCACAAAATAAGGGGTATTAATAAATTGTGAAGCTTTGTTATATAAGGATATGCTTTTCTAAATGATTTTTCAAGAAAAATAGAAGTGAGATTTTAAAGTTTCAAACAAATTTTTTAATATATATAATTTGAGAATTTTCAAGCCTACTTTTTTAATTTTTGGAAAATCTTTTAAAATATATATCGTAAATATATTTTTATAAAGTGAATAATTATTTTCTTTTTCGACCTGAGAAAACATGCATTGCTAACTCTTCGTGTTTGTTTGATCACTACTTTCACATCTTATAATTTTTATCTTCTTCTAATTTCCATCTTTTTTTTCTCATTCTCTTATTGTTTTTAAACATATTTAGAAATTTATTTTGTTAATTTTTCAGTAAAAAAGAAAAAGAAAATATAATGAAAATAGAAAATACTTTTTGTTACTAAAAATAATTTTTTCATTCATAAAACTGTAGTTCATCTTGAGTTTTTACATATCAATGCTATTTCTCTTTCAGGACATAGTTTCTATTCAGTTTCCTTGGATTTGATATTAAGCCTTCTAGCACGATTAATGGAGACAAACTCTTCCCCAAAAGATACTGATATATTATGAGGTTACTAAAAGAAGACATACATATAATGAATTATAGCTTTCACTATAACCATGCGGGGGCGTATGCATGACTTTCAATCAAAAGAACTGCACGAGATGGGAATTTGCCTCCCTATTTTTTCAATCTCAGTCACTTTGGACCGAGTCTTTGGTCCTCGATCCATTCAAAATCAACCCTGATTTAAAAAAGAAAGGAAAAAGTAAAAGAAAGAAAGAAAAGCAATGAACAGTCTTAGCTCCTTTTTGTTGCTTTCGCTTTTGAGGTATACCCAATAGATAAATAATAGCAACTTTTAGTAATTATGTCCTTAAGATATCAAAAAACGCAAAAGCCTAACTTTTCCAGTAGAGGGAAATTTAAGTGGATAATTTACCTACCATAATAGTTTAAGCTTGATTCAATGACAAGACTTATTTAAATATTTCTGATATTTTAAGTCAGTTGATAATAAAAGGGGAAAAAAAAAGGAAATGAAGTCGTCTGCTGTCATTAAATGTTGTAAAACTAAATTTGAAGTAGATGATCTAACTTTGGAGATTGTGATCATCATTAATCGTTGGGTTTAACCACTGCATATTACCCTTAGCACCATTCAAGGAAAAAATGTTTTGAGAAGAGAGCAACTTTAGTTAATGGGTGATGCTTTTAGCTATGGAAAAACAAAGCAACTTTGAAACCAAAGCCAATCCAATTGAATAAAGAAGTGTTCATAATTAAAATATATATGAATAGTGTTACAGTTCCTAGTAATCATGTACAGATACCAGAACTCTTCTTGGAAAGTGTTCCATTTTTTCATGCAAAGTGCAAATCCCATCCCTGATAATCCTCTTTTCATCTTTTGCAAAAATCATCAAACAGGAAACCGCGCATTTAGTCCAAAAGTTCCATCCTTTTTTTCTGTACAAAGTTTTGAGTGGCTACAAATCTTTCTCAAATTTGGCCATCAACTACAGTAGCCAATGATTCGTGACACAAAATGATGCTCCATCCAGTAAATTTGAAAGGGCAATTAACCTCCGAAGTTTATTCAAGTAATTACTCAACAAACTTAAAAACTGACTACTTAATTGAAGAAACTCAACTCTCTACAGCATATATGTGCTATGAGCTCAGGAACTATCAAACCAGCACAGATGGTCCAGTGGAAAATCTCTCAATTTTCAAATAATATTGTCCTTAGCATCGTAGTCATGACATTCCTCTCAAAGCTCAGACTCGACCAGGAGGTTGTCCACACTTGGACGCTCTCCTAAAGAAACATGATATGAAAATATGTTAGCCATGATAACCGCGAACCTACTTTTGTAAAGCAATTATTCTGGTTATTGGGTGTTGCGGGAAACTATTGAACATTCGAAAGAAAAGGATTTGAAGTATTGTAGCAAAGTATAGGAAAGATAGGAGCTGTTGGAGTTCCCTCTACAAATCTATTAAAAGTGTTCCAGTTTTTTCTCCGATGTCTTTATTTTTTATGAAAATAAGAGAAACATTGCTAGCTAAAGAAGCTTTTGTTGAAGAGTATGGCATCATCAGCTTTCATGCATTTGAATGAGTTTATCATCAATATTTCTTTTCCAGATATCATGTTATATAGCGAAGGAGTGTCAACGATTTAATATATCTCTTTATTTTTGCTTCCCGTAACATCCCTTTGATTCTTTTCTCCTTACACACTCTAAAACAAATAGAAAAGAAAAAAAAAAAAAAAGAGAGAAAGAAGTAAGAAATTTAATCTCTATTTTAAATATCCAGAATCGAGTACATAAAGAAGTATGCGCGAAGTTGTTAATAGCCAATTATTTTTTGTTAATGACTGTCAAAAATGCATACTTCAATCATGATCTATCAAAGAAAAGAGTTCGACAATTAGCTTGACATGTTAACTGCTGAACAATAACTAATAGCGCCATCAAACTTCGCAGAACAAGCTAGCCAGAGAGATATATACAAGTACCTGTTGTGAATAGGATCAGGTCCATTAGGCACTCTTCTCTTGCTGACATAATTGGGATCAAAATCGTGATGGAACGGGCGTCTCTCTCTTCCAATGAATCTCGTCCAGTGCTCTAAAATACCTGCTGATGGAACCGTAGCTCTTGTCACCATTTTGGTTGCATTATCTGCTAGGATTCCAACGTAGAATAACCAGACAACCCCAAAGAACATAACAGCTCGAAACAAAGCCTTAGGCGACACAATCCCACTTCCCATCTCCTAACCCCTTTTTTACTCCTATAATTCAATAGACAAGGATAGCTGTAGTTAAAATGAAGATCCACGAAGAACCCAGAAACCCCATTGTTTCTGTGCTAATGAGGAATCCCCAGAGGCCATTGTTTCTGTGCTAATGAGGAATCCCCAGAGGTAAATAGAAGAAGCTAAGTATATATACTAAACACAGGCAGCCAGTGGGTTTCTAAAATGGCGGGCAAGGGATTATTGGTGGCTCAATCTAAAGGTGAAGACTAGATGGTGACTATGTATACTCAAGTGAGAGAAAGAGAGTGTTGTCTGTGTGAGAGAGAGCATAAACTGAAAAACAGAAAAGTGGGTTACCCTTGTTGCTTTATACGTTTGAATGGATCCGAGAAATGTTGTTTACCTGCATTTCTTACGGGGACCTCACTGTATCCCTCTCCCCCAACTCTTATGCGTTAATATAGGCATAGGGGCCTTGTGCCCCTATATTAAAATAGGATAAGTGTACACTATCGGTTCTACCAAAGGGACTGGCCTTAAAATAATCATTTCCAAAGTAATGCATCTTATTGAACTCTGTACAAATGTTGTGCTTTTGGTGTAAGCTTATAAATGCTCAAGTAAAAAAGTAGTGACTTTCAGAAATTTAACGGAAAAGTGGCCATCAATAAGTGCTTCTCAAAATGAAAGAGCAACAGATTCAAGAAGGAAAAAAGCATTAAGGGAAATAATGCGTCTGACAGAGATTTGGATATATGAGAGCGTGGCCAATCCTACTTGCATCTCCGTATAAACTGGAATGTACTAAAGTGGCGCTTAGTTCTCAACCCCCACCTAAAAGAAGCGAATGCCTGATAGAAACAAAAGGATGTCTCTGAAAACATGCAATCAAGCTCCCTTTTAGCTTTGTTTGGCTAGTGAATCTCTCTCAACTTCAGTATCTGCCATTACTTTGGCACACGAAACACCAAAGGCATGGAATATGCGATAGAGATAGATCCTTCCTTAGAAAAGCTAGTATACTCTTTTGGAAAAGGAAGTTTCACCAGACTTTGGATCAGTTTCTTCCTCACGCAATGAATCAAGAAATACTTGAAAGCTTTCCAAGGAATAAGAAGATTCATACAATGATTAATGGAATCGAATCAAACTGCCTAAAAGCAGGACAGGCAGAACTTTTTATACAAGTAGTATCATAATTCCAAGTGACATAAGAATTCTCATTATATTAATGTCACAGCTACAAACATATCAACGTACAATAATTCAATCGTTTAATCCATTTTTGCAGGTAAAAAGTTTAAGGTATCAAACCTTCTTGAGCATCAGGTTTCGGAAACACCAAATTCATTAAATCCACGCACTAAAATATGTTTTTCGAAATGACACGCAGTAAAATATGTTGTTAGTTCTTTAAGTTCCATGCATGTCAGTAATAAAGCTTTAAGATAAGAAGACGTGATCAGGTTTAAATATAGCATTGTACGTTAAATGGCTGTTAGATGCCAATCGGAAATTAAAGCTGATTCCTTTCTATCAAGTGTGAGTAGGAATTTCATATTAAAAAAAGATAGAACTAGGGAAGGATATATAAGAGAAAATAACTCATAAATTTAATGCCTTAAGATTTTGAGTTAATGTATGATGTAAAAGGCCATGAGTATATTCTCTCACTAGGCCCATGATATAAATCTCTCATGAAATTGGGCTCTCTAGATTTAACAAATAGTATCAGAGCCGATGGTTTGACAAGTGACGAGTATGGAGATGATAGTCAGATATCATAATTACCTCCCCACGAAGAAGAGCAAGGAGACTTCTGGTGGGCCTAAACCAGTGGAGTAGAAGGGCTCTTAGTGACATCATATACTTAAGCTACTAAGAAAAAAAATGCTTCCCCTCAAGGAAGAGTTTAAGCTCAATGTGGAAGTTTACACTTGAGGGGAAGATTGTTGGGATGTCAAGTGTGAGTAGGAATCTCACTTTGGAAAGAGATGGAATTAATGAAAGACATATAAGTAAAAATGACCAATAAACCTAATATCTTAAGATTTTGGGTTAAAATGTGGTGTCAAAGCTCACAAGTATGTTCCGTCACTAAGCCTATGATGTAAATCTTCCATAAAAATGGACTCTCCAGATCTAACACTTACAACAGACAAGTTATACTTCCAAGCATGTCCTTCTGTCAAACTCCTTAAACCTTCCAACAATATGCAATTGGTTTGATGAGATTTTGATTGTGTCACTACGTAAACCCAAACTAATTTTATTGGTTTGTGGCGAATCATCACTTAATAACAAGACACAATTGCTTGAGTCTTACCGTCAATTTTAAAATTAAATTAACATGTAAAAAACATCAATCCATAAATTCTCAAGAAACTAAAATCTAAAAAAAATATAATCATGAAATCAATTATATCTAATGTCATTTTCACAATTAACAAATTAGATCTAGGAATCTTTGAAATTCATATAGCACAAGATAATGGTTTTTTAAACTATAAAGCCATAAAGCATACATATATTTAATTACGTGTTTTGTCATGTTTTCATGTTTAATTCTTGTACATCATTTTATGTAATTGAGAAAATATTATTTTGACAATAAGTTTATCGAGAATTCAAGATCTTTATATAGAAACTAAGGGAGAAATTATACTATTGACTAAATAGGGTCTTAAATATAAACATGTTACAGTTTGTATTTATTGGGATTTCAAGTGTGAGTGAGAATTCCATATTGGAAAGAGATGAAACTAGTGAAGGGTATATAAGTGGAAATGAACCATAAACCTAATGTCTTAAGATTTTAGGTTAACGTGTGGTGTCAAGGCTCACGGTATGCTACCTCACTAGGCTCATGATGTAGATCTCCCAAATAAGTGGGCTGCTCAGATCCAACAAGTTGTATCCTAGCTGATGCTTTAACAAGGGACAAGTATGGAGATGGCAGTCGAATCTTGTGGTTGCCATTCCCACGTGGAAGAGTAAGGAGACTCCTAGTTGGTCCAAATCTGTTGGACCCCATTATCGGAGTCTATCTCCTACTTACTCTGATACCAACATCCGTTAGACCCCGATTCTGGAGTCTAACTCCTTTTATACATGTTCTGATACCACATCTGTTAGACCCTGATTCCAGAGTCTAACCCTTTCATGCTAAAATCATCAGACTTATCATCATCGGGTCGTCTTCTCAACACCTTACATATATATCTGCTTCGGGGCTATTAGTAGAACTTTTCCTATAGGCGTCCAACCTAGGGTTTCTTTGGATAAATTTAAAGAGCGCTCCAAAATCTACAACTTTCATGAAGACATCGAAGACCAACTTTATCTTCTGAAGGGTCGAAAATGGGACAGAAGATACGCGGTGAACAGTGACCCAAAAGGAGTCTTGGAAACACAGATAATGTTTTACAATTGCCATAACTTTCTCTAGAGAGATCGGATCAAGATATTCTTTATATGATTGGAAAGAGGATTTCAAGGCCTAGAACTTCCATGAAGACTACAAAGGTCAATTCTATCTTTTGAGGGGTCAACAATGGGACAGAAGATGACTATGAACAGTAACCCTGACGATAGCATGAACAGTGGCACAGACGAAGTCTGTGAATAGTAAGACAGATGAAGTCTATGAACAGTAAGGCAAACGATACTCCATGAACAGTAACACAGACGATACGCTGTGAACAGTAGCACAGACGATACGCTGTGAATAATGACACAGACGATACTCTGTGAACAGTAACACAGACGATAGTCTGTGAACAGTAATACAGAAGATAGTCTGTGAACAGTAACACAGATGATACGCTGTGAACAGCAACAAAGATGATACGCTTCAACTCATATTACTTCTTAACTCATTCTTATAATCCTTGACCTATGAACTATCCTCTATGATCTATCATCTGTGGTTGATTTTTTTCTTTCTATGTTTGACCCTTTTTCGTCTGTGGACTATTCTCTACGTTCTATCGTCTATGTGATGATGTGTCCTCTGTGTTCTGACGTCATCACAGACGATAATTTTACTCTCTACTCATCC
>JANZXR010000008.1:11873180-11886068 GCA_027575705.1 Erythroxylum echinodendron
AATTAATTAATTACAATATAATTAATTAAAGTATTATTATTACTTATATAGTTAATAATATTTAATTAAAATATTATAATTCACTAATTAAATTATTATTATCACTTAATTAATTAAAAAATTGTAATTAATTAATTAATTACAATATAATTAATTAAATTATTATTATTACTTAATTAAATTACATTATATTTGACTAAAATATTATTATTCATTAATTTAACAAGGCTATTTTTGACTTTTTTTTTTCTTATCCGAAGGACAAGAATTCATGTACCACAGTTTTGTAAGGGACAGAAGTTTCTGTCCTTATCCTCTGAAAACAGAATAAAAATGAGTGAGGATAGCAAGCAAACAGGACGAAGGGCAGAACTTTTGTGTCCTTGTTCACTGTCTTCACCCCTGAGGACAACAACCAAACGTAAGGTTTAAGCCACTAAACGAACGTAAACATAACATGGATAAATAAGACTTGTCTTAAATTCTGATCCAAGGGCACCTATACGGATAGAAATTCAGACTCTGTTGCCTACTGAACTCTTTCTATGAATAATTGAATAGAGATTGACATCACAACTCTGTTGTCCTGCTGAATTCTTCCTATTGCCAAACATAACAGAGTCGCCAAAAGTTCAGGTTCTTTATTGTTATATCTGGATATTATTAAGATTTTAAATATTATTTATAAAATATTTAAATAAAGATAAAAACGTGTAATAATATTTTGAAATATGTGTTTATAATTAGTTTGATTTACTTATAAATACTTATGCAACCTCATTTTTATGTATCAAGAATCAAATTCAAGTATCTAAGACTAGAATTTGTAAGGATAAATTTATAAATTAATACTTAGAGATTGAGAAATTCAAATGAAATAATTTCTTGTTATAGAAATTAAAGATGAAAATTATCATCACGAAGGATAATTGACTTATAACAATTAGTGGAAGGTCAATAGCCTTCATAGGTGACACCAAATGAAATGAAATAGCAGTGAATGTTGCTATAAGTCTTTATCTAGCTTTAGCTTATGAAATTTTGTGAAACATAGATGAAAAAGAAAGTGAAAAAAGAAATATAAGATCATCTCTTAAAATTGTACAAGGTAAAATCACTCTATAACAAAAAAATTTCTTTAGAGAAAACTTTGCACTCTTTGAATGTTGGAATCCACTTCGGTGACTAAATACATTAATAATTTGACAACTATATTCTCTAAACTTATATTGTTCGTTTATATAATAAAGTCATATGAACATTTTGAACTTCTATTTCAAAGTCTACATGATTTATAAGATCAACTCATCATCAACTTAACTAATAATCATCTTATAAACTACCTAGTTTTTTACAATATTATAGCTACATTAATTTTGGAGGAAGAAGGTCAGTCTAAGAATAAATAACATAGACATTCTAGTTCACAACAAGTTAAAGCCTTGATAGTGATAAAAGAGTGATCAACGAAATTTAACTGAAGTTGGAGCCAAATTCATGATAAATCAAAATCAAAAAGTAAGAAAAATTTAAAATGCTACAATTATAGTAAGAAAGGTCAATTCAAAAATAATTATTAGAATTTAAATAAGAAAATTTTCAGTCTTCAAAGAAATTTTATAAATACTTTTGATGATAGCAGTGCTTTATATTGTAAAGTAAGAACAATAATTAAAAGTATGAGGTCATTATTTGACGTATGACTCTTTGATTAAAAACTAATTTTCACATGATCTCTAAAGGAGAATGGTTCCATAATTATGAACCTATCTAAAAGATCTTATTAACTCAAGACTTATATTTAACAATTTTGATGATAACTATATAATATTTCAAAATTCTAATTGGATTTATTTGTTTGTATAGACAACAGTATTTCTTTCTAAAAGGAAATAAATTATAGGAAAATTACTTCCTTTCTTACATGAATCTTCTTAGTAAACTTTCTTTATTAACATCCGAGAGGATCTTACCTTTTCGAAAAATTAGCTCTGGAAATTTTTGTTCCAGCAGAGATGACATTGAAAATCCAAAGTCAACTTAGAATTAAGATGAAGCAACAACTAGTTGAAGAAATTGACTATTTAAAGAAGAGAAACAATGCTTGTGAAGTAACAAGCATACACAAACTTTCGAAACATTTGAGGAACATCTATCCTTTTCAGGCTCATATCATTCTTATTGTTACTTAGAAAGTGAAATCACTCTATCAACTGAGAAATTGTTATTTGAGAACTTACTTTCGATTTTACATTTTATTCTTCTGTGAACTTTTAGAAGCTTATTATACACTTTGAGTGTGGAAGGTTAGAGAACCTTGAAAAATATGTACTCCTGAGCTTGAAGAGGCTTAATAGGATGATTAATTTTCACTATTTTGATTTCTAATTCCCTTTTGTTGAGTGCAAATTGAGTTCAACATAATAGACTTACTCATCTTTTGTTATTAGGAAGTCTTGAGCATTCTTGGAGCTGATTATTAAGTAAAAAGTCGTGACATGGATAGATCAGGAAAAAGATACAAGCTGGTAGAAAAATAAGCGACTAAGTGTGGGCATATGCAAGGAAAAGAAAAGCCTATCTTCGTAATCTAATTTCAAATTAGATTCTATCCATTAAGATCTTTATGATTTTGAGAATCAAGTGTTGCCTTTTTGAAGGAGATTTATAACCTTAATATGGGGGGATGATATCTGCTCAAGATTACGATAAGATGAAGGAGAGAGAAGATCGAAAAGGGTTTAAAAAATGCAGTGTTCACGTCAAGTCTAAGCTTTTGTTTTCATATTTATGCAGATAGTTTTCTTTTTGAGTTTTTCTGGTTTTAGGCTAGATTTTTTGCATTTTTCAGAAAAGAACAGGGATGGAGACTTTATCTTTTGTTATTCTTCTATTTGTTCTTACTTTTGTTATGAGTAGCTAAACTTATTTTCTTGGTTGAACGGAACCACGTTATCATCTTGTATAGTGAGATTTATAAATAAAGTTTAATTTATTGATGAATATTAAGTGTCTTTGAAATTGCTTTTCATGATTGAATTGAATGATTTCTAGGGAGCACAACTAGGAATTGATTTGTTTAATTTATAGCTAGATTAGTAGGATATGACTTTTAGTCTTGCTAATCATGAGTGGCAATTAGGATTATCATCGTTACGTTAGAGTTGGAAATTCTAAGAAGACCCTTAACTAGATTAAATGCAAGTCGTACATGTGTTGTATTGTTCATTATTTTCTTAGTTCTTAAAGCTATTAATCAATTAAACTTAAGATCATATCTAAGTTATTCACTAATAAGAATGTTTAGAATACATTATTCTATTCATTTTAAAAGAAAACACCCCCAATGAATGTTTGTTAATGGACTGAGTTTTATATCAAGGATCCATATTAGTTTGATAACGTCGATGACTCGAAACCAAGGTTTGTTTACTAAATTTCCAGATTTAGATATTTTTGTGATTTTTTCAATTTCAGCCATTTTTTATTCCTTTAATTTACGTCATTTCAAACCCCCCATTTCATTTTCAACTCGTTTAACATTTCCTGATAAAGTTCCTCATGGGAATGATCTCAACTCTTCGTTAACTACATTTTTATTGCTAGAGTTGTTATTAATTTGGTTGCAGGCGACAACAGTACAAGGCTCGTTAAATTGCTACTTGGTTTTTATATTGAAACACTCAATTTGGATTCTTGGGGACTGGACGAGGTTTGGGTTGTAAATTGAACCAATATAAATCAACTGCATCCTTCTCTCTTTTCTTTTAACTTTCAAATTTCCAGATTATATTGTATGTGTGTTCTTTTTAGCAAGAAGCACTTTCACTTTTATAAGAGGCTTCTTCTGTTTTCAACTTGCAAGAGGTTCCTTTCAGTTTTAACAGATGCCTTCTATTTCAATTATTTTAACGTAAGTTATCATTCAGTAGGCTCCTTTCATTTAAGTAGGATCCTATCCTGCAAAGGGCTCCTATTGCCTAATAGGCTCCTATCATTTAAAGGCTTTATCATCTGACAGGCTCCTACTATTTTTATTCGTTAACTAAGATCTGTTTATTATATGAATTGAATTAACTTGCAAAATTTTTTTGCACACATTTCCCCCCTCTTATGTGTGTTTGCTTTATCATTTGGTATCAAAGACATTTTCACATTTATTATGTGTTATGGCATGTGATAGATCATGACAAACAACTTAAGAAGCCTTGAAGGACAATCCATCTCAAAACCTTCTTATTTCAATGGAAACAAATGTTCCTATTAGAAAGAAAGAATGACAACTTATTTCTAATTTATAGATATTAAAGTATGACAAGCTATCAGAGTTGGAGCTACACTTCCCAATTTAGATAACCTAGAAGTATGGACTGATGTTGATAGAAGAAATGCACAGCTAAACGCTAAAGCAAAACATCATCTAATCTATACATTATCTCTAGAAGAATATAAGAAAATATCCTACTGTTCTACGACAAAGGAAATGTAGGAAAAACTATAAGTCACGTTTGAAGGAACAAATGAGGTAAAGAAATATAGAATAAATCTTTTAGTGCATTAATGCAAAACTATTGGCATGAAATAAGGAGAGACTATAGACGAATTCTTTACATGCTTCAACAACATCATCATGGCCTTAAAGAACTTAAGAAAGATATATCATAATGATAAGCTTGTAATGAATATTCCGAGGTTACTAGTAAATGAATGGAGACCTAAGGAGATAACTCTAGAAATGACAAAGGATCTAGACACTATTTCACTCGACTAGCTATAAGAAAATATGATGATCCATGAAACTGACCTTAGGTGAGATGAAGGAAAATCCTATAGAAAAGGAATGGCACTAAAAGCAACTGACGAATCAAACAGTGGTCAAAGTGACACTAAGTTGTAAATAGATGGAGATGATGAGTTAAAATTTATGGTTAGAAAATATGCCCGCTTCTATAAAAAGAAGCTGATGAAGAAAAGAGAAGGAAATAAGAAAGATGGAAATAATAGGTTCCTATCAAAAGTCAACGGCAATAATAGGTTCCTATCAAAAGTCAACGGCAATAATAGTTATACACAAAGCTTAAATCATATATTATCACTATAAGAAGCATAGACATACAAGACCAGAATGACCTCTTCTTTAAAAGGACATATCGGAGAACATAAAATCCATAAAGTAAGCGATGATTGTAGCCTGGTTAGATAAAGGTTTTTAAAAGACAAAAGAAGTCATCAACATTTGCTTCATGGCTAAATCAGGAGACAATGAGGTATATTATTCTGACTCTGATATTGAAGTTATTGAATTGTGGTCGACAAAATTTTGCAAGAACCCAGAATCATTTCTAGTACCTACAAATCAAGTATTCCAACGTCATCTCTCACAAGGACTAAGCAACTCACTACTGAATTAATCCTAATTACTTGAACTAAAATGAAAAGAAACTTAAAAGATGATTGGATTAGAGCAGACACTAAATTCTAAAGACTGAATAAACAAGCAAGGGAAATCTTATGAATTAGACTTAGGGCTTTGGGGTTCACCAATTTAAGAGATTGGTTGATAAATTATGGATTTGATTGAATGATAGGTTATGATAACAATTTCTTAGATTTACTTATATTCTATCTCAAGACATATAAGAATACCTAACTAGTTGATTTCCATCTCTCAATGCGAAAACTAACTAGTCAAATTCATTAAGAACAAGCAATCATAAGTTGTCACACTAGTTCAGGATATTTCTATCTCTAAACCTAATGTGTTTATCTTCTTAGTGCACAAATCATAATTTACATCTCAGTTCATCACATAATTCCTAGGAATGCATCTATGGTGGTTAGGAATATAAATAACAGTGAAGTTCAAAAAAGATAAACATAACTAAAGAACTTTCATTCAAAACCAATCAATCCATAAAATATGAATCAATCCCCCAAATTAGGCTAAATCCTTAACCCTAATTGGGATTCAGTTCAAGAACATGATAAAGGAATCCATACAATAAAGATGATCAACATTTAAGAAAGAGTAGAGCGAAGATTGAAAGAAAATAGAACAAGATTGCTTGCAGTGCTTAAATGAATCCTTCTTAATCTTCTTTTTACCTATTTTGGGTGCCTCCTTTTTAGGTGCCGCGGTTTCTGTGCAAACCTCCCTTTTTGGCTTAAAAATAAGTATTTATAGTGTATTGGGCTCAAAGAATCCTATTTTTTTTGCTAAACAAGGAAATAAAGATCATAACAGTGTCGTCATTGTCCATTAGACAGACTTTATGTTTGTTGGGCAGACATTTACTATCTTTTAGAGCGAATTTGGCCAGTAAATGTCTGTTAAGCCGACTTCTTGTGCACTGGGTGGACATTTGCTATATTTTGGAGCGATGGCCAGTATATGTCCATTAGGTAGACTTCATATCTACTAGGTGGACATTCTCAGGTTTTCCAGCTTTCCAGCACCTCTCATGTCTGTTTAAAGGGACATCATGTCTACTGGGCGGACATACACTAGACATCTATAGAAATATGCAATTTTGACCCTTTAGACTGCAAATCTTTCCTCGAAGTCTTCATGGAAGCTGTGGATTTTGGAGTCCTCTTCGAAAGCATACATGAATGACCTTAATCCCACATCCACAGCAAAAGTTATGCATCTTACCCCAAAACCTATCCATTTTCACCTACTAAGCAATAAAGTTGAAATGCGTGAGAAGTGAAAACGATCTGGAAGTGGGGTTGAATAGATCTTTTAATTTTTTTTCTTTCTCTTTTCTCTAAGTGCTACAAAACAGAAAATTAAAACACACAAGGCAAAACAAAAACAAATTGAAATATAAATTAAAAGAGTAGGGAAGAGAGGCAAACATAATATGTATAGAGCTTCGTTACAAAGTCCTACATCCTCTACCAAGATCCCACTTAGGATTTTGTCAAAACTCTTTACTACACACTTTTGAGTTTAGTCTGAACTCTTCCAATCAACTTGACTTCCAGCTTAAGTTATACCTCACAAATGATTTGCTTTCTCGGCACAAATCCTACCTCCCAAGTGATTATTCTTTAATCAGTCAACTGACAATAATAACAAGGATAATAATGAAGTGATAAAGCTAAGAATAACTGACAAGAATCAGTATATGCTATGCAAGCAATATGAGAACAATGAGAGAATAATTTTAGTACTATAGAATGTATGCTTCTTTTAAGAGCTTATAAGTTCATTTCTCTGAAGTGAAGACCTCTATTTACAGGCTTCAAGACGCTCCTGGATGCTCCTAGCCATTTTAGAAAGATTTGCTTTTATTTAAATTCGTTTGAAAAATTCAAATTCTGTTTAGCTGTAACTAATAGTCGACGAATAAATCATAGTTGACTTATCTTCTAAGTGATAGTTGACTAGCACACTCTCTTTTATATGAATCTTCAGCTCTGTACTTCGAATAGTCGATTTATAAAATGATAGTCGACTGGTCAAGTTCTCCAATTAACATATCTGATTGATTCTCTAATCTTTGACTATCAAGATGCATGCGTAAAATCCTCATACAAAATCTTCACATGAAATCCACGTTTTTATTTTACTGATCCTCATTAGTTGACTAGTGCAATTTTTATCCTCATTAGTTGACTACTGGAATTTTTCAAAATATGTGCTTTTCATCTCTTCATTAACATAATAGTCAACTTGTGCAAGCTTTTAATCGACTAGCGTTTATTAACTTCCTTAACATGAAATTATTTCTTAACCATTTCTTAAGTTTTATTATTATCAAAATATAGAAGGATTAAATTTGTGAACCTCCATTGATCCAACAATCTCCCCCTTTTTGATAATGAAAAAACATGTGAAAATTTTTTAAGAAATATAAAACAAAGACAAAGAGGATCAAGGTTGTTATTCCTTGTCTTCTCTGTTAGTTTGTCTCCCTTTTAATCAATGAATCAATATCAATTTTTATATACTTATACCTCCCTCTTTTTCTCATTTTACATCTCCCCCTTTTTGTCATAATTAAAAATATAAAGAACGCAAAGTCATATCAATCAAACATTGTCTGAAACTTTCAAACAAAATATCCAAAACAAACAGTAAATGATAATATAACATAAATGAGAAATGATGAAATGTTGGTCTAAGTGAAATGCAATGGCCATCAAGCTGAAGAAGCATCGTTATGTCTACATCCAAATTTGTCAAATATTTTCTTGATGCTTTTCTCCAAGCAAATTAGAATTCCTTGTTAAAGATCTAGTCGAACATTTAGTTCTTCATTTTGATCTCTAATTTCTTGACGCTCTTCTTGGGATACATCACTTCGCCATATATTACTTGGTCTTGCATTACTTGTCCTTTCACTTGCTCTTTTTGACCTTTGTCTTTTAAGCACTTGTTGATCACTTTCTAAAGTTAAACCAAGCTTTTCCACATGATAGGTATACACTCAACCCTTCTCATTTGGTTTCACCAACTTCATACTCCTTATATTATAGGGTGTAAACCTCCAACTCGTTGGATATGGTTAATGTTCATAGGAACTCAAATTACACCTTTGCAACTTTGAGATATATGTAATCAATGCTCCATAAGGCATACCTTTATGCTTGGTAGTTTTCCCTTTAAGCTCTCCTCTCAACAAGTTTGCCTTCCTCCTCGTCATTTGGATGATCAAATTCGGAAAATTAATTTTCCTACCTTCTTCCACATGCCATATTATTTCCTTATCTAATGACATGATATGATCGAAGCTAGCCTTCTTAGGATAAATAACTCTATTTATTGCATAATGTAACAACTGATAATTCAAGGGCAAATCCATGGCTTCATATTAGGATGAATGTTCAATGCAAATTCTTCTTAGCAATTCACCTCCTTTCATTTTGATCATAACTATAATTCTCTTCGGTTCCCCATCTGTATCTTCATCCTCATGTCTCAATACATTTGAATCAAGTAATGATGCTCTAGGCCTAATTCCTTCTTTAGGCAACTTAAACCAAAAGCTCAAATTTTCTTCACAAATATAAATGTCTTTCCCTTGAATGCTAGAATTCAAATGAACACCACTATCAACTTTGCTCCTAGTCACAACTAGATTAGCATAGAATTCTCTAACTAAATCTTCATATATATCATCCTTAAAACTCAAAAAGTCCTTCAATCCTAAACTCTTTATTTCATCAAAAAAATCCTTGAATTCATTATATTTAAGCACAACCCAATCAAAATGCATGGAAGGAATCAAAACTTTTGATTTTAATACCTTATAATAATTATGTTGAGCCTCCAATGAAGTGAATCTAGGTTCAAGGACCTCATTCTCCCTTTCAACTCCACCTCTCAAAGAAGACCCTTTAACTCGGGTTTGGTGAGTTTTGGTGACTGTTCCTGGTTGGTTTCCCCTCCCACTTGCTTTCTTTGGTGCCATTTGGAAGGATTTGTGAGTTGGTGGAGGAAGATGCGTGGATTGGCATTTTTAGGGTTTCTGATGAAGATGAAGAGAATTTCACCAAAGGAAATGGTGTTTTGATGATTTGAGGAAGGGATTTAGTGCTTTGGATGAAGAATGATGATGGGTAGGTGATGATTTGAGATTTTTAAAGAGAATAGTCGAGTGGAATGAGAGAATTTGGAGTTTGAATGTGTTGTGTTTTGGAGATTTATGAAAAATTAAGTGATTTTATAAGCAAGAGATGTCTGATAGTCGACTGGTAGGGGTATTAGTCGATTGGTTTTGAAAAAAAATAAAAATAGTAGCCAGGAGACAAATTTGGTCTGAGGGTTAGTCGACTGGAAGGGTCATTAGTTGACTTAAATAAATACAGGTTTTAAGAACCGTTAGGTATGAGATTATTAGCCGACTGGAATGAAATGAATAGTCGATTATTCATGGATAATAATCTATGTAATATCAGTTCAACAATGATTAGTCGACTTATCACTATAATAGTCGACTAGAGAGCCTAAAAAATACTTAACCAAATTTTCTCCTGATGCATTAGTCAATGTGCAAATCAAAGATACTCGACCATTACCTCAATATCAGTCAACTAAGACTCCAATTAGTCAACTAGAAATCTCCAAAATCTAGACAAATCATTTTCTAAATTCGAATATAGATCAATATTGATATTTTCTTCGATGGAATTACACATTCACCTAATAGTTTGACCATTTTATTGTAGAAGTGTATGCAAACAATTTCAAACAAGTATGCAATCATCCAACTGAATTCAAATCACACATACCAAGTTTCAATTTTATATTCACAAACACATCTTCTTTAATTGGTTTAGTAAGAATATATGCCAATTGATCACTTGTAGAGACGTGTTTCAAACAAATATCACCTTTCAAATAATCATCACGTATGAAATGATGCATAATCTCAATATGTTTTGTTCAATTATGTAAAATTGGATTTTTACTTAAGCAAAATGCACTTGTATTATCACAATAGATTGTAACATTTTTAACAATAATACCATATTCAAGTAATTGATGCTTAAGCCAAAGAACTTGTGCACATGCACTTCTAGCTGCTACATATTTAGATTCAGCAGTCAAAATAGCCACACTTACTTGTTTTTTACTAGCCCATGAAATTAAATATGAACCTAAGAAATGATATAGACCACTAGTGCTTTTTCTATCTATCCTACAACCACCATGATCAACATCACTATATGCATGCAAATCAAAAGACTCACAACTAGGAAACCATAATCCATGATTAATTGTTTTGCTAAGATATCTAAAAATTATTTTGCAAGCACTTAAATGAGAAATCTTAAGACAAGATTAAAATCTAACACAAAGATAAGTAACAAACATTATATCTGGTCTAGACGCGGTTAAATATAAAAGAGAGCCGATCAAACCTCTATAAAGCTTTTGATTAACATCTTCTTCTTGCTCAAACTTTTTTGAAACCAGATTTGTTGCCATAGGTATTTTTGCATCTTTGCATCCTTCAATGTTGAACTTCTTTATAAGCTCCTTTGTGTACTTGGATTCGTGGATGAAGATGCCATCTTTGAATTGATTGATTTGCAACCCAAAAAAGAACTTAAGTTCTGCCATCATGCTCATTTCAAATTCACCTTGCATTAAATCACTAAATTCTTTGCACAAAGATTCATTAGTAGCACCAAATATAATATCATCAACATATATTTGACAAATTAGCATATCATGATCGACATGCTTTATAAACAATGTATTATAAACTTTACCACAAATGTAACCATTTTGGATTAGAAAAGTAGTTAACCTTTCATACCATGCCCTAGGTGCTTGCTTTAATCTATATAACACCTTCTTGAGCATGTAGACATAATCTGGATGCTCATGATCTTTAAAACTAGAAGGTTGTTTGACATAAACTTCCTCTTGAGTGTAGCCATTCAGAAATGCACTTTTAACATCCATTTGATTAAGCTTGATCTTCTTAAAAGAAGAAAAAGCACATAGCAATCTAATTGCCTCCAATCGAGCCATCGGTGCATACATTTCATTATAATCAAGACCTTCTTCTTAATAGAATCCTTAAGCTACTAACCTAGATTTGTTCTTAATAGCTTCACCATTTTCATCAAATTTTATCCTATTTACCCACTTGACTCCAATGATGGTTTTGTACTTTCATGGAGCTACCAAATCCCATACATTATTTCTCTTGAATTGGTTAAGCTCCTCTTGCATTGCCATCAACCAATGTTCATCTTCAATCGCCTCTTTTATGTTTTTAGGTTCCACCAATGAGATGAAGGCTGAATTGCTCATGTGTTCATATGTTTTCATCCTTGTTCTCAAACCATCATCCAAGCTTCCAATTACTTGCTCCATAGGATGATTCTTTGCTTTTTCCCATGTTATAGTGCTAGGTACATGATCTTCTTAATCCAACTTTGCTTATTCAATTTTGGATTCAATTTCTTTAACTTCATTACCTAAATTTCCTGCAGCATCATCAAAACATCTCTTTCTCAGGGGTGAAATCGTATCATCGAATTTAACATGAATATTCTCTTCAACACACTTAGTTATATTATTATAAACTCTAAATGCCTTACTAATTAGTGAGTAACCTAGAAACACACCTACATTAGATTTTGAATCAAATTTTCCTAAGTTGTTCTTTTCATCATTATGAATAAACACTTTATAACCAAAAGGATGAAAATATGATATATTTGGTTTCTTAGCTTTCCATAACTCATATGGTGTCTTGTTCTTGTCTCTTCTTAGATGCACTCTATTGATGACATAACAAGCGGTATTGATTGCCTCTGCCCAAAATGATTTAGGTAGAATATATTCATTCAATATTGTTCTACTCATTTCTTCAAGTGAATGATTTTTTCTTTCTACTACATCATTTTATTGTGGAGTTCTTGGTGATGACAAGTTGTTCTCCGCTCCATATTTGTCACAAATTCTTTCGAATGGCTCACAATCAAACTCACCTCCATAATCAGTTCTTATAGCAACTATTGTCAAGTTCTTTTCATTTTGAACCAACCTACACCACTTAGCAAACTGGTTAAAAGCATCACTTTTATTTGCAAGAAATCTCACCTAAGTGAATCTAGAGAAGTCATCAACAATAATAAGAACATATAGTTTACCACTTAAACTAGCATGCCTGGATGGTCCAATTAAATCTATATGAACAAGTTCAAGTATTCTAGATTTGCATATTTCTTTCGTTGCTTTGAATGATTCTCTAACATGTTTTCCTTTTAAGCAAGTTTCACAACAGTGGTCTTTAACAAATTTTATCTTAGGCAAACCTCTTACAATGTCATTTTTAGGAAGTTTAGAAATTAAAGGCAATGGTGCATGTCCTAACTTTCTATGCCATAAAAATGCATTTTCTTCTAATGTTACCA